>CAIGQZ010001345.1:3895903-3977116 GCA_903798205.1 Danio tinwini
CACACACACACACACACACACACACACACACACACACACACACACCATGGTTTCCATAACTGTTTAACACAGATAACAATATACATTTATTTATAATCTGATCAACAGATTAGAAAATCACACTAAATACTGAAAAAATTAAGCTGAAAAATGTGCTTAGCAACCAAAGTAATGCATAGCATCTTTTAAAATGTTTATAAAATATGTATATTTATTATTACAGCTTTATACATTCTAATAATGTTTTACAATATTAATACCTTTACTGTGTTGTGGTAAAATAAGTGTAAACTTAGGTACGAGAAATTAAAATAAATAAATAAATAACCTTGCCAACTACATGATTTTGATTTAAGTATCATGAAATATTGTGTCAATGTTTAAACATATTAAAGCTATTAAAGACAAATCTCATTTGAAACAATAAAATGCATTTAAAAACCTAATGAGAAATCTGCCAAAAATGAAGCCTTACCTTGATGTTTCCAACTTTGTCCTCAAATGACTTGAAGGTTGGAGAGTTCCTGTTTAACAAAACACGTGTTAATCCCAAAAGTTCATAAAGACATCACAGTAAATTAGACATAAACCCTGACTTTCGAAAACAAACTGCTAGATAAAAGGATAAAAACACAAGCATGCAAAAAAACATTAAACCCAGCAGTTTGCAGAGTTAAATACCAACACAAATTGCTAATATTTTACAGTCCAATGAATCAGAAACATTTGGGTCTGTGGTTCACCGTAGTACTTTACCTCATAGTTGGCATACTTATTGAATGACGAATGGAGTAGTTGCTACTTCGAAAGCATTAAAGGAAGAAAAAGTTGTGTGTGTTAGAAAAGCGAGCAGGACAGCATTTAAGGCAGCGGTATGCCGAGCTCAGATTTCTGACCTTTACAAAGCACATTTTACACTTAATATAGTACAGTGTTCATGCATGAGCAGGGATTTGTAAGTAACATTAAAATCAATGATATACTCAAATAATAATAAAAGCATTTATTCAAATTAAATAGGCTCGGTATTAAAATAGAGCTCCGTGGTGTACATTAATGATTGGATGACATTAATCAGTCTTACCCAAAGGAGTTAGAGAAAGGAAGAGCTCTGTAGACCAAGCAAAGGCAGCATTTAAAAAGAAACGGGAATAAAACATAAATCATGTGGGGAGTAAAGCATAACTAATGCCAGCAGGAAAACATTATCATTCAAACAGGTACAGAGGACAGATGGGAAACTAAAAGTGAAAAGTGTAACTAAATTTAAACCAAAACAAATTAATGGAGGTGAACAACATGTTAATGACAGAAAGTTGATAAATGAAGGATTAGTTTACACCCCATGACAAAAGTATTGTCGTCTATCCAAGTTTTAGGAACAACAAATAATAACTTGACTTCTAGTTGACCATGTGGTATCAGAAGTGGCTTATATGAAAGGCAAAGGCCTCTAGAGATTATGCTTATTTTACCAAAATAAAATATGATCATGCCTTGATTTTTAATGATTTAATTAGGATATTAAGGTCTGATTGTGCATAGACAAATGTCCTGTCACTTAACAGAAATAATGTACAGTATAGAATATAACGTCATGGTGCAGTGGAGAAAGAATGAATATTGTGTATGACTCCCATGAGCTTGGAGGACTGCATTCATACATCTCTACAATGACTCAAATAACTTATTATTAAAGTCATCTGGAATGGCAAAGACAGTGTTTCTGCAGGTTTCCCAGAGTTCATCAAGATTCTTTGGATTCATCTTCAATGCCTCCTCCTACATCTTAGCCCAGACATGCTCAATGTTGCTGGCCAATCCTGGAGCACCTTGACTTGGCTTTCAGGAACTTTGATGTGGAGGTGGAAGTATGAGAAGGAGCGCTATCCTGCTGAAGAATTTGCCCTGTCTCTTTGTCGCCATACTGAATGTAACTCCAAACCATGATTTTTCCTTAGCCCAAACTTGACTAATTTCTGTGAGAATCTTGGGTCCATGCAGGTTCCAATAGGTCTTCTGCAGTATTTGTGATGATTGGGATGCAGTTCAACAGATGATTCATGGGAAAAATCTACCTTCTGCCACTTTTCCAAATGATCAACCAGAAGTCAAGTTATCATTTGTTGCTCTTACAACTGGAATCAACGACAAGACTTTTGCCAGGTAGTGTAGAAGGACAGCAGCTGAAAATTGATGTATTAATAAAACGATTGATCTACTGAATGAAGAGATTAGGATTTCTCAGTAATTAAGACCGATTATTAAAAGGTTAATGATTTTGACACCAATACTAAGGCCCAATCCCAATTCTATTTTTGTACCCCTACCACCTTCCCCTTGGCCCTTACAACCGAGGGTTAAGGGGAAGGGCTTCAAAATTTACCCCTAAGAATTAGGACAGCACTACAACACCTGCACACGTCATCGCGATCTCTTGCTTCACATGAGATCAGACAATTGCGACTGCTGAAGTTATTCCAGCGGTGTTGTTTTTTGGTATTTATCTTCAGGAAACCACTGAAGGCCTATATTATGTTATCATAACGATCTAATGTGGCAATAAGATCGTAACTATACTGTTTATTTACATCGTGGCCATATTCATCTGTAAACACACGAAAACAACACTAACATTATAGCAGACACTGTAAAACGCTCATTCCCAGCCACTAGACTTTTCTTACAGGGTATTCGAGTGTCATCGAGTGTCATAATGTTGTGGGACTGCTGTACAGGAGTTATTATTAGGGATTATAGACTGCAAAATTTAGCGGGGTTTTTTTCTAGCATTTTTTTAAAGCATGACGATAAAAACATAAACGTGGTTATGAATATATTAAAATGTGTGTGTTTGTTGTAAAAATTCGTAATAATGACAAAAAATACTAACTCTACACATGAACCATATATTCTTTAGAGTGTAGAGTATGAAAGGTTATTGGAGCGATTTTCATTGTGGGAAAGTGTCAACACTTATGATTTGACAGTCAACAAACCCAACAGCCTATGAAACTGCTGTATTTAAATCAAATAGAGGGTGAGGCGTTGAAAGAACTTTTATTTGTCCTCAAAGTTCTTGGATATTGCTTCAAAGTCAAGCTGAGAAAAGGAGACGAAGTAAGAACAATAAACTACTAAAGCTGGTGAAAGCAATAGACATCCACATTCATTAGCACATGTGTGAGGGGATTAAAAAGTACAGCAAACTCACTTTTAAACAAGCATGAGGCCATTTTGATCACTCATAATCGTTTTTTAAAGACAAACAGCGCAGATATGGATTTTTTTAGCTTATGAGCAATGTATACAACGAGCTTCAAGCTCTCAGGTCACTGAGGACCAATTAGATTATATTAGATTTAACTATTGTCATTACACATGTATAAGTACAAGGCAACGAAATGCAGTTTAGGCCGAACTAGGAGTGCAATAGCAGCAAGTGCAGGTTACAGGTATAAGTTATAAAGTGCAATTATATAAAAAACTATGGTGATTATTACAGATGGATGTACTATGAACATTACAGTATATACAGGTTGTATTAACTATGAACAGAGTTTCATTAATTTAGTAATGCTATTACTAATCAAAGACATAGATATGAACATAATTACAAATGTATATGTACAGTGGGTATATACAATTCAGAATGAATTAGCACAACGTAGTGTGATTTTAATTGTGCATATATTAAATAATAATCAATGCAGTGTTCATGTGGAGTTTACGTTATGAGGAGAGTGTGGGGGATTATGGGGGTGGGGGAAGCAAAGTGTTAGTGGGGGGCAGAGCGCAACAGGGAAACAGCTCTGGGGAAAATTCAATTATGAACAGGTCATGTTTAATAATAAAAAAGAAATACAGCCCATCATAAAACTTTTTTTTCTGCCTTCTGTTTGTATTAGGGGTGGTAAAGGAAGTTAAATAAAAGTGTGCAAATAATGGTAAGGCATATGCAGTAAAGTAAAGTTGGAGCCAGGAGAACAGGTTCGAGAGAGTTTCGCTTTATTATCTGAGGAGTAAAAGAGCCGGATGCAGTTAAAGTGGCTCTGACCCCATTAAGGCTCACTCATGGCTTCACAGTTATGATGATGAATGACAACAGGACAGGACACAAATGCAAAAGAAAGCAGTGGATCAATAACCACATGAAAAAAGACAAAGGTTTTGTTCAGACTGTATGCAAAGTCAATTCGGTTTTCAATGTAATCGTTCACAAAGATTGTCAGTGTTGAAATTAGATTACATTTTTTTTATAAGGCTTTCAAAATCAGTACATTTAAACAGAAATTTTGCTGCTTGTCTGAACAAAGCAAAAGAGAGAATGAGTTAAAACAAATGTATGAGATGGAGATCCATTAAAGAGCTTTTCAAGCACACTTGAAATCAGAAGTGAACAGGAAAGCTAACTGAAATGTATATGGATATTAAAAAGTATCTACTGGTTAGTCTAAATTCACATTATCGAAATGTTGACGAATTAAAGAAACATGCAAGTTAAAAGTCAGAATTCAAATGTAAGTAATAGTAGAGTCACAGTGTTATTTGTGACCTGAATAACAGTAGAGGAGAAGGACAGGAAGAATAAGGCTGGGCATTTTGACTGTCATACCTCATGTCACCCAGTTTCCTGCTGATGGCTGTGCCAACAGTGGAGAGGGCAGCCGAGGTCTTCTGTCCAGCCTGAGACAGTGTTTCCTGAGTCTTTTTATACCTGTTAGAGGAAGAGTGCAGGAGGAAGAGGAAGTGGAGGGAAAGAGAGAAGTATAAATTTCATATAATACACATTAATATCCATGATGAACTTCCACTTCTCACAAGGGAGTCAAAACAACCAAAGGTGACCAAAACCAGCCAGAATCCATTAGATTTTTTTAAAAATATTAGTAGTTTCACTGTAAAGGAACTAAAAAAAATAAAAACGTAATAAATGTTACTGTTAAAAAGTTTAGGAAGATTAAGATTTTTCTTTAAGCAATATAAAAAAGTATGAAATTAATAATTTTATTTAGCAAAGATTATATATATTTCTTCTTATTAATCTTATTCATTAATATTCTGTATTATTGTAAAATTAAATGCTTTTACTAATTCAAATGCTGTTCTTTTGATCTTTGTTTTCATCTATCATGTTAGGGCTGGGCGATTAATCGAAAAGTAATCAAAATCGACATTAAGAACTTATATTAGATCTTAATCGATCAAAGTTTTTCGAGTCAATTACTTTCCCTACAGCATGTGGAGTCACGTGAGTGACCCCGCTCTGTTAAGGCTGATTTATACGTCTGTGGCCACTTTGCAGCCACATCTGATCTTTAGTCAAGTAGGACGATGGACCCATTCTTGAGCCTTACTTTGCACTACATTAATGATGATTGGAAGCTGCGTCAGAGATGCCTTGAGATGGCATATTTTCCATTACATTTAAATTCTTATTTACATTAAAATATTTGTTTACAGAATATGCAAGAAATGCATCTGTAAATAATTATTTACAGGATATACAATAGTTATTGGATTTAAAAGAGATACTGCTTATTTTTTTGCTTTTAATATGAAAAACATTGAAAATAATTTATTTAGTTTCCAAGAGTGGAAGTTATTTATTTTCAATTTTTATTTTATTTTTATATTTTACTTTCTGTTTTAATTTCAGTTGTTTAACTTTGATGTTCAATAAATAATCATAGATAAAATATGGTGTGTTTCATTCAATTATTTTAAAATCATATTAATATTAATTAATGCACCCTTCATTCAGAAATCTCTCACTTGTAATGTGAGCATATTTACTGTACAAAACATGTCAGTAAGCAAAAAAAAAAGATAAAATAATTAAATTTTAATTAAAATGTTCAATTAATCAAGATTTTGATTTTACGCCAAATCGCCCAGCCCTATATCACGTATTCCATAAAAATGAAGCAGCACAACTGTTTTAAACCGAGATAATGATAATGTTTCTTGAGCACCAAATCATTATATTAGAATGATTTCCAAAGAATTATTTGCTATTAAATACTAGAGGAATGATGCTGAAGATTCAGATTTGACATCACTGCACAATTGAAATGTTAAAATATACTTAAACAGAAATCAGGGATTCTAATTTGCAATCATTTTGCAAACCCATTTAGTACGGTTTTTCTTATCAAATAAATGCAGCATTCGGTCAGCATAAAAGTGACAAAAATCTTAAAGATCCCAAACTTTTAAACAGTTTAAGCCCCCTACAAATAAAACTATTAAAAAAAGCAATATATGTTTGTAATAACCAATAATAACCACGTGATAACCAATAACCCAGCAACAAAATGTCTGCAAACCACAGCAAGCCAACCTAAACCAAATCTTTAACCCTGAACGGCCATAAAGAGACCTTTAAAACATACAAAATGAACAAAGAATGAACTCACACTTCAGAGCTGGTAATGTCATCCAGAGTGGAAGAAGCTGAAAGATATCTACAAACGAACAGGGTAATGCATTCACATCTGCACTCGAACAACCACAATGTGCTAGAAGCACACACAGCACTTTGAAATGATGATAATTAGTTATGATGCCTCACAAGCAAAATGCAAGTGCTGGTAAACAAGACAGCTAGCAAAGCAACACAAGTATTACTCAAATCATCAGACACACAAACTCCAGGCGTTTAACTTGGAAAAAAAATAAGATTGAGTATATTTGAGCTTTCAAGTCAACTTGAAAGACAAAATGGCATTACAAACTGCCTTAGCTATTGCGAAAACATTTAGCCTGTTAGCACAGAGGATATTGCAAAGTAGATCTAATGATGCAATGTTTATTATTACAGCAAGTGCACAAAAAACAGCAGGATGGTTTCAGGAAGCACACATTGATTTGTGTTGCCGCAGACGTGGCATTTGTTCATCTGAACGTGACATGACTTCACTTACGAACACAAACATATGCTCTTTCAGTAGACCTCTCTGTCTGGATGTGTATAAAGAGGGAAGTGGGAGATCTCTCACACACTCGTAATAGCGTAGCCTGTCTGACAGGTTTAGATGTGAACTGCAACTACATAAGGACTGCCGCTAGAATTCAAACGAATAGAGCAAAACATAGGCTCATCACAAGGCCCGATTTCAGATTATGATGAAGCTGGGTCTATATAGCTTAATGTGTCACAATTCATGTTACATGTTGAAGTTTTGTTTTGCTAGCACACATTGTTATTCTTTAGGTGAAAGTCTGACCATTTGCTTCTAAGTTTAGCGTATCCTTTCTTCTCGTTTGACAGATTCAGCCACAATTTTCTTAACCACTACCCTCTAACTGTTTGGTACAAAGGAATGTCTTTGTTGGTACAAAGTGTCAGCAACTTCAGATTCATGCTGACTAGGCCTGTCACAATAATTAATATATCAACTTATTGTGCATGAGCTCAATATTTTTTATGATGCAATACATATTGTTCAAGAATGAAAGCTTAAATTTAAAACTACTGATAGTTGAAAGGTGTCCAAATGATCAATGCAATCTCACAGCAATTCATAACATTTTGATTTAGTGGCTAATTCGTACAATCTAATTCGTACAATTTAATACGATTTGCTCATCATCCAATGACGATTGGGTTTAGGGACAGGGTTGGGTGCCACGCCTCCTTTTTGAAGTCGGACATTTCATATGACTGAACTCATCAAATTTGTACAATTGCCACTATCGTTAGTAGACTAAGCAAGTTTTGTAAGCGTAAATGTTAGAGTCCGTAGGCAAAATAGATGGAAATAAAATGTCTATTTTTCCCAATCAACAAGATTCAATCTATATTGCACACTTCTCAGTCAAAAACGGTGTACTTCCTACCAACCTCTTCCTTAATGCAGTGAATCCACCATTATATAGTATCGTACTAACACCTAGTGACCAAATTCCATTACACAATGTATGGCTCTAACAGTACGAATTAGCCACTGATCTGACAAAATGTAAAATACTTACGTTTTCCCATTAGATCAGGCTGAAATGATCTACGCTTCAAATCTTCCAGTAATGTGATGATTTACAAATAAGATGAAAGACGTTTTACAAGGACATTTACATGTCGAATTGTCCCTTGAAAGTATTTATGCCTATTTATATACTGTTGTATTGTCATTAAATAAACACAGAAATAAACTGTTCTTAAAATTATAATAATATAAATTACAGCAATAATTTCTATGACTATATATTATCGCATAACAAAAAATGAGGCCTAACTTTAAAATCATTGTAAAAACTATTCATTCAAATCTACTTGAGCTTTTGATATATAAATCAAGCAAAATGGCTTAAAGGGATAGCTCATCAAAAATAAAAATTTGCTGTTGATTTACCCTCAGGATATCTAAGATGTGGGTGACTTTCCTTTAATAGGGCAATAAATTGCTGAATTTCGTTAGTGATTTATACATGCAAGTCAATGGCTACTTGGAGAGTCAAAAACAAATACAAGCTAGACAATATTAATGCTTGTGAGTCTAGTTAATACTAGGTGTTATGAAGTGAAACAATTGGTATAAGTACAGCCTGTTTTTCAGAACATCCTGAATGTGCCTAACTGTTTTTTTTTGGACTCTCAAAGTATTAGCCATTGTGAGTTTTTATGACTATTCTAGTGTATCAGAATATTCTAGTGAAGAAGGAAAAAAACACCTGCATTTTTGATGGCCTAAGGGAGAGTAAATTAACATCTATTTTCAATTTTTGAGTGAATCACCCATATAAGCAATTAGTCTAGACAATCCTGTGTCACATTCTATTTTATTGCAGTGAGATTCAAACTTTGAGGTCAGTAAAACTCTTTTAATTTACATTTTTAAAGAAAATTTATACCATTAGGGCATACTGATCAAAAAGGCAAGTAAAGACATTCATTACGCTACAGAAATTATTTTTAACACCCCCTCAGAATGACTTCAGGATCAAGTGACACTAAAAACAGAAGCTTGAATGGCTGCTGACAATTCTGCTTTGTCTTAACAGGAATAAATTACAATATAGAAATATAGTATTTAGAGGACATAGTTATTTTTATATTCCAATAGTATTTTACAGAAGTGCTGTTTATCTGTATTTCTGATTGGCGTTCTCGAGTTCTTTCAAAAACATTTTTCAAAATCATACCAATCTCAAACATTTGAACAGTAGCGATCATATATGGGGATTTAATATAGCATTTAAAGTCCACATGAACCAGAAGTTGCTTTTATTCCAGTATGTTGATGTACTTTTCCCAGAGATGGGTTGCAGCTGGAAGGGCATCCTCTGCGTAAAAAACGTGCTGGATAAGTTGGCGGTTCATTCCGCTGTGGCAACCCCGGATTAATAAAGGGACTAAGCCGAAAAGAAAATGAATGAATGATTGTTGATGTACTTCCAGCTGAAATGGAACGTTAAGTAGGGGGCGGGGCTTTCTTTTGCACATCATTCTCAGTTGTTGCTAGATTGGATACAGTTGCGGCCGGAAGTTAACATGAATTATTTATATTATTAATAAAATTTCCTATTAATTGTATTTTATTAACGTCTACCCCCACCCCAACCCTAAACCCAATCATCACAGTACTGTAAAAACAGTAGTTGTACCGAGTATCATTTATGCTATCTATTAAATTACCCAATAAATTTTATTTTTTTAACGCCTAACCCCACCCCAATCCTAAACCCAACCATCACAGTACTGTAAAAATATGAATAAAAAAAAGCTGCTATATTAATGTGTATATCGCATTTCCGGCTGGCCGCGTATCAGATCTACACTTTACCATCATTCTCTCATAGCAAACTAACAGTAAGAGGTGCATGGTTAAGGTTATTGATATACAGTTGCTATGGAAGCCCTCAGGTTGACATCAACAGAAGAGTCACCACTCCAAATGTTGAAGCAGATGGTCAGACTTTGATTGAAAAACAAGCTTTTTTCAGTGGATTAATTATTCACTTTAAAAATAATAATGTTAGATAATTGAAGAAATTCAGGTAATGGAAAATCTTTCTTATCTTACATGCAAGTTTATGTGGTGTATAAATAGGTAATTATATATGTGCATATTGTTTCATGTGATGATATATGTAAGCATTTTTTTCAGTTAAATTATTGTTTACTGTATTGTAAAAAAATAACTAAATAAAAATATAAGAGGGAAAAAAATTATTCTATTTCTTTTCACACGGACTAAGTATTTACATTTTTAAAAACATTTATATAGAAACAAATAATTTTAATAGGCAAAGATGAGAGGCTGATAATTCACACATGGTAAACAAATGCAACATAACATTTAAAGAAGCATATGGCTGAAAGATCCTGAAAGTTTCAGACATGAAGGAGTAGTCAACTATTTGCATGGGTGGACAAAATAACGTTCTAAAACAGAACAGTGAAAAACATGCGAGACATGACTCAACGTTGCAAACACCCACTTTAACAAGAAGTTTAAAAAATAGCACTAGCTCGTACCATTTGTCCACCAATATACTATATTCTCCTTTAACAGTATATTTACTTTAACTATATTCTCTTTGTTTTTCAATACTGCAAAAGTTGTTTTCAGTTAGTTGACAAGGTAAAGCTACAGGAGAGCACATCATAACCTCTACAAAAACCCATTCATTTTTATATGAGAGGCAGGCTTTGGTTATTTGTGTTAGACTGTATCTGTAATGGACGCTCCATTTAACACATCAAGGGCTGAGCAAGTGAATACCTGAATCTTTGACATACTGCATTCACTCTTTTTTGATTACCAGAAGCAGAAAATATCCAAAGAATCAATGTTTCCTGCTGTTTATAGTGAGATGTCAAGGGTTCAGCTCTGGATTCAGGTGTTTATGTGCTCTGTTTATTGACGGGTCACAGACAGGTGAGAAAAATTCATGCATTTACTGCAAATACACTGTGTAAATATATGCCGACACAGTAAGAGACTTACATATCACACCCTGTAACCTTCTCATTCCACTGGCCCAGCTTTTCTGACATTGTCACATAGCTAAAAAACACAGACGCAGTTATGTGCTAAACAGCACATCACTAAAGCAGAGAGAGAGAGGGATTACAGATGGTCTATTATTATCTTAACTTACTGTGACATTTGCTGACTTTGAAGAACTGACAGACTTCTCGCCAAACTGAGATAACGTTAGTTAAATACAGTAGAAGCTCAAAATTTAACACTCATATTATCTTTAAATTCTGGGTGTGATTTTATGTTTCATGTCAAATTTGAATTTAATGCAATTTACAAACAATATATGTAAATATATAAATAAAAAAACACACTATGGGGAAAAAACTAATGAATCTGACAACTGAACCTTAAGTAAAAACAATAACACTGACTGACCTGCAGATACACCAACAACCCCTTTAACCTCTTACGAACCTTTATGTGTTTTCTTTATCTGTTTATTGCAAAATAAGATATTTTGAAAAATGTTAGAATCCAGCAACCATTAACTTCCATTGTAGGAAAAACAAATAATGTGTAAGTCATTTGTGGTTACAGGTTTCTAACATAAAAAAAAAACTTATTTTGTGTTTAACAGAAAAAAGAAACTTTGTGACAAGCAAAGGGTAACAACATTTCCAGTTTTGAGTGAACTATGCTTTTAAGTGTATTTTGATGTATTCTTTTTTACACGTAGATTTATAGTATTATACCATGTCATTATATTACACCTGTAATCTTTTAAATGACAATTCTGAAAACTAGTTAACATTACTGCAATGGAGTATCTAATAAAACAACTAAGAAAGAGAAGGTTATTGTGACATATTTATTTTTTCTGACTGCTGTCATCATTTACTTAAATTATTTTTGCACTTTTAGGGTTCTTTCACACCTGTAGATCGATTGTTTTGTTCCGAAACAGAGATTAAAATGTTGCTCTTTGTTCTTGGTGCGGTTCACTTTCACACTGAAGAGTTTCTAAACGGACCAAAATAGCTAAAACTAGTCACGTGCGAGTAAACTCTCCTCACATTGGTCAGAATTCCACAATTTATTTTTCAGAGTCTCGCTCAGCTGTCATGCGTCCTTATTTTAATTTATGACAATGAGCAATAAGACATTATAAGTGAAAAACTGCGCTTTAATTTTGAATGGTGACACCCACAGACATAGTCACCAAAATAAATCATAGGTAAGACTTTCTCAACAGAGCTGTTGCCTAGAAGTATGCATTATAAGCTTTACATTATAGAGAGAAATAACAGATAAAGTAAGACTGAAGTTCAGTCAATTTTCCTAACGGATAAACAGCTCTCTTTAATATTTCTGCATGCTTTCACTTTCATATTTGACATGAAACGCACATTTACTGGTAGGAATGATGACATCCCTCCCTAATCATCATTCTCTCTTCATATGGCCATATACAGTATGCCTATTACAAATCCATAATACACTGTAATATAGCCTGGTTCGTTAGTCCGTTCGATCGTTTTGCTTTCTCACTACAATTGATCTGCTCCTGAGTTAGTTTCAATTGAGCCAAGACCACCTCATTCAGGCGATCTCTGAACGATTGGTTTGGCGTGGATCCGAGCGCGATTGCTGGTTTCACATATGCCAAACGAACTGCGTTAACGGGGGAAATGCTCCAGGTTCTGAAACAAAAGTCTAGGTGTGCAAGCACCTTTAGAAAGTATTAGAAATCTATCTAGGATTTTTTTAGTAAAAAATCATATTTGCTGTAAATACCTATTCACCTATAAATTTATCAGTTTATGACAACTTTCACACTTAGGATTAAAATCCATTGTCGAAAAATTGCCCAACCTCTGATCATAAAAAAGGGGAGGGGGGTTAGCATAAGTCAAAAACTAGTACAAACATCTTTCTATATTGGTTAGCAAAAACTACATAAAAACAACATACAACAACAAGCTGCCAAAAATAAGTCTAATGTTGACCCATGCAAACCTAAGGCTACTGAAGACGCAGAGTTCTGGCCTGGATCATACCCTACAAAACACTACACAAGCACTTCAACACGCCGGATCTAAAATAGCAAACATCTGTTTCTTCTGTCTAAAACCTCAAGAGTTATCAATAGCCATGTGCTCCAGCTTAAACACAAATAGCAGTCATTTTTTTCTGAGACAACTATAGTCCTCCCACAGAGCCCTTGGAAACTGGACTAGCATTGTTCAACTGATAAAACAATTACACTGAAGGGCTTTCAGTTGATGCCACAGATGCCCAATAATTTACACAGAAAACAATGACCACCTCCACTGTATGAACAGGCAATCAAGAGTTTTTTCTAATGCCGAGTTCACACGAGCAATCAAGAGTTTTTTCTAATGCCGAGTTCACACCAGCCACAAAGCACTGTCACTCTCTCTAGTTTACTCATGGGATGTTTTCCCCTTATGCAATCTTTTAGCTTGAGTTCAATTATTTGAACTTGTGTGGTAGATGCAATTGAGGTGAAGTACCCTGTAAATGTATCACATATTCCACATCATTTGCCTTGAAAGTGTGTCTCTATTAGGGTGTTTGCATTGACTTTGTATGTAATTTACTGGTGCAAATACTAAATTCCACGTTAGGTGTAAACCCATGCTTCCAAAAGGTAATGTGCACCACACCTGCGACTCTCTATTTTTAGGCTGATTTCCAGTAAAATAAAGCAAGAGGGATGTCTGTGAGCTGGAGGAGAGCATATTGCAGGTGGATTAGTCAGAAAGGCTTTGGTTTTGCAATGAATTCCTCCACTTATGGCACCAGCAACAGGATCTGCCATCATACAGAGTCATTACCCATTCGCCATATCAACAAACCCATTTTATTTAAAATTTTGTCTGGAATTATGTCAGATTACTTATGTCTAAAGGGTCATCAACAAACAACTTTTGCTTAAAATTTTTGTCTAAAATTACATCAAATCAATGGCTTCTTCAGGGTTTTAGGGGCATTGAGGGCTCAACTCTGCATCTGGTAACTCAGAAGTCTGTACCTGTTGCCTCCTGGGTTTGAGTGAGCGGGACATGAGTAAGGTAGGCATACTTACGCATTTGAGGTCTGGACATCTTGCCAGCTTTTAGTGATGTTCTGTTTAAACTCAGTCAGGGGGCTGAGGCCCAGTTTGCGCTTCAGTTCCGATGCGTGGCGCTCTTTAGCTGACAACACTTGCCGCAAGGTGTTGATCTCTTCCTCTACCTGCCATAGGAATGTCACAGATTTTTTTAGAGACAAGAAAGTGAACAAAAAAATATGTGAATTCTGAATAAATGAAAATTCAGCCCTGATTTGAAGACATGTTCAGAGAAGATCTTCAGCCTCATGGAGGGTGCAGGTGTTTACCTTGGTGAGCTCCAGTCGAAGTTCTTCTGCCTCTTCCTCTGTCAGGCCTGGAGGGAGAGTCCCGGGACTCACAGCCGCTGCGCCCGTCTCTTCAGGCAAGTCTGAGATTGAGTCAGAGCCCAGGCCTTTGTGTGGTGAGTTCAGATTGATGTCTGTAAGAAAGTGAGGATGTGTTGAGTAATATAAATGACTGATTTTTCAGACTTTACAAAGTAATTCAAAAGTATTTGACCATATATCCTTTTAATTACTGATTTGGATTGGTTTACATGTTTAACAATTTTATTATGTAGCAACACAGTAAAATGGAAAAAACAAAACTGTCCAGGACTAATTTTTTTTCATACATTTCATATTTGTATAATGATGTATTTTTATGTATAATTATACAGATATAATAATTAATACTAACCAACTTCTGATGTTATACTTTGACACTGCATTTTTGAGTTGACATCTAAGCAGTCGACATTTGTTCTAAAAAAATACTTAACATTGTCCTGTTCTAGTTGATTTTTGAACATAAAAACATAAATCTGTACAGTATTGAATTCATATTTAATGCCTAATTAAAATAAATGTAACAGATCCTTCATTTAAAAAATTAAATAGAAATGTAAATATTATAAAATGTAAATTTTTAATCTATTAAAACAAAGTGTAAAATATCAATATTTTGATTAACAAGCTCTATATCTTCATATTGAGAATGTACAGAAAACAATTTATGCTGTATATTTGAAAATAACCATTTATATAGTTCATTTTATGTATGTTGCTGCTAGTGTTGCAGAAATTGCATGTGCATTTATATTTAGCATTGCAAATTCAATCCGAGCAGACATTTAAACATTACATTATAGTCTTCATTGTTTGGGGGGGAAAAGAACCTAAAATAATGATGACCCATCCTGCACTGCACTCATTTTTGACCAATCAAATGCTCTCTAAAAAACAAAAGAATGTCCCGCCCCGAATAGCACTAGCAACAGTCAACTAGGGCTGCACAATATTGGAAAAATTACACATTACAATAATTTTTTTCTGCAATATATATTGCAATATGAATACAATTTTACTAGATGAGCTGAATAAATGTTTGTAAAGAATCTATTATTTTTGTTAGATAAGAAGATGCTGTAGAGGAGTGCATAAATAATAGATAATAAAGAACAATATGCTAATTAAATCTACATCGTTTTATTGTTTTCAGAAGAGTGGAACCGTATTCAGGTATACATACAGTGGTTGAATAATCAAATGTAAAATAATACTTAGTCTTCATTTTATAATCAATTCCATAAAATTAATCGTTATTAATTTTTCAAATCTACAATCGGTACATTTTCTTATGCCTGAATGCTTTTGAACCCCTCACACAGACATAGGCCTTAAAAACACACTTGTAAAATGATAAATTAAAATCCAGACTCAACATTGCTCATACTTGCGATGTGACTATTGTGAATGATTACATTGAAATATCGATGCTGAAATGACATATATTGTTCAGCCCTACAGCCAACCATGCAGTAAACTAGAAAGATTCAGTTTAAAGGCTATTTCCATAAAATATATATAGATATTTTCAAAGTCGAAGTCTTTTGATTTGTAGTGCCAAAACTTTTTTTACAGGTATGTCACCATTGAGAGAGAAAAGAAACATGTTCACCATGAACCCAATCACACTTCACAAAACAGATCTAAATTACAAAGAAAAAAATTAACAGATGAAGAAAGTTAGTAATTTAACTGCAGTAAAATTGAAAACGCAATTACACCATGTTATGAATTAATGCATTGGATCCAAGATGGAGCTTCCCTGCTGACGACATGAAAAGGGGATAGAGGTACAGTTGGTTTTATATTCGGATATTTAGACATTCTCCTTAATAATATAATTTCAGAAAAGTATTATTTGTAAACTCTAAATAGCGAACTCATATTAGCAGCCAATGAATATCAATGTACAACATTGTTCACAGTCAATTAGATAGTGTTAATGTTGTTTTGAAGTTATACTTGCATGCTAATTCTGATCGAATATTCAAAGTAACATGGTAAACAACATATAGACTTCTAAATGAATGAATGTGCAAATATAAAACCAACTTCACCTCTATGAAAAAAGGTTCTTGCTGTATTTATGAGAACCTAAGTAAATAACTTGATGAAAGTGGCAAGAAAAATTATGGTAATTGAGACACTTGGTTCAAGACATCTTTGAGTTGTGCATAATTCAACAAGCCAACAAGATTTTTATCTGACTCTTTGCATGTGTTGTTTTTGAAGCATGAGCTGATGAATTCTGGCAGAAGATATAAGGTTCCACTATGTAAGTATAATAGATATGAACATTCTTTTGTGCTTAATTAAATTGAACAATGAGCAAGTAGGAAAAAACGGTCAAAAGAATATGATAACATTAGTTGGCACAAAAGGGGGCAGTGGGTGCACATTGTATTTTTAAATTATTGTTTTAATGGATCTGTTTTTATATTAGGAGGTGTTTAGGATTAGATTTTTTTAATGTATATGTTGTCTTGTGGTTGTCTATGTAAAGCAGAACTTTGTTCTAAAACAAATCTCTCCTAAGGGAGACAATACATTTAAACTTAACCTTTATTAATAGCAACATACAACTTATTTATTAATTGGCTCAACGTTTTCAACCATTCAATACACGTGTGCAGTTCAAAGTTTCACAAATCAAACCGTGCTCAATTTAGGTCAGTCTGAGAGGGGGTGTCACTTGGGTCTGAGTTATATTAATGAGACGTGTCATCAGGCCCTCAATGACCCTAAACTGCTCATTTAAATAGCATCACATAACCTGACCACAGACAAAAAGACAAGCGATGTCTCAACTCGTGAGTTCATGTTGAAAACTCAAATCGGTAGGATATAGTTTCACGTTTTATGATTTCGATACAAATCAAATCAATATAACGTTAACAAAACAAATCTGCACTCAGCTGTCCCGTGTTGTTGTTGTTGTGCACTAGTAACCCGATCGCCTGCCCTGCCCTTATCTCCCCTTCTCCAGCACACATTCACCGCGCTGGGATCCAGAGATAAGGCTTACGTTACTTGACATTACGCGACAAACGCAACAACTGTTGTGAACGCGTACGACTGCTTTGTTTTTGTTTACCTTGATTGGCGGTGTCCATGTCGTCGATTTTAGCTCTTCAAAATGCTGTTTTGACGGTTAAGGAATTGAGAGGACTGTGCAACCTGGTGGCGTGTCTTCCCTCTTCTATCAAAACATCCAAAAGCGCCTGACAAGCCCACAGCAGAACCCGAGCGATCAGCCAGCTCAGCTTGAAGAGCTGCCCAAGTGCGCTGTTCTTCCGGCGCTGTCAGATGACGTTGGAAGCGACCCTTTTTCCTGCCTTGAAAAACATTATTGGTCTATAAAATCTAGATATTTATTTTAAAAAGATTGTGTTTCTGATGAATGAAATTAAACTGCACTTTTGGGAAAATGTGGTCGTTAGAAAACAGGTGTAAGCATTGATCTATTCATCAAATATAATTTATTATTAGCTGATTTGAAAAGACTTTATAGGCTATAGATTAACAGGGAGAAAAAAATAAATAAAACAAAAACCATAATTGTATTACGTGTGACATTTTGTTAGATAAATAATATTTCATATTATTTAAAAAAATTATAATATTACAGTATTTCAAAACATTGTCAATGTGGAATTGAGAAATGTTTCCCACCATTTTTATGAAAGCGTTCGATTGCTTTCCTAACGGTTTATGCTCATTTAGGACAAAATTTGTTTCAATCATTCATTCAAATTCTTTTCGGCCTAGTCCCTTTATTAATCTGGGGTAGCCACAGCGGAATGAACCGCCAACTTATTCAGCATATCTGTTACGCAGCGGATGCCCTTTCAGTCGCAACCCATCACTGGGAAAGACAAAATTAGTTGTCTTTGAAAAATAAAAAATAAACCACCAAGATCGTCTTTAGATGTGATTGTTGCTAATTATGTGAATATGCAGGGATGGGAAAAAAATAAATTGAAATGTATTTTAAAATAAAATACCAAATACTTAAATTTTATGTGTATAAAAATAAACTACAAAATACAGCAGCCACAACAAGTATCAAAATAAAATACTTTTACAAGGGAGCATGACAATTCTTCACAAACCTTTCATCAATAAGCATTGGATCAATCCCTTCACCAGTAATCCGGCTTAGTAAAGTAAACAATGTTTGACAGCAACAGCATTTCTCTGAGCAAGAATAAGTCAGCTTCTCTGCCAACTTATTCACCTCTACTAAGTAGATATTCATAAAAAATGTAACTTGTGTTTCTTTTTGATTTTGTACAAATTTCATACAGAAAGTCCTGTCTTGAAAATGATCCCTTTAATCACTGTAAAAATCATTTAATGCAGATAATGAGTCAGAATACACTATACGTATCTCTTGATTGTGAAAATTGCCATCATTTCTTAGAAGTCTTATATTTGAAGATTTTTGCAATTGAAATCTTCAATACTCAACGTAAAATCACGATTTCTGAAAATCAATAAAAGTCTCCAGTTTGAGATTTAAAAATCTCAAAATCAGTCATTTCCATAAATCATGCTTTTTTTTGCAACTGTACTCTTCAATACACATTATAAAACATACTATCTAATAAAAATTAGCTATCTGTTTTTGCTGCCATTAAACCTGAGTTGGGAGTTTTTGACCAGTCTAGACTAGAGTATTATTCAATATTTTTGTCTCATACTGATTAACTAGGTCGAAGTTTGTAATTAACTATAAAGAGCATCTGCAGATCAGCTACTGGCATTTGAACCACATCATAAACTTTGATTTAAAACAAAGATGTATATGAAAAAATAAATAAATGAAATAAATATGCAAAGGTATACTACTTAATGACTATAATTGAAAAAAAACACAATATCAAGAAGCATCACAAATGAAAATGTAAAATTATAAAACTATTCAATTGAAGTTGTTGGTTAATTGAATAAAAAACAATATAGACTATTTAAAGTTTATTGCAAATGGTACATGTTTGAGAGATTATTGAAGAGATATTTGACTTTGCAGTCTTTGAGTGTTGGATTATTTTCACAGCATCATGGGTAATGTATTTATTTCTACACAATTTATATTATTAAAAGTTTTTTTTTGTAAGTTAAATGATTATTATAGATGGGACATAGATGGGTTCACCAAAAGTGCATACAATTGTTCGAAACTACCACTTTTTAGTGGTAATTTTTACTTTATTCCAATTTGATTGGGGCCATTTTTTATCCATTTGTTCAAAAAATAAGAAAAAAAGAAAACGAGAGGTTTACTTAAAACATAACTCTTACATACTCAAACAAACAATTCCATTAACAGATAAGAAA
This sequence comes from Danio tinwini, assembly GCA_903798205.1. Classification (NCBI taxonomy): domain Eukaryota; kingdom Metazoa; phylum Chordata; class Actinopteri; order Cypriniformes; family Danionidae; genus Danio; species Danio tinwini. The sequence goes on from CAIGQZ010001345.1 coordinate 3,915,637, forward strand.
AAAAGTGTTTCCTCCATTCATGACACCCCAGAATCTAAACTCAGTAGGGGACATGTTTTAAAACTCAAGACAATACATCATTTTATATTTGTTATATATCAATCCAACACATATACTGAAATAATCCATAATTGTCTTAGCAAAAGAACTTGTTATTAAACAAACAAAACTCAAAACCAAAAATAAGTAGACATGGTGTTTTAATTATCAGCACAAACACAGGGAAGTTTGTTCCAAAAACCGGATCAAGAAGAAAACCCACAGAAACCTGTTCTGACTTACAGCAGGCCATCATTCTTTGTGACCAGTGGTCTCACCAATGACCACTGGAGGGTTCAGTCCTAATCCTGAAAGAGCTCAAAGGTGTGAAAGTCTCAAGAAAATTCGGAAAGGTGACTTTAAACATCAACCAGTCCAATCTGTTCTGAATTCTTCCTCTACTTATACAGAAATATCTCACTCTGTTTTTATATAAAACAGCATGTAAATGTTATTATTGTGATACCTGCTGAATGTGTCTTTATGCTGTCATTATATAAAAATAAAGCACTGGATGTGTCCCCATATTCGCTGTAGGATGACCAGAAAGGCCAGGAAATAAAGGACTAGAGTTACAACCTGAGGAAAGAAGAAAAAACTATCAAACAAACAAACGCACTTTCTTTCTTTCCTTCTTTACTAAAATGTAAAAATAAATAAATGATAAACATATTTAAATGTTAGTTACTAATTATCTGTGAAAATGAAACAAGCAAAATATGACTGAAATACTATTGTGACAAAATAATTTTAATAATAACCATTAATAAGAATAAATATTGTCATACAATAAAAGAAACAGTAACTAAAAAATAATTAAATCAATGGCAAATATGAATGTACCTGTGCAGTGCTTAGACCATTCTTCTCAGACACGGACACTTTTCTGAGGTCTCCACAGCTGCCTTCTTGTCTCCAGCTGTCCTCAGTTGTGGGATTTGTCACCTCAGAACCCTCTGATTTTACATCCTGGTCTGCTTCAGATTCAAGTTCTGGACTCTGTAGTGGTTCAGTTTCAGACTCTGCTTCAGACTGTGGTTCATCGGGTGTTTCCTCTGCTTCTGGTTCAACTGTAAAGATGCAGGATTTATCTGATATCTGACTAATCATGAAAACAGTATATGAATGAGTTCATGTATTGAAGGGTTGCCCAAACTTGGTCTTGGAGGGCTTGTGGCCTGCGGAGTTTAGTTCCAACCCACGAATAAGCTAATTAAGCTCTTGCTAAAGCATGCTAGAAACAGCAGGCAAGTTGAAGCTACAGTAAACTCTGAAGGACTCTGAAGCCTTCAAGGACTAAGATTGGGCATCCCGGATCTAATGGGTCAATGATTCTCACTCTCCATGAAATCCAACTGCTGCAGGACTCTCTCCTCTGCATCGAAATCCACCCTGTAGTGATCCATGTTCTGATAATCAGGATCCAAAGTCTCCAGAGTAAAGCATTTTGACGCTTTACCAACCCTTCAGAGGAAAGGACACATACTATTGTTAGATAAATGCACTAACGAGATTTCAAAAGAGATTTAATAAAGAGCTAAAAAATGAGATTTGTGATGGCTTGTGAAAGCTGAGCATGAAAGTCTGAAGTAGTTTAGAAGCTTGATGTTGGACAAACATGCAAAAAGACATAAATTAGACAGTTGCTAATGTTTTAGCACGAATAAACATGTTGTTAGCCTGTTTCTAGCATTTTTATTTTTAGCATAATTATTTTTTAAGGTTGCTTAGAATGATAATCTGGATGTAGGCATGGCTGGATAATAAGTTCAGCATATGCAAATAATATACAGTGTGTACAGTTGCAATCAGAATTATTCAACCCCCTGATTTATTAGGCCCCCTGTTTATTTTTCCCCAATTTCTGTTTAACGGAGAGATTTTTTCAACACATTTCTAAACATAATAGTTTTAATAACTCATGTCTAATAACTGATTTATATTATCTTTGACATAATGACAGTAAATAATATTTTACTAAATATTTTTCAAGACACTTCTATACAGCTTAAAGTGACATTTAAAGGCTTAACTAGGTTAATTAGGTTAACTAGGCAGGTTAGGGTAATTAGGCAAGTTATTGTATAATGGTGGTTTGTTCTGTAGACTATGGAAAAAATAATTAGCTTAAAGTGGTTAATAATTTTGACCTTAAAATGGGTTTTAAAAATTAAAAACTGCTTTTTTTCTAGCCAAAATAAAACAAATAAGACTTTCTCCAGAAGAAAAAAATATTATCAGACATACTGTGAAAATTTCCTTCTTCTGTAAACATCATTTGGGAAATATTTAAAAAAGAAAAAAAAATCAAAGGGGGTTGAATAATTCTGATTGCAACTGTATATGACATACAATGGTATACAGAACACCATTGTTTTCTCGTTCTCATGTCAATCCTGTGAGTATAAAACCCTGGTGAAAAACAGGCCAATTAGAACAAAACTGTGATCATTTTTCCTGGGATAAATAACATGTGGCGTCACAGTGGCACAGTGGGTAGCACGACTGCCTCACAGCAAGAAGGTCGCTGCTTCGACTCCCGGCTGGGCCAGTTGGTGTTTCTGTGTGGAGTTAGCATGTTCTCCCTGTGTTCGAGTGGGTTCCCTCCGGGTGCTCTGGTTTCTCCCACAGTACAAAGACATGTGTTGTAGGTGAATTGAATAAGCTAAATTGGCCGTAGTGTATGAGTGTGAGTGTGTATGGGTGTTTCCAAGTATTGGGTTGTAGCTCAAAAGGCTTCCTTTGCGTAAAACATATGTTGGATAAGATGGCGGTTCATTCCACTTCAGTTAGAATCTGCATAATATCCTTGCGTCCGCTGCAGCCATGGTACAGCAGCAACGTTCCTTGATTATTACGCCAGAATGAGAGTAGAGTTTTGAGTCATATCAGCCCAGAAAATAGCAACTTTTCTTTTTCCATCAGTTCCGTCTGCGTAACTAGAGAATAGTCAGGCTTTACTCTTTTTTGATTTTTTAAAAAACTAATGCTAATGGTCTAATCTAAATCAATGATTTATGCTAAGCTAAGCTAAAGATTGGCTGAATGGATTCATATATAGCAAAACTCAAGTGTTTAACTCCAGGAGGGTTGTAAAATGAGCCTATTTCTAAAAAAAAAAAAGTAGCGTAGTTCCTTTAAGAAAAAGTAAGTAGTTTTGTGAAGCAGGTAACCATGCGCCAACATGATTTTACCAAGTAGGACATGTTCCTGGATTAACATCTGAGTGGTAAAGTCAAGATCGGATACGCGGCCGGCCGGAAGTGCGATATGCACATTAATATAGCAGCATTTTTTTTGGACACTGTATAAGAATAATCTATATTTTTACAGTACTGTGACGGTTGGGGTGGGGGTTGGCGTTAAAAAATACAATTTATTGGGTTATTTAATAGATAGCATAAATAATACTTGGTACAACTACTGTTTTTACAGTACTGTGACAGTTGGGTTTAGGGTTGGGGTAGGGCTAGACGTTAATAAAGTACAACAAATGGGAAATTTATTAAATAAAATAAATAATTCTCGTTAACTTTCGGCCGCAACTATATCTGATTTAGCAACAACCCATCTATGTTGATCCTGGAACTACATTCTAATTAGCCAATCAGAATTAAGGGATACGTTTACCATTTATGTTAAGCTTATGCTTACAGTTAGGTTTATGCACTTCTATGATTGTTATCTAACTATGATTCCTCTCTTATTTTGGGAATAATTTACAGATATGGTTGGGTTTAGGGGTAGGGAATAGGTGGACTACAATTTAAAACAAAAATGATGTTCCAGGATCAACATAGATGTTAATCCAGGATCGCATCGTACTTGGCAAATCATGGCAAAATCATGACCTGCGGTAGCCATGTATGACCACAAAACAAGTATTTTTCTGGAGAATTTTTGCTTTTACCTAAGCCACATACATTCTTTGTAGATATCAGAGAACAGTTTAACATCGTAATAATGGATTCTCCAACATATTTACATGAATTTACATGATGTTAGCATCGTATCTAAACAATATCAGTTTGGATATTTGATTTCAGCAGAAGTAGAAGTAGAAGAAGTAGTAGTAGTAGTAGCAGCAGCAGCTTAAATGGTTGATTAGTATGTTGTTGTTTTTCTAGCCACCCTAACAATTTGACACCTTAAAAGTCTGTTATTCTTACATGGTTGAGTTCAACAGGGACAAAGCTGTGCTAAATTTGTTTAAAAGGTGAGACTTACTTCTCGGTAAGATCCTTTGAGGTCTATAAAAGAGATAAAAGTGTCATGTTTGACATTCAAAATATAGATAAATAGATAGATACAGTGGCTGTGACTAAGGAAGCAAAAAAGATGATGATACCTGCACAAAAGCAGCCATCTCAGGCTCGTCTATGGCGCTTTGGGCTGCCTGAATCAACTTTGAATTTGTGTCCACATGCTCATTGTAGGTTTGCAGTAAAGACTGGGTCCAGCCCGTCTTTTCTTGTTGCTCAAAAGTGATTTGTTGCATCATGATCTTACGCCTTTCCTCCAGAATGGCAGACATGCGATCAAACTTCTCACACAGCATCTGTTTCTGGATCCCGCTGTTTTCCTGTCACAGTGGCATTGTAAGATATTCATCTTACAATGTGGTCTAATGTTTCATAGCATTATGATGTAATTTCTTTACACAAAATCGGCACAAACCTCTATGTTCCTGTTGAGCGCCTCTAGATCATTGACAAATGATTGAACACGCTCATTTGTGGACACCAAAGATGCAAGTCTGTCACTGAGTTCGGCCTATGAGAATTTAAATGAATGAACTGACAGGTATAAACATGTAAAATTATAACACAAATGCTTCCATACCTTCTCCTTCTGGTAAACGTCAGGCAAAGGAACTACTTTGCAGTTCTTGTGTGCCCCAAACACCTTACAGAGAGAGCAGGACGGCTGCTGACACGTGATACAGTAAATATTGAGCTTCTCATCTTCATGCTCTTTACAGTTAAACTCTGCAGGAGGCATCGGCGGAGGCCTATAGCTGAAGACACATTGACATATGGTACATTTAAAAGACTGAAATCTTTTAAATGGATAAACTTCTAATGCTTTATTTGGTGAACTATTTTTCAAATGGTGATGCAACAGCATTCATATAGTACTAGGGGTTGGGTTTTTAATATTTTTTTTATTAAATTTAGAAGTGTAGTGGGAAAAACTGCTTTTATACACAAGTGCAATCATGTGGAGCAATTTACTAAAACTGATCAAGGAAATAAAAGACTTAAGGAGGTTGAAAAAAAAAACAATCAAAAGATGGTTGTTGTAATGAGGATAGTTAGTTTTCCTGGTGGATGATGTTTTTTTTATGTTATTGTATTGTGAATAATTTTGTTACTGTTTTAAAATGTGGAGGTACTGTTTGATTTATGCATTAACTGTACTTTGCAGTCATCCTTTAACAGCGAGGACCATAATGGAAACAAGGCCAGCGCTTTACTGTGCTTTTATTCTTGACCATTTTATTTAAAAATGCATGGGGTACTTGTATTTTTGTACAGTTTGTTTAAAATCTGTCCAATAAAAATTCAGTTCAATTCATTTTAAATTTGAGGTGCTCGCCAAAAAACAAACCAAAAAAAAAAAAACAAACCAAAAAAACAAATATTAGCCATTTTTTTGCAAAAAAACCCTTACATTTAGATTTTATGTCCTCACAGTTTTACAGTAAAATGTATTGGAAATGTATAGACTTCATATAATGTGTGAAAATACAATAAGAAAATAAACTGTGACATCATCTCACTTCAGCAAAAATCTGTCAAATGTCTTTAAAACTGACTCAAGTCATGGTCCAAATTTTTCAATATGTATGACAGTTTAAGCTGGATATTTTAAATTCGGATCTAATGTAAAAAGTTAACAGGTAATAAATGTAGGCCGATAACTACTGCAATAAAAAAAAATGAATACATCATTATTTACCAGATCATCACTATAGCACCACAAGTTTCCATCCACAGATGCAAATTTAAAATCAAATTTTATTAAAACAAAGTCACATGACTTTTTTGATGAGCTTGCTGGCATTTATTTTGTTAATGTGTTTCTATCATACACTGTAAAAAATGCTGGGTTCCACATAATCCATTTGTGTTAGTTTAACAAATTTAAGTGGATTGAACATAAAACAATTAAGTTGTCCTCTCAAAAAAACTCAAGAATTGTGTTGTTTCAGATTAATTTAAATAAGTAGTTGGACAAACAGCTAACATCATTTTTTGAGTATATTTATAATTTTTTTCAAATCAGATAAAAAGTTCCTACTTTTTTTTTTTTTTTTTTGCTTTTTATGCTTTTCAAAATGTAAGCACATCTTGGTTGTTTCCATAAAGCATTTTTTTATGCAACAGCGCAAAAGTCAAAAGTAAAAAAATTACTCAAAGCTTTTAAGATTTATGACAGTTTAGGGTACAGGCTGGGTATTTTAAATTAGAATCTAAGATAAAAAGTTAACAGGTAATAAATGCATAGGCCAATAACTACTGGATAAAAAAAATGAATACATAATTATTTACCAGATCATCACTAGCTATGTTTCCATCCATAGACGCAAATTAAACTTATGCACGAAACTGGGATAGTGCATAAAATATTTTGTGAATAAAGCACAATTTCCATACTGAGTCAAAGAGAACAAAATCCTGACAATTCCAGATAAAATAGCGCCAAATATAAAATTAAAATTCAATTCAATTCAATTCATGTTTATTTATATAGTTATTTTTTCAATGTAGATTGTGTCAAAGCAGCGTAACATAGACATTTACAGTAAAGGTTGGGAAAAATGCAATTTGCTGTCGCAGGAGAAGCCACTGTGGGCCTTTTTTATATAATACATTACTTGCATCTTAAAAGATGAAAATGAAATGCAGTGAAAGATGTCATTTTTGGGAGTGCAGATGCTCAAGTCAGTTCCAGGAGGTAATATTTTGATGATGGACTTTGGCTGAGGCAATTTAGAACGACCAAAACAACATTTCAGATGTTGTGCAATGTTGTCAGTGCACTGGTTTATCCATTAATGCCGTCAAATCTTGCTTGCCAGTTACGACAAGTTCACTTTATAAATTTACTACATGCGCCTGTTAAAACAAAATCGCATGCCTTTTTTTTGTTTAGAGAATGTTTTGTTTATTATACACTATAAAAAACGTACATAATCACACATAATCGATTAGTGTTCGGACAGCATAAAAGTTTTAAGTTAACATCTTCATTTTTACAAATACAAGTAGGCCTGTCACAATAATCAATATATCGACTTATCGTGCGATACTTAATGACGACTTCAATCATTTTTGTCATCGCAGTATATACATATACAAATTCACAAATAACGTTAAAGCCATTTTACAATGACATTTACATTCTATCTTACTGCTGCCTAAGTTTATAATTGGACAATAGGACATTTAATAGTGTATATATAAAATATAATCTGACATTTATCTTGTTTAAACATAAAATTATAGAATTTAATTAACCTTAAGAATGATTAGTATTTTAAAGTGTTTATGGCTATTTGCATTATTAGACTGTTATATAATCAGTGGCATAAAATGATCTCAAAATGACAATAATATCTGTGACAACATATCACACAACAAAAATTTCTTATCGTGACAGGCTTAAATTCAAGCGGATTAAACATAAAACAATTAAGTTATGTTGTTTCAGCTCAAATTAAATAAGTAGTTTGAACAAGCAGCAAACGTCATTTTTTGAGTGTAGTTTATGGATTTTTTTCTTATCGTATAAAAAGTGCAGTTCTGCGCATAAGTTTTTGTGCATTTTTTTAAAAGTTTGCACATCTTAGTGTTTCCATAAAGCATCTTTATGCAACAGTGCAAAATGCGCATCAAAATAAGTGGGTGGAAACATAGCTACTGTTGCTAAGTGCCAACCATTACTCAACACCCTTTTGATCTGACCTTTCAGACTCCTGTTTGTAAACGTCAATAATGTTCTCCACCAGCAAATTGCGCTGCAGTCCAAAAACTCCATGACGGCCCAAGACGACCTCACGCCGACAGGAAGGGCAGCGGAAACTACCTTCAATTCCAACCTGGAAGAGAGTCGGCTGCACATCTTACTCAGCATGCTGTTCTTCTGCAGTATTTCTGCTTATATGAAATCACTTTTCCAAATTCACAACAGCTTCTGTACCCTTGTTTCTGCGAGTGTGCATTTGTGTTAATCAGCACAGGCATGAGCATGACTTAGCATTTGAAAAAAGAGAAGTTTGAGACTCATCTCACCAGGTATCCTAAAATAGTCATCCTCTTTTATAGCTCTCAGCTGCTGAGGCTTATGGGTCGAGTCAGTGTGAATCAGAGCACCGTCACTGGCTCAATGAAAACGGTGTTCGAGAATAATGCTGCCCTCACATCTATGGGAATTATCTAAATGTCTCCTATCACAAACTTTACACAAAAGGCCTTTTAAGTCAAATTTACTTGTTTACTTATTTTAATAGAAGAGTTTCAGGGTTGGACTTGCCATAAAAGTTAAATATGATGGTGGGTAGAATGTTGTTGTCACTGGTATGACTTCATCTTTTCTTGTCATAAAAGTAGAGCATATTTACATACATTAATAACCATTTGAAGCATTCAGAACAAGTAGCATGCATTCCAGAATTATTAAGCTGATTATGTAGATAACACAATAAATGCAAATGTAAAATATAACTTTTAGTAATATATTTTGGCTGTAACTGTCCCAAGACAGCAAACCTTGTGATTTTACCATCATTTATAAGTTTTGAATCACTTGAGCATGAGTAAATGAGCATTTTTGTTATTTTTGGGTGAACTACCCCTTTAAGTCATTAAAAGCAAGTCCTTACATACAAAACAAATGCTTTAAAGGGTTAGTTCTTCCAAAGATAACATTCTGTTATTAATTACTCACACTAATGTTGTTATAAACCACCAAGACCTTTGTTTATCTTTAAAACACTAATGAAGATATTTTAGGTGAAATCTGAGAGCTTTTTATACAGAAAGGTATACCAAAAACATTCTCAAAACAGTCCATGTGTATTCAATGCTTCAATCGGGATATTATCAAGCTACAAGAATATTTTGTGCGCATATAAAGTACAAATAATGACTAATTAACAACAGTTTCTTCTCCTCAATGTCAGTATATTGTCCATGTTCACAAGCACCATGCAGTGATGTATGTTTTGAAGATTTATTTAGTATTTTTCTGGACTTGCTTGGAGTTTTTGGACTTGGAGTCTGGAAAATTGGTGTCTATCAAAGACTATAGAATACACAAGACATGTCACTTGTATAGTTTTGAATGGGGAAAAAGTGTAACAGTCGATATGGCGAATGAATCCCCGCCTACTAGTACAGGAGCCAATCATCGATCGCTATAGACTGACGTTTCTCCTGGGAAAATCTCAGACCAGACGTATGCTTTTATGACAGTTTGGTGGTCAGCAAATGCACTGGAATCTCAGCGAATACTTTCTTCACAGACATAAGAAATATATCCGCATAAAGCTTGAAATCTCTGCTTTTAAATGAACCAAGTGCACTTGATAACAAAAGTTTTCTGGTACAATTAGTCCTGTCAAAAGGAAATCACATGACAGCAACTATTCGAACGCCCCAAAACTTGTAAACAAACAAACAAAAACAAAAAAATCACTGTCATTTCTGGAGGAGATTCACCAAGACCAAGATGTGGATTACTTCAGAAAAGCAGATCGATCAGACGATCATTATTCAGAAGATGATCACGTGCAAAACGCCCATAAATGAGGTTGGCGTTGTGATCTCGTTCTTTTTTAATGTCGCATGCGTGTTAGCTTGGGCAACCTGAAAATATGCCGATTTTGTTTGATTTGGATGTTTAGAAAGAAACTTATGAGACAGTTGTTGTTTCATTTTATTGCCGATTCCAAATATGTAATGTAATTGTACCGTAATTGCAAACCGTTTTGGAGAATTTGATGTTTCCCCATTTAGCATACTGCCCGAGAGGCACTTCAAAGATGGCCGCCAAGCGAAATGACTTGCCTTAAAGGGACTTTGTGTCTATGGAGGACGAGGAAGCTCTTGAATATCACCTAAAATATCTTAATTTGTGTTTTAAAGGCAAACAAAGGCCTTCGTGGTCATTTTTTGGGGTTAAGTGATTCTTTACATTTTATGATAACAATAACATAAATATATTAGTGCCCACATCTTTGCACAAATTTCTTTGCGTTGTAAAGTTTAAGCTTGGTGAACTCTGACCTGCGAAATCGTATCAATTGACTGCGTGACACCAACCGGGGATCAAAACATGACCTCTCTCAACAGAAATTTAAAATATGGACCAATTGCTTGCTTTTTAAAATGTATAATCATCTTGTTTAATCCCGCCTCTTTTCACAGCACTGTACTACAGCATTTCGCAAGTTAAAACTAGTGTGACCGCAGCTTTACTCTGAATTAGTCTACTCAGACTTAATTGACCTAACTCAGATCAGCTATTCTGAAACAGAAAACTCTGAGTTTTTAATCTCTCGGTAAGTCAACTCAGAATTCAAGTTTAAACTCAGAGTTGGTTGAACCTCCTTGAAACAGGCCCCAGGTCTTTAACCAAATAGCATAATGTGATTGAGTCCATGTATAACTATCTGATAACTGTGACTTGATAGCATGTGAAATCCATTTGACAAGCATGCAAAAAAGAAGAGGTACAGGCAGAGACAGCATCGTTTTTCTGTACCACATGAAAGATACACAGCTTGGCTTTTGACCTTTGCCTGCGAGAGGGGTGTAAGGTAAAACTGCCGGGGTATCAAACTTCAGTTATGTGCAGATGAGGAGAAGGATTATACAGACAAGAGCTAATATTACAAAAGAGTCTCTTATCAATGTGTCCATTGTGTGTTGCAGGAGCGCTAAACCCCTGATGACTTCAACGCATCAAATGTAGGCCATCACCTATTTTTATACCTCAGATTTCAGACTAGGGATTGAGTTTAGACATTTGCAATCCCCACCTGTTGGGTTTCCACATATTAGCATGACAGGTCTAGAAAACGGTCTGTGTTTGAGTGAACTGTGGCACTACTGTAGTTGTGGTAGTTGCTCCATGTAGAAATGTGTAAGGTACCTTATGTACAAACACTTTTACATATTGTTGAAGCAGCTAGCAAATAGCCTTTCAGCACAAAAAAAATAATTAAAAATTTATAAAGGAAATTAGCTCCTCATAGTATTTATGTATGTTTTCTCCTAATAGTTTACCTGTTGTATTGGTTAAAGGTTGACATGAGGTTGGACCTTACTGCACTGACTGCCACTTACCATAAAGTATTTTATTATGCACTTAAAAAAAGGTAGCCTAATTTTATAATCATATATATGACATGCATGCAGCTCATGCAATGGAAGCCAGCTAATATAGACGCTGTGTGAGAAAACACAGTCTTTAGTGTCCCATTGATGCAGGTTCAAATCATGCTCAAATTGGAGTGAGTAGAACCATAACACAGGACTTGACAAGATTTTAGTTGCAAGCAACTCAGCTGTCTGCACCAGGTGTGATTCAACAGAAACATTTAAGTAACTGTCTAAAATAACTGTCAAAATAAAAGAACTGTTTAAATACAATTATATAACTGTCTCCAAAAACAAATGTTGTTGTTATATTGTTTGTTTGTTCAGTGTGTGCAACTGCAGGACTAGGGTCCAAAAAAAAAAAAAGTCCCCAAAGAGGACAAAAAAAGTGTATTGAATTGAGCTGAAATAGACGGGTTTAAAATCAAATGAATAAATATTAAACCTACACTGCAGAAAAATGACTTTCTTACTTGGATTTTGTTGTCTTGTTTCTAGTCCAAATGTCTAAACATTCTTAAATCAAGAAGCTATGGAGACGTGGAAGGGACGTTATAGGGGGGAAAAAATGGATGGGAGGAAAAAAAAAACTGAGTTATAGGAAAAAATATATATTTATATATTTAAAGTTTTGCGTTCCATTGCAAAAATGTTTTGCATAAACACTTTTTTATAAACCCATTTTTGCCGGGATCCTATCCTATATCCTATAATTAATTAAAAATTCATAATATAAAAATGTCTGCATTCACTTTCTTTCTATTAAAGCTGTGTGTCAGTCTTCGCCCTTCATACACAACCTCTGAATCTGCGAATTCATGTAGCGTAAGTGTTGACTGATGGACGTGCTCCGCATGATAAACTGATCCCAGATCAGCTTCTGTACAATGGCGACGATCGACAAACAGCTTTGATGAATAGAAAGTGAATGCAGACATTTTTCAATTCATTTAAATGTGCTTTCAAGATTAAAAATATGGAAAAATACTTAATGATAGTATGATAGCGGGATAGTTTGGTAAAATATGAGAGAATTCCAGAAAAACGTGAGGGTTGACAAGTAGAAAAAAAAGTGTTTGTGGAACAACAGTTTTGAGAGAGAACGCAAAACATCTTTGCGAGGCAAAGCAAAAACTTAAAAGATATATTTTCCTATTACTTTTTTTTTCTCCCACTCATTTTATTCTCGTCCCTTCCAGGATTTTGCATTCGAAAGAAGCGAGTGAGTTTTTTCTTAAAACAATCCCCTTGGCTGATTATTTTGCTTGTTTTAGGAAAACAAATCACTTAATTATTACTTAAAACAAAACACTATTTTTTGCTTGTCTAGAAAATGCTTCTTAAGAATTATTCGACATTTGGCCTAGAAACAGTGTAGTTAACATTATTGGAAGCACATACTGAATTTAATGTTTAAGTTTAAACTGTGTGTTTTCTACTTAGTTACTGATGTAAACTATCTGCTAGTGCTTTCAGTATGGCAATAAACGTCACAGAAATTAAAACTGTACAAAAACATTACAAAAACAGAAATGATAGCTTTTCTCCTGTGACGCAGTGTTGTCACATTGTTAGGGCACAATGTAAGAGACACAATGGTGCCGTGACCCGGATGGAAGTGAAGTTTAGGTGTGACTGTAATAGAGGTCATTCTTGCAAGAGCGAAGTAAAATGCGAGTAAATCTCTCTCTCATGGCTTCAAGACTTTAAAAAAACCCTGTTGACTCTAAAATTAAGGCAACCAGCTTCAGGACATTTTTGAATTTACTCAACTAAACAGTCAAGTGCAGTACTTGGGTTGAAAGTTGAGTCAAATAAAAAAATGTCCTGAAGCTGGTCGCCTTAAAATTTTAAGTCAATTTTTATTTTTTACAGTGAAGAGGTATATTGCAGAAAACTATTATTTTATAATTACAACATTTTAAGATGTTTTTTTTTGTTCTGCTATAGCATTTGCAGTCAACTTAAACAGGACTAATGTTTTCTCTCTCTGAAGGTAATTTTGACTGATACGTCTAGCAGAAACGCACTGAAAAATATGATTCATTGGATTTACTACATTTTTTCTAAGGTAAGTGGCTGCAAACAATTTATATGGGCTGAATTTAAACAAATTAAATTAAGTAATGTTCAACTTCATTTGTTTGTTTAAACTCAGCCCATATAAATTGTTTGCAACCACTTACATTAAAATAAATGTAGTAGATCCAATGTATAGTTTTTTTCAGTGCGAATATCTACGCACGTTTGAAAGAACTTAACATGGAGCATAACATTAGAAGTGAAGAGTTCATGTCAGGTTTCTGTGTTTGCATACAATCAAATGCAAATAGTTGAAAAACATGCACTTGTGTGCATTTAAAATAATAATTTAGTGAAAAGCATTTTAATAATCTGCAGTATGGTTTTCCTTTTTAAAGAACCTGCTGTGAAATGGACAGTTTGCAGGTTCTTCCAGTAAAGGATGTTTATTTCTGGGATTGTATCAGGTACACAGATGGCATGTTTAGAATTATTTGAAAAAGCACTTGCAAACATGTTTCCATTGGTTAGGTCAAAATGTTTGTACATTCACACACAAAGCATCTCCCAACACACCTGGTAGAGCTCATTGGCACACTTGCGGCAGAGGTTGTGCAGGCAGGGCAGAATGACCACTGGTTTGGTAAAGACGTCCATGCAGATGGGACAGATGAGCTGTTTCTCCAGCGTCCCCAAGGAAGGGTCTTTTTGGTAAGAGCGTATATCCAATGGAAGAGACATGCTGCCCCTGCTGAGCCCACATTCACTGGAAAAACTAAGACAGGAGATACAAATCACAAAACACTTCCGGGAGAAACATGAAGGCAGTGCTTCATGTTTCTGCTGTTCCTATGTAGATCTACAGTCTGTGAAGGCAGCAAGCGGGCTGTCGCTCCGGGGGTCTGTATTAGTGCGCAGCTGGACATGTGCGCATGTGCTGGAGGGAGAAGGTGTCCAGTTTCTATCTGGCTCATTGGGACACCCCCCTACCCCTCATCAGTTGTGCCCAAATTGGGCAGCCAGAGGAATGCTGGGAAACAGAGATGATGGCCCATCTCCAGTTACTCCCAATCATTCATGTCTTCAGTCTCGAAAGTGGCCAACAAAGTCAATAATACCAGAACAGGATTGGAAGAAAACTCAGGGTGCTTTCACACCTGTGAATCGATTCATTTGTTCCAAAACAGGGATTAAAATTGTTACATTGTTGCTCTTTGTTCTTGGCGCGGTTCGCTTTCACACGGCAAAGTTTCTAAACAGACCAAAATAAGTCACGTGTAAGTAAACGCTCCTCACATTGGTCAGCGTTTCACGGTTTATTTTGCAGAGTCACGCTCAGCTGTCAAGGGGTGGTTTGGTGGTGTTTGACAGCGTCCGCTCGACATCAAGGAGGGATGCAGTAGGGAGGAGTGATGAGAAGGGTGCGCGTCGTATTTGAGGACCGGGAGGGAGACGCACGATTTCTGGGAGATTATCTCTCGTTTGCGGGCATCCGGGAGTCTCTGTGCATTTGCCGGAGACTCCCAGAACTTCCGGGAGACTTGGGATGCCTGGAATGACCTCCCGCCCTACTCATAATTCTCTCTTCATATAGTCATATGCCTATTACATATCCATAAAACACTGTGATATAGCCGGGCTCGGATCGTATCGCTTTCTCACTACAATCGATCCACTCCAGAGTTTGTTTCAATCGAGCCGAGACCACCTCATTCAGGCGGTCTCGAAGCGATTGCTTTGGCGTGGATCCGAGCGCGATTGCCCTGTTCACATATGCCAAACGAACCACGCTAACTGGGCAAATGCGCCAAGTTCCGGAACAAAAGTCTAGGTGTGAAAGCACCCTTAAAGTGTACATGAGTCTTTTAAACACAGTGCAAGTGTGTGCGAGTGGTCGCTTGGATGATTTTTTCAGTTAAATTCCACATGAACCAGAAGTTGCTGCAGACTCTTATTTCAATATGATGCATTTCCAAATGAAACTGAATAATGAGTAGGGGGCGGGGCTTTATTTATTTCACTCACAGCAAAATAATGGTTGGAGGGGTGTGGCTAAGCATATGACATCCAATCCGTCAAACTGACATTAGAGGAAGTCTGGCATTACAGAGCGGAAGCAAATGGTCAGATTTTGATTCAAATTGACCAAAATAAACAGTTCTTGAATTATTGTTTACGTTACAACACATGCTAGCAAAATAAACGATGTAAATTTATATTTTATGCTGACTTTAAGATATAAAAGAAAAATGTATGTTTTTAGATAGATCCTCACTGACCAATCACTAAGCGTAAAAATGTCAGCTTATTATCAGGAGCTACAAGTAATTTGTTTTGCATACATGTTTTTTTTTGTACTCTAGAAGCACCAACAGTCATTGAGCTGCAGTTTATGAATAACCAAGGACCCATTTTCAGGTAAAAATCTTCTTTACGGCTCTGCTGAAGAAGAAAAAAGTACACCAAAATTTAGTTTGACCCGAGGGTGAGTAAATTAACAGCAAATTCTCAATTTTGAGTAACTAAAAACCTTACAAACTCCAGTTGTTTAATTAAAACTACTTAAAATAATAGCTGACCAAAAACTATTATTATTGTTATCATTATTAATAATAATACTGTGCCAAAACCTGTATGGTTTTACATATTAAAACCTAAAAGACGATGACTAAAAAATTTGTTTGCATCAAAACAATAAAGGGTCCAAAAACAACAACACCATCAGAAGCATACTTTTCATAATAATCTTATTTGTCTTTTGATTAACTTAAATCTTTAATACATAGAACTTTCCCCATGTCTTTGGCCAGTTATTCCGAATTTTAACTTACAATTATATCCCTTTGCAACCAATATTTTTTTGTTAACATTTCAGAAAGATCAACACTGACCAATCAAGCTTACAAAACTTCAGCGCATCATCAGGAGCCACAAGTATTACATTTGTTTTGCATACATGTTTTTTGTACTCTAGAAGCATCAACAGTCATTGAGTTGCAGTTTATGAATAACAAAGGACCCATTTTTGGCTAAAAATCTTCATTACGGCTCTGCTGATGAAGAAAAAAGGGTCACCAAAATTTTGTATGACCTGAGAACGAGTAAATTAACAGCAAATTCTCAATTTTGAGTAAAAAACAATGACAAAAAAAGAAAAACAAAAAACTATTTTTAATTAAACTGCTTAAAATAATAGCTGACCAAAAATATATGATTATATTGTTCCAAACCTGTTTAACTTTCAATTTTAAGACCTAAAATATGAAGTTAAAGAGTTGTTTGCATCCGTATAATGAAAGTCAGTGGTGTCTAGAAATAGCACACAGCCAGAATCGTATACTTTACACAATAATCTTATTTACTCCTTGATTAACTTTAACTTTTAATACACAGTACTTTTCCCATGTTTATGGCCAGTTATTCCATATTTTTACTTAAAGTCCACATAAACCGGAAGCTGCAACCATTTTTTTTTCGGATTATGATGCAGTTCCTAGAGAAATGGAATATTAAATGAGACAACAGTGGGCATGTCTTGTTTTTTTCTACTGCGAGCTGAATGAATGTTGTAAAGTAGGCATTTCATTCTGAGAGATCGGGAAAGTTATTGCAATCCAACAGACACCTCCTGCTCACCATTTCTGTTTGTTGTCAAAACTGACAGTTGAAATACCCCAATATAAAGTAATTTGAGAATTTGTGCATTTTCAGATTTTAATTTTAGATTACAAGAACAAATATCTTTTCTTAATGACAGGCAGAGATTAATTGTTCACCACAAAACGGGCAATGTGAGCTAGCAAAATCATATGCTTAGTTTTGATTTCATTTGTACTTTAAGATGATTATATCACAACCAATATTTTGCACTCTTTCATTGCATGTCTTTGCACAAATCCACACAAACAGCAGATACATTTTCAGCTTCCTTCACATTTATTTAATTCTGATCATTAATCCACATTACGTCTCTCTGACACAGTACTTTATATTCATGCTACAACATCTTCAGCTGATTGATCCAGAATGCAAACAAGAAATCAGCCATTCTGTACAACGGTCATATATTCGCTTACACGTATCCAACTACGTCATTTATTAAAAACATAGGAAAATAATAAATAAAATATTGTTTCTTATCACCATGTTTAAACTATATCCTTTATTAATAACATGATTTTGTTTACGTTTTGCATTCAGAAGATACTCCGTTCATTCTTTAGTTCTTAGATTCAGTGTCTGATTATTACATTTTTACGATAAATGAACACAACAAATAAGGATAAGCAGGATAATTCAAACCAAAAAACAGGTCAGTAGCTAAGTTACAGCAGAGCTCGAGTTGGGAAATTAGATCTTGCCAATAAAAAGCATTACACACTGTGAACGATTCGAAATTAGAAACAATAATCTGCCTAATGCTTTAGACATAAATAAAAACAAAAAACAAATATCTACACATCTCTAAAATATCCACAATGTGAACCTATTTAAAAAAAAAGAAAAAAAAAGTATACATTTGGGGGTAAATTACACACGTTTTCTGCACGTCCCATTTAAGATGAATAAAATTGAATGTATGGAGAGATGCATGCCCAAACAAAGGCAGACACACGGCTAAAACCCAGTTTTAAGAAATATCTTGATAAAAAAAGAAATTAAAAAAAGAACAATGATGGTGGTACAGTGATTCATTTCAGAGCTCAGTTTCACACACACACGCACACAGTCTAAAACAGAACTGAAACTTTTCTACTTTGAAGTCTGTATGCTTATGCCCACATACAGTTAAAGTCAGAATTATTAACCCCCCTTTGAAATGTTTTTCTTTTTTAAATATTTCCCTAATGATGTTTAACAGAGCAAGGAAATTTTCACAGTATGTCTGATAATATTTTTTCTTCTGGACAAAGTCTTATTTGTTTTATTTTGGCTAGAATAAAAGCAGTTTTTAATTATTTAAAAGCCATTTTAAGGTCAAAATTATTAGCCCCTTTAAGCAAATTTTTTTTCAATAGTCAACAGAATAAATCATCTTTATACGATAACTTGCCTAACTACTCTAACCTGCCTAGTTAACCTAATTAACCTAGTTAATCCCTTTAATGTCACTTTAAGCTGTATAGAAGTGTCCTGAAAAATATCTAGTAAAATATTATTTACTGTCATCATGGCAAAGACAAAATAAATCAATTATTAGAAATTTGTTATTAAAACTATTATGTTTAGAAATGTGTTGGAAAAAAAACCTTCTCTTCGTTAAACAGAAATTGGGACAAAAAATAAACAGGGGAATCTAATAATTCAGGGGGCTAATAATTCTGACTTTAACTGTATATCAAAAATAAAACTCAGGTAATCAGAGGGATGTGTTTTAGTTTTATTTCGTGGGTTTTATTATAAAGGAGATGAAATGTATGGTTTACCATTAGGGCTGCACGATACTGGATAAATATGCAATATTGTTGTTGAGTTTTGCCATAACTATGTAATTTTAAATTTAGGTTTTTAACTTATTGTTAATTATCATTAAATAAATAAATCCTATTAGTTCTAATTTAGACAAAAAAAAGGTGTAAATGTGCAAGAATGTGGTCTTTAAAACACTATGAATGAGTGAAAACCTCAGCAGATATTCTGACTCTGATTGGCTGTTGTTATTTTTTTCCTCTTGTCTTCTGCTGATAATATTCATTTTAGCTCTGGGTTCACCTTTGGGGCACTCCAGCCAATTGCAAAACAGCAACTACTGGGGAGGCAAAGATAAAGATAGTAAGGCCTCATCGTATTGGTCAAATTTAGATAAACCACCAATGCATAAAAATAAATGTAATTTAAATCGCACATGTCTGCGTAGATTGCATACAGACCATTTTGAGGGATGTAAACAAAAACAATGATCCCAACGTAATTCCTGTTTTACATTTTTAATTTCTATAGCTTTCGAGAATCCAAAAAGGGCCACATATTAATAAATAATGTTATGATAGCCGTTTTAACATTAAGTTATGATTGAATTGCCTCTTGTTACAGTTATGAAATAGTTTGATAACAAGCAGGAAATGTTTATAGGCCAACGTCGACATGACCATATTGAAATGGTCTATACTATATTATCACGATAACGATAATTTTAGCAATTTTACAGCAATTTTACAATAATGTCAGTTTCGCATGGCATGTTTTTGACCAAATTATGGTGCACTTACGTCCTAGGTAGTTCCTATTTGGGTTCCTTCTTTAAAATAGAATCTAATTCAGTTCCCAAAAAGGAATTCCTATACCTAAAATCATGCAAAAAACTAAACTAATACTTCCACCAACAGTTATAAAACAATGGACATCTTCCTCTGTTCATCCATAATTACCAGACTGAAGCTCATAAAAAGCAATTCCTAGCCAATTAATTATTTTTGGTTGAGCAAAGCTAGATGACGTATTGAAAATGAAATAATTTTTCATATAGACCATTTTGAGGGATGTAAACTAAAACAACGGTCCCAATGTATTTCCTGTTTTTACATTTTTAATATCTATAGCTTCCGAGAATCCAAAAAGAGCCACATATTGAAAATGTTATGACAGCTGTTTTAACATTAAGTTATAATTAAATTACCTTGTTACAGTTATGAAATGGTTTGATAACAAGCAGGAAATGTTCATGGGCCAACGACATCACTACATTGAAATGGTCTTGATTATTATCGGCATAACGATAATTTTAGCAATTTTCCTATTTACAATTACATTATTGTTTCGCATGGCATGTTTTTGGCCAATCACCGTGCACTTACGTCACTGGTGGTTCCTATTTGGGTTCCTTCTTTGAAACAGAAACTAATTTAGTAATTCCTATCATCATGCAAAAATGGATACTTCCACCAAGAGTTATAAAACAATAGACATCATTCTCTGTTCATCCATAATTACCAGATTAAAGTTCATGAAAAGCAATTCCTAGCAATTATTTATTTTTGGTTGAGCAAAGCTAGATTTAGATTAGATTTTAAGATTATTTAGATTTATATACATGTATTGAAAATGAACACATTTTTTCAGATTGGCTTTTTATGGTTGCCTTTTTCAATAAAGTTATATTGTGTACTGTATTTAATAGCATGTACTAAGAACAATACTTGTACAGCATTTATTCATTGTACTTAATGCACTATGGAGTTAACAAGGACAAGCAATGAATGATGATTTTTAACTAACAAAGATACTATAATCATTATTTTGTTCAATTTAGTAAATACATTAATTAACATTATCTAATGAAACCTTATTGTAAAGTGTTACCCTTTTTATTAATTTCTATGGCCAGTAAAACACCATTTTAAACTAGCCTTGATGCTAAATTTTGTATCTGACCAAAACCAGTGAGCCAGAATCATAGTAGTCTGAAGACCACAGTTATATTTCCAAGCATACAGTAATAACAGTAATAATACTGCTAATGTGCATCTGCTAAAGTAAAGTATTATGTCCAAATGATTGTATTAACTCGTGGCACTAGGGAGTGAGATCAAATTATGGGTACAATTACAGGTAAAACAAAATATAACAGCAAACGGAGAAATCGTATGGCAACAGTCTAGAAACACAGGAAAGAAAAAAACTAATCAGATTAAAATCATCAAGTTGATTACTGAAATAACTGGAGGGTAAATGTGATATTGTAATTGTGGAAATGTGGAAACTATGAGCACTGTTTATTAAATCTTGCGCTTGGAGTATTGGCAAAAATGCTAAATATATATTTTTCCAATGAGCTTTGCTAGCAACTACAAATTTACCTACAATCCTCCTGTGTTCATATTGAATGTGACTATGGCATCCAAAACCGCAAACCTAAGGAATGCAAACACTAATGCTAACACAACTCTTTAACCTAGCAAAGCCCTGAGAAGATGGAAATACAGATGAACTAAAAAAAAAAAAACGCCTGTTTAAGAATAAATAACCTTACTTAGGAATAACCTTAGTGTGTATCCGACAAGCCCAATTACTGTTCTAGCGATATCGCTCTCTTACAATAATACACATGTTGGTTTTGGTGGTTAATGAAAACTCTACATAGGCGACGGTGTACACACATAAAAAAAAATATATATATATATATATTTTGGCTTTAGCCCAATCCTCACAAAAAACATGACAAATTTTGAGTGTCAAAAGACCTCATCAAGCATGATTGGAGCATTTTGAATTACGAGGACACAAGAAATGTACTCAAACCACCTCAACATTGTAGTCCCAAAGACTATAGAATACACAAGACATGTCACTCGTATAGTTTTGAATGGGAAAAAAGTATACCGGTCAATAAGGCGAATGAAGCCCAGCCTTCTTGTTTAGGAGCCAATCATTAATCGCTATAGACTGAGGATTCTCTGGGGGAGGGGATCAGACCACACGTGAGTTTTTGTAGATTTTGTGTGATTCAAATGTTTAGAAATGAAACTAAAGAGACAGTGGTTTCAATTAATTAGTGATTCCTAATATGCAATCGTAAGCTTGGCAAGCAATTTTGGAGAATTTGAGGTTTCTCCATTCAAACAGAATGCCTAAGCATATTAACCGAGAGGTGTTTCAAAGATGGCCGCAGACTAAAATGATTTGCCTTAAAAAATAATAACTTGGTAATAGCTTGGTCACACCCATACAAATGTGTCCTTAAACCACAAAAACGCTAAAATTGAACACAGCTAAGTACCACATACTATACATGCCCACTAGACGTTGTAACAAGAAAGGTGTCTCAAATAAACACATGACAAAGTAATGTTTCCCTTCTTGTCCTCAGTGATTACACTACTCTGTAAACTGTTAAGAACTCTCTTGTTATTAGTACATAAAGTGAGCAGAACATTTCTAATAAAAGACCAACATAGTTTCAAATCTCGAAAACAATCCAAGACAACATTTATCATGCAGTTGTGAGGTTTGTGCCAGAGAGCCAATCAAATGCATGGAAACATACTCGGGTTATGAAATGTTTAAGATTGGTAAGATTTCTCTCGATTTGTGAAACCATAAACTTCAAAATGTAAACTATAAACTCGCAATCATGATGTAAAATAAGTTACTTGTGGGATGTAAACTCGAGAATTGTGAGGGAAAAAGTCAGAACTGTGAGATACAAACTCAAAACTTTAAGAAAGAGGTTATAATTATGGGCTTCCACAAATTTCTCCAGTCGTCAGTCTCTCATGATCATTCAGAAATCATTCAGAATCATGCAGATTTTGTGTTTAATGATATTTTTTATTTTTGAAAGCGTTCAATTAGTCTTCAATCAACCAGTAAAAAAAACATATTAGTTAAAAAAATATTCGATTAAGTTTGATATGCTGCTTTTAATGTCACTTTTGATCAATTTAATGTCCTTGCTGAATAAAAATATTATCATTCAAGAATTATTAGTAATAAAAAATATCTTACTGACCACAAACTTTAATGGCTGCTAAGATGTACCATCATCTAACCATTAGTTCTATTTGTTTTCTATTGTTCCAAACTATTTACGTCCAAAACAATGACATATAATAAAAATACAATAAAATGATTTTCACCGGTCACACAGACAAATGCAGTGCGATCATGAATGAAAGACGCACAACAAAAGCTTCTGGAAAGCGGAATCATGGAATAAAAGCAGGAAGACTGAACGGACACTATAAGAAAGTCCTTGTGTGTGTGTGTTTGTGTAGATGAGTGTGTGTGTAGGTTTGGGGACAATAGATGTAAAAGGCAAACAAAAATCAAGACTCGCTTCTGGACCTGTACAGTGGAGCGTTTCAGGTTTTCCGATAATACAACAGAAGATCTGCAACTAACTAAACCTCTGGATCCCTCTTTGCCCACTGTGAGCTTGTGTGTACTGGTGGTCCTGTGTTTAATAGTTGGCGTCTGTCCGGTAGCTGGTGTGGTGAGAGTCTGCGGTCAGCTGAGTGCTTTCTGTGGCAGAGGACGGCTGCATCATGATGGGGCTGCTGCCGTCTGTGGAGAAACACACGCCAGAGTCACACTGCTGTAATAGATAACCTGCTACAGGCTTCCAGGATTGATAAGCATCACAGGCTTGATTTTAGGACGAAGGGAAACACTTTAAATGCAGAAGAGACAAGTAAACATTTTTAAGGTGTTTAATTGTCAAGGCAATTCTAAATGAAATTGACAATAATGCATGAAGGGGCTTGATGTTATTTAAATGCTTTAATGTCATTCATTTAAAACATTGTCACTCACCTGGCACAAACCCTAAATGCTAGTGGATTCACAGGGTTTCTGCAGGTTTCACAAAGTCAACTTTAATACTTTTTAAAACCATGAAAATGAAATTTCAGACATATATAGGGCTAAATGCTAAATATTTTTTAATGGCCATAAGGAAAAAATTTGACTTGCCCTATCAAAATTTTTTTTTATTTCTTAGCCACGTTTTAAATAATGAGTCAAAACAAGCAAACCCTAGTTATATACATGTATTTTTTGTAACATAACTATAATAAATAATTAACAACATAAAAAAACTCTTTAAAAACTAAATGCATGCACAACAGACTGTTCTACAAGTTTTATTCAGATGTATTTGTTGGTGATTGGATGTGTGTTGGATCAATTGGGTAGCTTTACATAAACAAAGGAGAATTAAGACCTGTTTAAAATGATTTTAGACCTACAAAACAATATTTTAGTCAATTTAGGACATTTTAAAGGGCACCTATGGTGAAAAATCTACTTTTCAAGCTGTTTGGACAGACATATGTGTAGGTATAGTGTATAGACCGTCATATTGGGGTGATATAAACACACCCAGTCCTTTTTTTTTTTTTCAATTTAACAACATTAAAAAAGTGGACTAATTGGAGTGGTTTTCAGACCGACCGCAACTTGACGTAGGAGTGCGGTCCACCCGCCCACCGAATTGATTGACAGCTGCGTAATAACATGTCTCCGTAGTAACGTTTATTATCCTATCAACAAGACAGGACGTGTGCAAAGCAATCAGGAATAAAATGGCTGTTCGGTATGCTAGGATCATCAATCATCAAATGTCATCAAGAGTGAGTTTTACAAGTTTAAAATGTTTTAAAATAGTGCATGTTAATGAATTACAGCCATTTACTTCAGCTTTACTTTATCAGCACAGCCGCGTGTCAGTACAATTATAAAAGATGCTTCAATCCAGGTTTGTGGACGTTAAATCAGGTTTATTTTGTACATTAATGCAACAGATATCCATACAGCAGTGGATATGAACCTGTATTCTGTCACAATTGCATGCAAAAAGAGTGCAAGGCTAAACGCGCGCGCTGTCTGTGTGTGTGTGTCCGCACTGTGTGTGTGACCTTTGTAACAACATTGTGTGTGACTCATCGTTGCAACTCTACAACAAATACATCAAATACTCATTGGTAAAGGTCTAGTATTTCTCACAAACATTACGTGAGACCGGCTTCCTTTTTGTCTGTCTGTTTTCTGAAGCAGCCGAGGGAGGAGATTAAGGCACGCTGACAGGCATGTGGAAACGGTGGGCGGGGAGGACTAGCAAAAAAAAAACGCTACTTGATGGTTAGAGTTATAAAATAGAAACTTCTAAAAGGTATAATAAATAATCTGATGGGTGTTTTGAGCTGAAACTTTACAGACACGAGACACAAAAGACTTGTATTAAATCTGGAAAAAGGGGTAAACTAGGTGCCCTTTAAGGCCTGAAATTTTGTTTTTGAAATTTAAGACATTAAGACTTTAAAAACCTTGCGGACACCCTGATTTAAATAATAATAATAAAAAAACATAAATATATATAATTATATTTATGATTTTTTCTCTCTTTAACCTCTCTCAATGTAAAGTGAGCAGGTCCCCCTCTTTATTGAAAATGTATTACATTTATTGAAGGGGTTAAACCATTTTTTGGATTTAATCTTATCAGAATAGAAATGATTCATTTGGCAATAATAAATTTTAACAAAACAGTTTTATTAAACAGTTATAGCCATTAAAATAAGAGTTTGGTCACTAAACATCTTTAGGGATAGAAAGAGAACATACAGTTAAGTGAAGTCAGAATTATTAGCCCCACTTTGAATTTTATTTCATTTTTTAAATATTTCCTAAATGATGTTTAACAAAGCAAGGAAATTTTCACAGTATGTCTGATAATATTTTTTCTTCTGCAGAAAGTTATTTCAGCCAAAATAAATGCATCTTTAATCTTTTAATAAAAATAAAAAGATTAAGGTCAAAATTATTTTCCTCCTTTAAGCTATTTTTTTCCAATAGTCCACAAAACAAACCATCAATATACAATAACTTGCCTAATTACCCTAACCTGCCTAGTTAACCTAATTAACCTAGTTAAGCCTTTAAATGTCACTTTAAGCTGTATAAAAGTGTCTTGAAAAATATCTAGTCAAATATTATTTACTGTCATCATGGCAAAGATAAAATAAATGTGAAAAATGTAAAAGTAAAAGAAATGTGTTGAAAACACTTCGTTATACAGAAATTGGGCAAAACTGTATTTAAATTCAAATGAGTTACTGCAGAACTACAGAATTTTATTTATGGTTCTCTTGATTTTTCCTGTTTATTACAATTGTACATCCCTAACATATTAGAACACCCAAATTAATTTTGGGAATTTTATTTGTTAGATTAGTTCCGGGTTTAGCTTTGGTACTGACTAACCTAATGTTTACACACAAGTATACTATTGTAAAGCATCATAAAGAAAATGTTAATTTAAAAGAGCAATCTGTGAGGGGTGTACTCAAATACGCTGATCACTGTTATATGTATAAAATAGGAATAGGAAAATAGGAAGCTATACAATATTATATTTGTGCATACACATTAAATTAGTCAGTACTGAAGCCAAATCTGGAGCTTATCTAACAAAATAACTAACGGTAATGGTCCAAAAACTAGTACAGCCAAATGTATATGCTAAATATTAAATACAATTTTTAAAAAAAGGAGGAAAAAAATCAAGAAAAGCAAAAAAAAAAGAAAAATGTGTTAATTTTGTAGGTTGTAATTTATTTTTGCAATATTTTGCTTGAATTTAATTGTATTATCTTTCAATTTCTAAATATCTTTGGTGACTAAAATATTATTTTAATAAATATATCCGTGTAATAAATCTGTTTTGTTTAAATGCACTAAAATACATTGCCTATATTCACTGAGAAATGCATAAAAATATTCATTTTCAAAATGGGGTCTACTCAATCATGCTGAGCACTGTACTTATTTAAAATCTAATTGTGGTTGCCTGCAGTCTGATATCTTGTTATTTGATGAATTGAACTAGCACGTGGTTGTATGCTGTTTGACTGTGTATATACACATCAATAATATTCATGATGAATAGACAGACAGATTGTCTAAATTGTACCATACAGAAAAAAGCCTAACCTCTCTCATCAGACTGCATCTGAGCTTCCAAGTCTTCAGGAGACACGTAGAAATCTGGATCATCTGAGTGAGGTGGATGAGGTTTACACTTCCCACAGCAGCAGTTACAACAGCAGCACAGACAGCAGCAGAAATAACAGCCTGTGGCCACACCGCAGAATATAAACAGTGCCTGAGGGAGGAAAGAAAGGATAAAAATCAACTACATAAAAAAAGCTTAATTTAGTTAATTTACTAGCTTTCATCATTGTGGTGTCAGAGGCATTATAAATGTGTTTATTAGTGATATGAAGGAATCCAATTTTCTTGTCGTGATAGTTGCTGACACTTTTAATCAGGATATATGGTATTATCACAATACTGACATAAGCTGCATTTCTTTTTAATAACCAGGTATAATAACAAAAAAAAACTCTTCTGTATTATTTTATTGAATATAAATGTTCTAAATAAACCGATTCAGTTGCATATGATTATGAAATACCACAGATACAACACTTTACAATGAAGTCTCATTAGTAAATGTGGGCAATAGCTACATTTGTTACTTATCATATTAATGCTAATGCTAGTTTAAACAAAAACAACTAAACATTATTAGTTGTTAGCTCCATTAGATAAAACTTTTAAGACCATTGATTAAAATTTGTTATTAAGCATTAACATCACTTAAAATAAATATTTAACAGGTACTTTGCCTTGTCAGTATAATTTAATTAATTAATTGTTAATTGATTGTTAGCAACAACAACAACAAAATAAATAAATAAAATATTTCAGGAATCAATGACTTAAATGAAAAGGAATTAAATGGTTCATGATATTATTACATTAACATTAAATATAATTGTTTATTATAAAAAAAAACAACAATATAATATTTTATATTATAATAAAAAATAAACAATTTTAAAACTGCTTTTATTGCAGCCAAATTGTAATACTTTCTCTGGAAGAAAAAAAAAAGGTAGCAAATACAGTAAAAATATCCTTGCTTGGTTAAACATCACTTGGAAAATATTTGAAAAAAAATTACAATCCCACAGGAGGGCTACCCTTCAACTGATAGGCAAACTATATATTCATGGTATATTAAAATGCCCATAATTACAATACCATACATTCTTTATTGCGTATATTGTATTACTGAATATCAGTGCATATCAAGTTATTATGTAATCCATGCAATGCACAACCTATATACTTAGTCTACCTGACTATATACCGTAGGTCTCAAACTAGATTCCTGGAGGGCCGCAGCTCTACACGGTTTTGCTCCAACCCTAGTCAAACACAGCTGATCCAACTAATCAAGGTGTTCAAGACTACTAGAGACTATTAAGCAGGTGTAAGTTAAAGGTGGTTGGAGCTAAACTATGCAGAGCTGTGGCCCTCCAATAATTGAGTTTGAGACCACTGCATATACTATAGCGCATGTGTGTTGGTGTGTATGACAAACCTTGGCCCACCAGCTGGACAATACAAAGTATGTGTTAACATTCTCCTCTCCAAACTGTTCTGCCACGTAGAGGCCCAGAGAGCCGTATTTGTCATAAATGTTGCGTTTGGTGGGGTCTGACAGAATAGCATGAGCGTTGTTGATTTCTTTAAATTTATCAGCAGCGTCTGGATTGTTGGGATTCTTGTCCGGGTGGAATTTCAGAGCAAGTTTTCTGCAAGCACATAAAAAAAGAACTGAACAGTCGCCAGCTATAATGATTTAAAATAAACATCTTAGCAAATGTAGCTGGTCTTTTGAATATTCGTTGACAAAAAGGACATATTTTTGACTATATATAACGGCAGTATTATTATTTGTATAGTAGAATGTTATACTGAATATCCATTGCAGATAAGGGGAGGCTTATCAGGTGCTCTGACGCCCTCTAGTGGAATTAGCCAGAAACTGAGTTTTGCTTAAAATGGAAAGTTGTATTTTTATAAATCAAATTACAATAAAAGTCTGTAAAAATAAACAATTTGGTTACAAACACTCTCACAAAACATCCTTTGTTGAGATAAGTCATAAATGTCTGTAAGGACATAACTGTGAAATGAATAAAGATGTAATGTAATGTATTTTTTATTTATTGCCATGTCAGCAACCAAGGCTATTTTCATGGCAAGATTATTTCAATAATAAATAAACAATTAAGAACAACAAACAAATGAATACACAAGTTAAATAAGATTTTTAGAGTTAATACTTGATAAGAATTCTAAAATTTTTCCTGGTGTCACTTTGCTAAAAATGTCCTTAAGAGAGTTCATTTCATAAAAACGTCTTCTGGAATCATTAAAATCAGAACGGTCCAGTAAAATGTGTTTTACTGTAAGAGAAATTGTAAATGAATAAAGAAAGAAGGAATAAAGAAAAAAAAATATGAAAAACAAAATGAATAAAGAATACATATATATTCTACATGATATACATTTTTGACATCTATTTGTAATTATTTTTCAAGTTTAATGTATTATGAAAAAATATAATAATATATATATAAAAAATCATAATACATTAAATATAAAAGAAATGTAAGAATAAATATAAACTTAAAAATTCTTATATAAGAATACAAAAAATATAAATTATAAACGAAAGAATGAACAATATGAATAAATGAAAGGCTTTCCTCCGCTGTCAGTGTGTCCATCAGTATTGTCTCACCTGTAGGATTTCTTTATGTCTTCTTGTGCTGTGTTCTTCTCGACCCCTAGCACCACGTATAGTGATTCTCCTGATGTGGAGAGCGCTCGCTGTCTTTGCTGCTCCGCCATTACTCGCACGCACGCACACACACACACTCTTTCCCCTCACACCAACAACCACCTCCTCTTTCTGAAAGAAAAAGGAAAATAAAGAGAAAGACATGCGATTTATTAATGCAGTGTTCCACATTCTGCTTTACAATTCAGTTTTATTGTAGTACAACATATGCACACACAAAAAATGCAGTCTTAATAAAATTAAGGGATAGTTTACCCAAAAACTTAATTTATTCATCATTTTCTTTAGCCTCATTTACCCATAAAGTTTGCTCCAAAACATTAAGGGTTTCTTTTTTTATTCAAACACAAAAGTATATACATTTTGAAAAATGTTGTGATGCAGTAGCCACTGACTTTCATATGTTTTTTTTTCTTACTTTGAATGTTAATAGCTACTGGTTTGGAAGCACTAGGGGGCGAATAATTGATTTAAATTGATTTTATATTATATACTATAATACTTAAAAAAAACTGATTTCTAGCTCAGCAAAAGCCTAACATTATTAGATCAGTTTGATATTGACTGGCCTAGAGGTTGTAAACATGTTGTTGTTTAACAGCTGGGAATTTTATTTACTTTTTTTTTATTATTTTGAAATTAATACAAATATGAAGTAAATATATCAAAAGTTTTTAGAACTATAACACTTTATCATTACAGTTATGGTCATCATCCTTAGTGTGAAAACCAAATGTTCCTAAATTTATTTCCAAATCTTTATGTAATGCAATATACTTTATTTTTTTTTTTTAAATACATTACCTAGAACTTTTAGCTCAGCAAAACACAAAACACTATAATACCACCAGTGAGTGGCACAAGAGAGCGGACCTAAACCTAACCCATCAGCTATAAAAAAAGTATTTGTACATTTCTTTGAATCTGAAACCCATAACTTTTACCTCAGCAAAACAATACCATCAGTGAGTACCACCACAAGTGTACTTGAGCATAACCTCTAACCCAGGGGCATCAAACTCAGTTTCTGGAGAGCTGCAGCTCTGCACAGTTTAGTTCCAGCCCCAATTAAACACACCTGATCAAACTAATTGAGTCTATCTGGCTTGTTTGAAACCTCCAGGTAAGTGTGTTGAAGCAGGGTTGGAACTAAACTGTGCAGGGGGTGGCCCTCGAGGAATTGAGTTTGAAACCCCTGCCCATTAGTTACAAGGGGCTTTTCTTGTAGTTACAGGTACTCAGTTAAAGCTGGTCACCACACCCTTTTCTCCAAGAACTAGTTTAACCCAGGAGTCCATCTCTGGTTTCAGTCTAGCTGTTAACAACAACTCTGATATTTTTGTCAGCTGGCTTGCTTCACTTCAATCCCTGCTTTCAACAAAAAGAACAACTGGAGGATGTACGACATCGTGATCCAAGCAGTGTTTTCATTTGTGGGTTTTTTTGATGATGGATGGGATATAGGAGTTATTAAGAAATACAAAAAACAGGACTATGACAATTTGTTGTGCTACATATAGCTAAGTTTCGATTTATGTATGTCTTATTGGAGACCCTTGTGAAATGTGTTGGTTCGTCTTAAGGAGCTATCCTATTCAATAAATTCTAATTCAATGTGCACATCTTGTAAATACTCTTTCACTGTTTTTTTTGTATTCGCCCTATCAGTATACACCAATATACTTTAGTTCCTACTGTTCTGGATTAGACCCGGCTCTAAAGTAGGAGCTAACTTAGTTCGGTAACACTTTATTTTGATGGTTCACTTGAATATTAGTAGACTGTCTGCTTAATATCTGCTTATACTGCTCCTTCAACAGACATTTAACTGACTATAAGAAACTTTGCAAGTACATGTCAACTTACACTAACCCCAACCTAACAGTCTACTTAGGGCGTACTCACACTATGTACAGTTGCCTTGAACCGGGCCGAAGCACCTTCCTTGTCCCCCCTCCCGTCTCCCCCGACGGTCTGCACTCACATTACATTCAGGCCTGAGCACGCTTACGTCATCGATAACGCGCTGTTCAGTTTAGGAAAAGAAGCGCTCTCGCTCAGCACAGTGGAAATTTCTTCATATTGTTTTAGTCGTTTGGGATGCAGTGACACGCAGTCAAATAATTCGCCGAACAGATCAGCCAGTTTTGACGCTCATAAACAATCATAACGTCCTCGTACTGCAGGAATTAGAAGGTCTGCTGAAAGTGCAGCTGTCGAGCAGTGAGGGGTTTGCATCTTTAATAATCTACGGCAGTTTGCGTTTAATAAACAGTAAGAATGGTTAATAAATCCATATGGAACAGTCCCTTAAAAGTCACGACTCGTCTTCAGTTTCGGGCTCAGGCACGCTTTGCACTCACACTACAAGCGTACCGCGCCAAAGCCCAAGTGAACTGCGCTCTGGCACACCTCATCTAACCAGGCCAGGCCCGGCTAACTAAACCGCGCCTCAGCCCGATTCAGATCGCTCACACTATTCAAACGGTCCGGGAAACGGGCCTGGGCATGGTTTGGATAGCATAGTGTAAGTACTCCCTTATAATCTAATGAGAATTAGTTGGCATGTAGATGCAATGTAACAAACACACCATCAAAATAAAGTGTGACCCTTAGTTCCCCCAATCTATGTTTCTAGAATTAAAAATATACCCAAGATTCTTTGGTTGCAATCCAAAAAGTTAGTCTACCAATAGTTCTGGCTCATCACTATAAGTAGTCAAATTTTGAGTGATGACAGTGAAAGGAAAATGAAGAACAGGCTTGGGAAACTTTATAAACTTAGCTACAATCATTATAATTAATCGCTGCTAATAGCATGTCGACTTATACAGAGTTCTGTAGAGGATCCAAGAAAATTATAGAAGTGCCTTTTGCATTTATTTGCATAATAGAATTAGCATAATCCTATTTATAGTACAACAACTTGCCTGTGGTGCAAAGTTTTCAGTCAATACGAAAAATTATTACCTCAGATTTTTTTTTGTTATGAAACTAGCGATGGATCTTCGGTATTGTGATGTAGATCTGATAATAATGGTTTATTTGGAATAAAAAATAAATAAATCATTGCCCCAAAAGTGGACAATAAAGTTTACTGTAACAGTATTCTGACTTCAAAACTGAAATAATAATTGTCTTTTTAGAGTAAAGTGTGGCAATGATCATTTACACATGTATAGTAAATGAAACGAGATGCTCTGAGACACTTACACATCATGAGCTGCGCATTGTAATGAACACAGCGCTCTGCGTTACTCAGAAACCTGCAATGCATTTTAATTAAAATGCAACATTTGTAATTGGACAAAATCCTACTCAGCCATAATACAAATACTGAAAATTTTATTTTATGACTACATCTAATTGACTATATATAAAAATATATCTGATTGACAGTGTAGGGCTTTAAAATTAATCTCTTATAAGAATTAGCCTGGGGCCTAATTGCTTTATGTACATGGACAAAAGTCAAGAGCATTAACTATAGTCTACGTGACTGTTTGTTTCCAGATAGTTGTAAGTTTGGGAACACATGCAGTAGAGAGAGGCATGTCTTCCCCACAGGCAGGATCAGAAGTTATGTCCTCCTGTATACAGCAAAGTCCATTAACCCATTAACCCAGAGTAATTCAGGTTAAGACACCTTCATACAAAATGGCTGCCAGGACAAGACATTTCATGGTCACAAGATGCCAATAAAATAATCAATCATTTGCAAAAACACACACACACACACACACACACACACACTTCAAATAATGGCTTTGGGTTATCCAATGAGCTTCCTGTGCAGTGGAGTGAGAGTTTTGCCCCCATTCTTGGCTAATCGTGCTGCTCGTCAACGAGTATTAGCAAATTAGCATTAGCGATGCGTCTGAATAAGTGTAAGGTTATTTTGGTCCCTTCTCAAACCCTATGCACTTAAATTGGGACGCTCGTAATTTCTAGGTGTGATGCACAGAGTTTTGCTATAATTGATGTCACAGCTGGCGGAAAGGCATCCAAGTAGCGTTTTGATCATTTTGTTTGCATCTACCTAGACATTAGTGGTGCCTTATAATATTAATCACAATTTCTCTATTTTTTGAAGGAACATATTAAAGCTTAACAAATAATGTTTACATTAATGAAAAAATGTACTTTCTAAGAATTCTTCTTGGCAACAGATTTGTCTAGACAATGAAATTGGCAGAAAATATATACTAAATAAGCGCAAAAAAAGATGAGAAGAAATTTTGAAACATTTAAAAAAATAAATATTATAAAATGGCACCCCTGAAGAGAGGACCAGAGCCATATATAAGGGCAGGCCCGGATTAAGAAATCAGAGGCCCCTGGGCACAATGTCTTGTAGGGCCCCCTACAAGGCTGCACCCCTATAGTTGAATTAAAAAATAAGATTAATATAATATTTTTTAAATGAAGTTAATCTATAATATTTTGCCCACATTTTTTAAATAAATGACATAGTACATATATTAATAGTCTACAAAGATTTGCCTGATTTTAAAAGCATTTAAAGCACACTTTGATAAAAAAAATTGTAATATACAGTAACTACTGAAAATTTATGTTTTTAATATACTTGTTCAAGTTCACTGAAGCAATACTAAAAATTTATACTTAAGGGTATTAATGTTTGTATGCATTAATGTGTAACTTCTACAAACTTATAATGCATATGATTTGGATATAACACCTCTCCAGTCCAGTTCTATGAATCTTCCATAATACACACACTGATTAATGATTCCTACTGTCTCCCTCGTGATGAAGAAGAGTATGCAAAAAGCACTTGATTATAAAGCTGAAAGTATCCGAAATCACACACACTATACCAGTTCTCTCCTGTCTCTCTCCTCTTCAGGGGCTTTTTCTATCTCTCTCTCTGTCTCTCTCTCTCTCTTTATGAGGAGGGAGAATATGGGTGAAGCAGGGCGACTAACATTGTAAATACAGATTAATTATATTAAGATGTCGCTAACATTTAACACCAGGTGGAAAATAACTGTTTATAGAATATTTATTATTATTATCCTTATTAAATACCTCATGACTCATTTTATATACTTTATTTACATTTTTAAACAAAAACATTTCCTTTCTATTGAAAATAAATGTATTTCCAGTCTGATATGTAATTGGAGAAAAAGAAGAACGTGTTCATCAGTCGCTGGATTCGAACCGCGTTCATGATCGGTCGCCTCAAAACATGTTACCATGCTTTTTACGAGCTACGCCACACCCACCTGTTGTCTTCTGCGCTCTTAAGTTATGTTGTCTCTGTTGATCAAACGGTGCTGGCGGGAAGCACTCAACTAGCTTATTCCAACAAGGAGCACTATTTGCACTTAGCCTAAATAGACACTACAAAATCAGCATTTGTTTTCCCCCCTCGCAGGGGCCCCAAGTGCGTAGGGGCCCCTGTGCCTGTACCCA
Organism: Danio tinwini; assembly: GCA_903798205.1. Taxonomy (NCBI): domain Eukaryota; kingdom Metazoa; phylum Chordata; class Actinopteri; order Cypriniformes; family Danionidae; genus Danio; species Danio tinwini. The sequence continues at coordinate 3,950,683 of CAIGQZ010001345.1, forward strand.
TAATGCTCATTGGTTAATCTGGCCCTGTCTAAGGGCATGATTATAATAAATCAACATAATCAAAATTGTGTAATATTAGAATACAATTGATCTATTGGACTTTTCAAATACTACTAACACATGTTCAGCAAGTCCACGTTCATTCAAAAGTTTGGGGAAATTACAGATTTCTTTTTGAAGAAGCACCATGCTAAAAGCTAAAAGCTAAAATATTGATTGAAAGTGCAATAAAAACAGCAGTAGTTTCAAATAATATTACATTAAAAATCACTTGTAACACATTTCTGTAATTAAAAAAGTGGAGTTGTTAATATCATTAATCCAGTGTTCAGAGTCCTTCAGAAATCTAATAATATGCTAACTTGCTGCTCAAAACAATTCTTATTATTATCATCATCATCAATGCTAAAAACAGCTGTGCTTTTCAATATTTGTATGGAAAGGTTTTGTTTTAATCTAGTAATCTGTTGAATAGAAGGTTAAACATTTTATGTAATGCTATTTATGCGATTTCATGCTATTTAATATAAACGTATTTATTTATTTATGTTTTAAATCTATATCAGCAGCATTGGCTATATTCATGGCAAAACCTATACTAAATATACAACAAATAACATACAATTAGGGCTGCAGGCGTCTGGCTACAATGGGAATCAGGTTTTTTTTTTTTTTTTGTTGCTTAAAATCAAGATCACAATTTTCTCACGATTCTGTAGATGTAAAATAAAGGTTAATATGATTAGGCTATTATTAGTAGTATTATTATTGTTATTGTTGTTATTTCTCAAACATATGGTAAAACAACAATGATAATATTATGTATAGGTCTACTGTTGGTTAAAATGCTAAATTTTATATAGACTTGGAATGGTGGACTTGAACAGACTTTAAATTTGTCCTGGTCATTAATGCACAGAAAAGTGATTATCAGAATACAACTAGTCATAATTCTAAGGTTAAATTATTATGTTTGAGACACATGCTTGACAATTGTTTTTGACAACATTAGACTTTAGACTTTTTTTCCCTGGTAAAATGAGACATTTGTTATTATCAGATTCCCTCTAATAAAACATTTATTTTCATGCACAACACTTTGTGTTCGCTATGATAGAAAAAAAAAATCAAATGCTTGATGTATACATAACTTTACAATGCGATATGATTGTTTAAATGATGTGCGTGGTTTTGGTTTCACTTTCACTGCAGAATGTGCTCATTTCATGGCTGCTGTCTCTCTAAGAAAAAAAACATACATGCAAATCATATTACCAGCGCGGCTCCCAAACAATCGATCTGTGCAACAAACTGAACGTTATTTACAACTGTATTACCTGTTATTCACAGCCTATGCAAGTTTTGTTCACTTAAGTAGACTTCATTCGCAGACACACGCGCGCCCTCACAGTAGTAAACATACGTGCGTTAGCTCACGTGTGATTTCGCAGCCATGACTACATCATTACACTAAGACAGAAATGACCCTTTTGGCAGAATTTTATCTTATAAATACAGCATGTGACACGTTTAACACCATTAGGTGGTGTCCATGTTGCTGAGCCACGTATATATAACAACGTGAAGACTTGTGCGACCATATAATTGGCTGAATCGTAGAAAAGCATAATTAAGATAGTGTGGGCGGTTGAGTCGAGATCGCAATCTTTTTTCGATTAATCGTGCAGCCCTACATACAATTATATAGTTTTTTATTCAACATTCATTGTACAAAAAAATAGAACCATACAAATTGCAACGACACTGAAAAGAGTCATATACAATCTTTTACTTTGATTAAAGATAAATATTCTAAATTTCCTCCAGAAAACACCTTTTTAAACATTTCCCTTAAGAAATTTCCAGAATAAAAACGTTCTCTAATATCATTTTAAAATACACATCATGATTTCCGCTACATTCCTTCTTCTTCAATGGCGGGGCGCAACACCAAAATTCATCCCGCCATGGCTACATTACAGTTTCTCAAACAAAACATTCAGTTGTTGTTTTTTTTAAATAGCGGATTATAATCACACCAAAACGTATTAAAAGGTAAGTGAATTATAACAGCGCAAACTTTTCAGAATCAGAATCAGTTTTATTGAATAAAAATTGTAAAATTTAAAAAAGGCAATAAACATTAAACAGAGATGCAGTTAGTCAAAAAGATCTGAATGTTGAATTGCATGTACAGATTAGTTGTAAATATACAGGTTATAAGGTGCTGTGTACAAATACGTATGAGAAAGTATTGCTCGTTTATTGCACAGTAGGAGAATATTTACCTGTTCATGAGGTAGATGGCCTGAGGAAAGAAACTTTTCCTGTGTCTGGCTGTTTTTGTGCTTGGTGCTCTGTAGCGCCGACCAGACGGTAACAGTTCGACCAGACGGTAACAGTTTCTGTAACCGTAGTAGTGCTGTGCGTTATTTGTATAATATTCCTAGCAAATCAAATTAATATTGGATACTCACTACATAACATGCTAAATTGCACTTCAGCAGCATTTATTTGAGTGCGCACAAGAAAACCTGCACTTGAGCAGTGTAGCTATTTGAGGCCGTACAAAGAAGTTTTGTGCACGAGCAGAGGAAATCGGCGTGCAAGCAAAGAGATTCGCAAGCTCGTATTACATAAATGCGATCTCGATTTGTAATGCTGCACTCACGACATTTGTCATTATAATAACGTAGGAGGTAGATCTCTGTAAAAGGCCTGCCGCCACAGCTGGAAAAAAATCCTAGAGGAAACACTGCACATTCTATAAAAACATGTTTTATCATCAAAATATTCTCACAAGTCACAAAGACATTTTTCTTCCCCTGTCAGTAAATACAGGCGTGTAAATGATGGCGCGTGAATGATTTACTAACGGCCGGGAGCATTTTGCGCGCTGCTTATGCACCCTGTGCGTCTTGCGTTTTAACCACCTACTGTGCCTCACGTTTTTGGAACGGAAAGGTGCGTTCAGTGCTATTGGCCCCTAAGTATTCAGTGTCCGATTCTAAATCTTGTATGTACGACCTGATCAGGTCTATTTTTAAAATGGTAATTATTTCTTTCATTTACAAATGGATTCACCTCATACAATTTGTTGTTTCTACATTCATCCTATTCCATTTGCCATTTCTCATTAATATACAGATTTAACATCACAGACAGGACTTTTACATTCTGTTATCTCCAACTGTAGGGCTTCTTTAGCCGTTTTATCTGCAAGTTTATTTCCAATGAATCCCATATGACCAGGTATCCAGCAGAAAATAATATCAAAGTCTTTTTTCTTTAAAAGGTCCACTTTCTATTATGCTAAAAATCCTAGGATTAATATAACAGTAGAATACATCTTCCTCTAATTGACTAATGAAGCCTTGTTTGGTTTTGATCATATTATACACGAGCCTCAACAGAAAGATGCTAAAACAAGGAAACACCAAATCAACCACATCAACACCCTAAAATTAACCTACAACACACTTTAGCACCATGCATGACAGTGGTTTTGTTTAACACAGGAAAGTAAACACATATGCTACACAATACAGAAATCTATTTAAACATATCTTGCTTCAATTCACACCTGATTTCTATTTTTTTCACAACAATATTTAGTTCTAACAACGTGTCAGGAATGTGTGTGTGTGCCTGGGCTACTAGCAGATGGCTCTCCTGCTTCAGTGGTTCATTAGTTGTGATTACGAATAGAATTTTTAACATGAAGCAGATCTCCGCAATGCAGCTCCACCAAAACACTACATCCACCTCTCCCTCCCCCTCCACGTCTCTGCCCTGCCATATGGTCTGGCTAAATCTTTAGTGGCCATACTCGACCTGTGGACTACAGACGGCTGCTAAAGTCTCTTAATGGCCATCACAGCATCCAAGTCTCGCTTTCTTTCTATTAATTTTGTGTCTGGTTCCTGTGTTTGTGTTGATCATCCTCCCACATCACTCTGTTTGCATCCTCTTTTCTCTGTCTCTGGGAGCAGGTGAACAGATAAGGCTGGTATTGTGTGTTTTAATACGTCTGTTTGCTGATGGATGGAATAGCAGGAGCAAGCAGAGCATGTTTGATGAGAGACTGTACATAATGAACAAACACACATGGGCTGGGACACACTATAGAGTAACAGGGCTGACGTATATTAAAATATCAACTATCATTTGACAGAACTTCATCTAAAAATTTTTAAAAGTGTAATTTACTTTTTTTTATATAAACTTATTTAACCATTTAAACTAGCTGCCAAGCAACATTCATTCATAATTAATTAAATGAAAGTTCTAAAATATCACTGTGATTATTAGTCAAAATTTTGGAAATATTATGGTATTTTTGAAGGACATTGCTAGACTTCACATATAGGCTGCATTATTTTGAACAAAACAAAATTTAAAAAAAGAAATAGCAATAGTGACATTATTTTCATTTACAAGAACTTTTCCAGGCAAAAATGCTAAAAAAAATATTGCTGTTATTCAAAGCAGAATATTCAATATCAGCTCCAGTCTTCAGTGTCCTGTGATTCTTCAGAAATATTCTAATATGATGACAATTTGATGTGCAAGAAACATTTCTCTTATGTTGTTAAATGAATACCTAATCAAAGACCCATTCATTCAATCAAAAAGTGTGATTTATTTGACATCGTTTAGAATTTTAATTTAAAAAATGTCATCAAAGAAAATGATATGATTTAGAAAAATTATTTCAATACTGAAAATAAAAAGAACCATACAAAAAAATTAATTACTAATAGGATATCTGATCAAATAAACAGTCTAATACTGCGTTTACACCAGATGCAAATGAATCATCAAGCGCAAATGATTTACATGTTAAGTCAATGCACTGACGTGAATAGACATCTTGCGGCCAATTCACATGAATGAAGCAGTACGAGTTAAGCATTTTGCGCAAATCGTACAAATTCGTTCTAGTTGGAAACGTCGGGTTAACCAATAATGAACTTGCTCTTGTAGGGGCGTGATTATGATGTAGTGCCTGTTGTTGGTCCTCTTGCCGACACCGAACAAAAGCTCATCAAACTGGGCTCGGCTCAGTCTGAGATTAGGTTTAGCTCAGATTAATTGAATCGCAATCGCGAATTTGAAATGCTGCAATTAGCTGATCGCAAGAGGCTGCGATATGAAATATGTATAATTGAATTTCCCCCTTTTATGACTGCAGTCTGTGTGTGATAGTCTTATAAGCCAATTGAGTGAGCACACTTTCGCTTTACCCAATCAGAATTGTGCAACTAAACTACGCGGAACGCCCACAATAAAAAACAAACAAACAAACAGGGAAGCGCTTACAAGTGGGATGATAGCATTTGCCGCTTCAGAAGTATTTATAGACTACTTAATATCAAAGAAAAATATGACATTGGCAATATTGCAATATTTTGGTTTCAAAGTTACAGACACCGAACAAAAACAAGTAATTTGTAAGAATTGTTGCCAAAGCACGAGGAAATACAACAACCAGCACCTAAAAAAGCAACAGGCAGCTATGAGGAGTGTCAATTGAAAGTATTGCCAGTGACAATCTAGTAGCAAGCAACAGCAAAGTACAATTTTAGAGTTGTTTCAAGCTATGTTAGTTTGCTGAGTGTTTTGTATTTTTATAATTATTTTTTTTTGTTTTTTATTTACATATTTGTATTTAAGTTACACTATCTCCCTAATTAAAATTCAACATGTTTACAAAAAGGTAAGGTCATTTTATTTCTGATTACGGTTTTCTCGAGAGAAAAATTTGTGTTTAATTAGTTAATGAAGTATGTAGTATGAGTTTGTGAGGAGTTGCACCTCTGAAAGAATCTAGTGGACTTAGGCGTGGTACCAGAATGAATCTACGCTGTTTTTCAGCATTCCTAAAGCACATAAAAGCACAGCTACTCTTTCAATAAAATCCATGTTAACCATTTAGCAACAAAGTTAGAGTTACCGGACAGACAGAAGCCCTGTTCATGACGCAAATGTGCATCTACTGTGAAGTGAATTTGACGCGCAAATAAAGTGAGTAAACTCAAAATGTTCACTTGTCTATTTACATGCAAATAGCATGATGTATTCACACATGCAGCGTCTGGTGTGAACACCGCATGAGATTAAGAGACATCTTTCAAAAACATTAACAAATCTCAAGCATTTCAGCTAATTTTGCACTTCTATTTCAGAATATTTAAAACATGATCCAATAAGCTGTATAAAATAGAACCAAAATAAAAACTTAACAAGAGAAAAAATAACTACAGCACATCAGTGCTTTAGAAAAAAAAAACTACTTTAAATAATATGTATTTCATTCATTTTCCTTCGGCTTAATCCCTTATTTATCAGGAGTTGCCACAGCAGAATGAACCGCCAACTATTCCAGCAAATGCTTTTACGGAGCGGATGCCCTTCCAGCCACAACCAAGTACTGGGAAAGACCCATAGACTCTTGCATTCACACAAAATCATACACTACACTCTTAGAAATAAAGATAGAGGAGCTGTCACTGGGGCAGTACCTTTTCAAAAGATACATATTTGTACCCAAAGAGTCCACAGTGGTATCTCAAAGGTGCATATTAGTACCCAAATGTACCTAAAAAGTACCTTTGAGGTACCATTAAAGACTACAAATGTGTACCTTTTGAAAAGGTACTGCCCCAGTGACAGCTCCTGTACCTTTATTTCTGAGAGTGTAGAGCCAACTTAGTTTATTCAATTCACCTATACTACATGTCTTCAGACTGTGGGGGAAACCGGAGCAAATGTGTAATTCACTGTGTACAAAATTGAGAAGCTTGCATAAGTTAGAAACAGCTAAAAGGATATAAAGCATCAATCAAAAAGAGCAAACAGGTGGTGTTAAAAAAGCAGGGGGACGAGCACAAAACCAGAAAGAAGAGAAAAATAAAGACCAAACAAATAAATTTAGATGTGATGTGACGAACGAACAGTCGAGGGCACCAAACAATGTATTAATAAAAAATTAACAGGATTTTATATTGAAAATTGTACTGCTTTGTTTCATTTGCTCTAAAAGTAAACCACATCAACAAGAATCCCATGATGAAAATTAACATTCAATTACAGCCAGATTAGCCAAGCCAGCACTCTAAACAGTGGTCATAATTTCAGAGTGCTGCTTCTTGATGGTAACCTACTGAATCCAAGGTCTTTAAAATAGTCATACAGTATAATAATATTCTGCTTCATTGTCGTAAAATCTGGGGTTAGTTATAAAAGTGTGTTGTATCTGAAATTATGTCCTATAAGACAACTAGCAATGTCTTACTGAATAGAAAACAAAATCTCACTTTTTGCCTATTACTATTTATTAGTGAAAGGAAACAAGTCACATGATGTGATTTAAGCATGCCTGGAATAGAAAAGTATGTTGGATATACAGTATACAACAGTGGAGCAATTGGTATTCCAACTCAATGCCACATAACTCATTTATTAGAGAGTGATTAGCAAGTGAAAATATAGGAAAAAAAAGGAAGCAGGAAAAGTGAATAAAAGTGAACACTCAATCATTAGTAGTTCATTGGATTAACAAACAAACAAACAAACAAACAAACAAACAAACAAACACACACACACACACACACACACACTAAAATAGTTGGGGTTGTAAAGATCAGACTAATTCTTAAATTAAAGATTGCTATTTAAGTTATTTTAATACGCATTAATAAATGTACTTTAAATATCACATTTGCTCAGAAAAAAATTAGTCATAAGGGGAACGGCAAAACAGGTTCATGGAGACATTGCAAACTAAACAAGTGTGATAAATCACAATTATTACAAAACAATGAATCTGCTACATACAGTAGGGTAATATTAACAACAAGGGGACCAATAAGTGCAAATAAAATCCATCACATGACAGTTAAAGACATTCTGTTACCATTTACTCAGAGACATCATATATTTAATATTTGAAAACTAGAGAGAGTAAAGTCACTGAAATGTTTTCTTAAAGCTTTATGGACTTATATTAGATTTTTGGCACAATTACAATTTTTTTTTGTTTGTTTTCTATTTAATTCCCATTGTAAACATGCTTTAGACAGACTTGTTTGAAGACATTATGAAAATATGGCGTTTAAGTATAAAAGTTATTTTTAATTTAATGCAACATTTCTTAGCATTGCATTTGCTCCCCATTTCCATGTCAAATATTATTTTTTTTATTTTTTTAAAGCAAAGATATATTTTGTGTGAATGCTAAATACAGATTATGTATGTGTTATTTATTTATTTTTCCACCAAAGAACACAACATACTTGTTGGGAAAAAAACAGTCCATGCATTTCTGAAAACACATTTTTTACTAACAATTTGCTAATTGTTATAAAACCATGCAAAATATATTACATATTTTATCTACATATAATTGTAACTACTAAGTGATATCAGACAAGTAAGAAAATTATATTGAATTATTGAAATAACAAAATTTCTGGAGATACTTCAGTTAAATAATTTTAGTCAAAAGGCTTTTAGCTTAGAAAAATACTCTTTTTGGGAAACCATGTTTAAGGAGCAGGTGACAGTGTGCTCCCTTGTGACAGCTAGCAGTGACCTACATTAAATATGTGTGCCATATGAGGTATACATTTTCAGGTCAGAACATACACCACACACAAACACACACCTACTAATGAGCCTTTTCTATGTTTTTTTCTTCTGCCAGTCTGCTCTCTCATTTTCTCTGAACTGTTCTCTTATTGTCCTAATTTCCCTGTCAGTAACATCTATTTTTTTGTTGTTGTTGCTATGAAAGAATTACACAAATGATAGAAAACTGCAATTTACTGTATGAACCATCAGGTGAACAATCACCTCTAATGAACTGACTGACCGACATCATCTGTGATGAGACATTATATTTTCACAGAGTTTTAATATCACAGCGATGATCACACCTGAGATTATCATCAGTAAGCCTGTTATATCACTCCAATGTAATCTTTATCACAACTAAACCATTTCAGACGGAGAAACAATTGAAACTGAAATGAAGTTGTTATTGTTATTCCGCCATGTACAAAAATAAAACAACCTATTTGCCAGGATTAAAACTATTTCCCTTTTTTTAGAACAATTTCTTACCAACAGCCTGTTAACTTGATTGTTTCAAAGCTGTTATAAGAATATGCATGTCGTTTCAATCCAGTGATATGATTTGTGTTTCTTGGGTCCAGAAAGAGGGTCTAATAAACTCCCGAAGCCTCGTTCTAGCAATGCGGCCAAAACAGGCAGTGAGCTCTGTGTTAAATATAGTGTGACACACTGCACTGCCCCATATATTGGGCTAAAGTGAATTGTATGAGATTGTGTGGTGGTTTCCCCTGTTAAAGATCCCCTCAAATCACAGCATCCAACACAGCCTTGTATTTCTCCAAAACACATTCCAGGCTTATTGCAAACACATGCCAAGAGCTACATTTTAGCAAGACATGAAATACGCTGCTTTGGCTACATGTCCTTGCGGCTTCAGAAGTCAAATCCACTAGAGGGTGCTGTCTGGGGTATGTTTACTTGGGTATGCTAGGGTTAGGGTTAGCCTAACCCTAACTGTGTGTTCACACCGAAGGCGGCAAGAGCATCAAAGTTCGCTCTGGCCACCCTGATGACAACGCTGTCTGCTTTCACAGCTCCGCCAGCGAGAGCATCAAAATTCGCTACATTAATCTCATATTTAAAGGGGCTGTGCCAGCAAATTAGCAAATCACTTACATTCCTACATAAAACATGTTTCTAGCATGAAAATGTTGCACGCTTTTTATCAAATTAATTTAACTATAGAAGATCAAGTTGTTGCGTGTAGTGTAGCTTTGCTCCACTTATCAACATGTCTCCATATGTCTGAAATATTCTGAAGCAGCAACACTGTTTTGTACTGTCATTATAGTTAGAGTGTGATTCATGCTTTTTTTTTTTTTTTTAAGAAAAAAAAAATTATAAAATAACATTAATGCACATTACCTCGCCAGTACTCGCCTTTTTTATTTATGTCCCCGTAAGAACACATCGTAAATAATTGGAAATCTGGTGGCCCCAATAATCAAATCCTTGGGAACAACAGGGCTTGGAACCAAAGTTCACAGGACCTTGTTCTCTGAAATCGTCTTAAGTGGTGGACTTTAACATTCTGATTGCTTCATAGCTCGTTACCATACAGTTGACATGATTTTAACTCTCCTCGATGCCCACACCAGCGAAGACACAGCGGCGCTCCATGCCACTTATCGTCACCATTTCCCATTGAAAATAAATGACTTGCGGTGACTTTGACGATCTCTCCGCTTTCGGTGTGAACGCACAGTAACCCTTGCCATTCACACGTCATTTTCGTTGTTGAGCATCTATCACCTTGTAATTAAGTGCCCTAAACCCTTCTTTAAACCTAACTGACAGTATTTAAAAAAAAAACTAATGTAAAAAGAAAATTGCAACATGGCCGCATAATTTTACCACAATTTTATTTCGGTTAAGGGCCGATTGGACAAAAGCGATAAAACCAGAGTCAAAATCAACACTGTACAAGGTGAGCTGCCAACCAAACTGACCACGCAGAAAAGTCGTCTATATGGAGATAATGAGGTGAGGCAAACACGGTTGATAGTTTGGTGCTGTGCAAACTAGAACTGCATGAAAATAATATTTACTGCCCCGTTTTAATTAGTTTCATCTAAAAAGTTAAAGCAAACGTATGTTAACACAATTTTGCTGATTTATCAAGGCAGGCATTTTCAATTAGCCTGTGTTGCAAAAAACTGAAGTGACAAAAATTAAGCCAAACTGACAGAGGTAGCAATGAGGCTATACAAAATTATATACAAGTCTATAAAAATAATATTTAACTGACATCCTAAAACAAAATGTTTCTTGTAGGAACAATTATGGTATTCATCAATCTTTAACTTTTAAAGTATGAACAGCCCAAATAAAGTCACTAACATGTCTTGTCTGGAAGTCTAAACCACTAGGAATGCGAGCAAAACACAGGTGAAATGCTCTCAATGTTTCAATCTGAGATTTTTTAAGAAATAGATTTATTTTTGTTTCAATTGACGAAAAAAATGACAGTTATTAAACATAAAATGCTGTGCTGTTAAAAGGGCACAGCAAAATGACAGCCAGAGACTGAGAGACAGGAGAAGCAAAGAGCCTGTCACAAATACAGTCACAGACACCAGTCACAGACTGAATCAGAAACCTTCCAAATGATTATTTGATGCAGTTATTGTGGAGTTTATTCAGCTTTCTGCAATGATGAATGAGCCACACACAAATGCAGTTTGCTAATGCACATTTTAGGTAAAATAAAAAACAAAACAAAAAAGTTGGGTTAATTATTTTAAATTCAGGTGTCCATATTTTACTCAAAATATAATTTTTAGAGTATAGTGTGTGTTTTAACTGTACTTAACTGTACTGTGGTATTTTAAGACAGTAATGATAAAATATAATCTGATTAGGCCACTGAACATGACTAAAAAAAGCAGTAAGGAGACTTTGTGTCTTCATTTACTGTTATAAGCATATGAGACCCTTGTCATACAGTCAGTCAGCACAGTTTTAGTTAGCCTGTGTTGAAGGTTTGTGTTTAGTCAGTATTCCAGTCAAGAATCCTGGCAAAGCAGTGGAGAGAAAACTTCCAAGACTACACAGTTAATTAGCTAATGGTGCGCAAAGGTGCTTTCAGCAGGTCTTCTAAAAGAGACAGACCACTCAGAGCTATACAGCACTTTAGACAATAGCCAACCCACAGTGGCATTTAGATCTAAGATTCATTAGATGAAAAAAGATGAATAAGGTGGGAGACTGTGCACATCAGACAGAGAGAACAAAAATGAGAAACAAGATGTATTAAGAAAGAAAACTTATGGCATGTCATGATTTATATGACAATATCGTTTTGAGAGGAGGGAATGAAAAGTTGAAAAAGTAATCATTTTGAGAACAAGTTTTAGCAATTTTCAAACTGGTTTTCTTTTTCCAGAACTTAGAAGATTGTGAAAATGCTGGTAATACAATTTTTGACTTCCACTTAGACATGTCACATGACAAAACATGTTTCAAAAATTACTAGTCCAACTATTACCTGGGTAATATTATATAATAATATATATAATAATATTTAAAATTTTATTGTAAAAAGTGTTTCACTATTTAAAACTCTACTATTTTTGAGGATGGTTGCTTTTGACTGAAAACTTTATATATTTAAGATGTAGTTATTTTTGTACCATGAAAAATTTAACACGTGCTTGCAATAGATAACATAAAAATACAAGCAGCAATTAAACAAACAAATTACTACACAACACTAATAACAACAACAATAATAATAGGTATATATATATATATATATATATATATATATATATATTTCCCTCTGATAATCTTAAACAACTACTTGAGTAAATGATGGAAGGGAAATTTATGAATAGGAAAAAAATTTATAAAAAAAAAAAAGCGTCTCAACTGAAATTCCAGATTGCAAAATTACTTCACTGTCAAATTTCCAATCAAAAAAACTTTCTCAACAGCTTAAGAGAAGTTTACAACGAACTCTAAGAAAACGAAAGTAGTCAAGTGGTTATTATGCATCATAAGTCACTAATCAGTACTCACATGACCACCAATTTCTCAATAAATGCTTAATAAAAATAAATACATTTAGGAAATTATCGTCAAATGAAAAGACACAGTCCTAAAACACCACGGCAGACTTTACAGGCTATTTATGTAGAGTTTAGATACAAAAACCTCTAAACGCCATTTGATATTTTCTTCTAAAATTTGCCTTTTTCTCAGACTCCTGTGTGTAGGCTCAGTAATTTATTTTTTATAGTAGTCAATAAGTTCCTTTCATTGCCTTTAAACTGAAAGAAATTAACATAAACATGAAAAAAATTTCATTTTAGTAGAAAATTTCAGTCAGCATTTAAGTTACAGTTAGAAGTTTTTGCATCTGAACTCTTCATATACACTTCCAGATTACCCGAGCCGGTTAATATGCCTTTTACTTTCCTACATTTACTTCCAAAATAGATATATACCAAGATTACCACAAAAAGACCTTCCATTTCACTTCTCTTTCTTTCGAAAAACAGGAAAGCCAAACAACTGCTAGTGTCTTGCCCATGAGAATTAGCAAATCATTGTTTGACATTCATCGGCAACCCAAATCTGACGAATGAACGCAAATTCCGCTGACAGGATGCTGGGCAGAGGCTCATTACCGATGGAGGCCAAACGGTTCCGTGTTGACTGGCCAGTTGGAGATTTAGAGCCTTTAATCTCCCTGCCCTGCGCTCAGCATCCATATTGGTTTGCTGGTTAAAGAGATAGTTCACCTACATGTAAAGATTATACCATCATTAATAAATCCCAGAACCGAGGATGCACAGAAGGAGATTATGAGTTTCCTGCCTACAAAGGAAACACAACAAAAGCATAATGCGAGGAAGTGTACAGAAAATACCGTTTAATTCAAGTGCATGGCGACTGAAGCTGTCAATCTCCAAAATGTTCGATTCATCTGTGAATAAAGTCATTGTAAACGACAAGTGATTAAAAAAACTGACAAAATTACGATTTAAGGGTGAACTACCCCTTTAATGCTGGTTCACTTGTCAGTAATAATCTTTATGGCTCAAAAACCTACTACAACAGTACTAATCCATGGGCAAGGGCAACACGCATGTGTGGCAGGATTGAGACGCACAGATAGGATTTTCTTCAGGCTGCGTTTTCATTTCTTACCGTCAAGAAGAGAAACGCAGGTCGTGCGCAGATCGTCGGTTCTTCTGAAATGGTTTCCTATATGTGTAAATGGCCTTCAGACACAGGAAAATCGACCAACGGTGCTCGATTATACGCGTCCTGGTCTTATGATCAGCGTCTCCACTCAATGGGAGTCGTGCGATGACGTCACGGCGATCTAGAAAGGAAAATGGGCGGAAACCAAAGAGGGAAGCCGTTATCGTGACGAATGTCCAGATCAAATCTATGGATCAAATAGGTACATTTTATGAAAGTGAAAGGATCAAGCGAAGTGCTATTGTGTTTTGATTGTCAGAATGATTGAGAACAAGTCATGATGTACTAATATAAGGGTAAGGTTATTTAAAAATGAAAAAATAAAATGTACAGCTAACGTAATATTTAACCACTATGACAAAATCTGAATCGTATTCAACAATTTAAGAAGACAAATACTTTTATCGTAACTTAAAAACATTTAGTTGCCAGCCAATCCAGTCAACGTATCGTTGAAATCTCGTTTTTCCTAGACATCATCGCGAGAGTTTAGTACGGCCTTTCTCCCCCGAGGTGCTGGCGAGGAAAGTGTACACATTCAGGTACAATTCAACATTTTTACATAATCTACGAATCTTTTTAACTGTCGACAGCGAGTCTTACTGCGTAAATGCTCGGTGGATGTATGTCTGTAGTAATCGTCATGTTTTTAACGTTTCGTTCGTTATTAAATCTGTTGTGGGCTTCTCTCCAGCGTTACAGGCTTCAATGTTATGATGCAGGCCTTTATAATTAGAGCTTCCGGTCATCTTAAGCGCAAATGACATCTAACTTGGTTTTTGCGACATTCTCGATTCGTATTTTCTCGGTGTTTATTAGTTGGTCGGTTATCGTTTTTCTATAGGCTGCTGTATTCGTGTCCTAGCTAGCTCTCTATAACAATCTTTGCAATGTTTATAAACTAATAGCTAGTCTTTATAGTGAAATAGTAATATGTTTATATCAAGCGTCATTGATTAAATGATTTTAATTAACTCCGTTGAGTGAAAACTTGAATGAAAAGTATAGCTGGATTTATAACAGCTAGTGTAAACAAATGTTACCTAAAGTGTATTCTGTGTTCTTATGGATGAATCTGTACTCTTTATGCAAGCATTTAGAGATACTATTGGACATTTATGTAAGTCAAATATGAGGGGTCTCATTTTGGTGTTTGCATCCATGTAAATAGACAAAATTGACTTTATACACGTGAGAATCATAATATATGCAAGTTAACCGTGCACTTTAATGTTTCAAGTAACTTGTCAAAATATGAGTTAAATAATAGGACATTGTCATTCAGTGTAACAATTAAAAAATGAAGCAAATTACTTCTGCTGACATGTGCTGGCTTAAAAATTAAGTAAATAAATAAATGTAGGAATAAACAATTATACTAAGTTTTATAATTGTTTTTTAATATTGAAAAATTCATTTAATTAGTAAAAACTAGTGGTTTGAGTAGGCATGGAAAGATAACCGTTTTCAAGGTATACCGCGGTTTAAAAAAGTTAGTTAAAGTTTTAAAACCACCAAGATTTTCTGCTATACCATCCCTAAGGTATGTGTAAGATACATTTTTTTTTTACGTTTTTAATTTTTAAAAAAAAAATTTATGACCACAGTATCTTTAGCGGAAAAGATCTTTAAAGATGCAGTTTAAATTGTGAAGAAATCAGTGTTTTTGAAACTAATGAAAACAGATTAGTTAGAATTATTTAGCCTGACATGTTTTAAATGTTCCAAATAATTTTAAACGTTTCTCAAAATAAAACGTATTTGCTTCAAAGGGGAAAAAAGCTTTAGTTTTTTATCAAGACTTTTAAAAAATATATTTTAGAGCAGTAATCACAATACCGTAAAACCATGATATTTTTATTGAAGGTTATCATACTGTCAGAATCTTATGCCTAGGTTTGAGTGATAATGGCAACATACAAGTTTTAAAATAGTATATTTTAAATGAATTCTTTTAATTTGTCATCAAATGATTTTTGTTTAAATCTGTCTGACAAGATTATTTGGTGCAGAAGCTGTTGTTACACTGAATTACATATTAGGTTTTATCTGTTGTCTTTTGTAAATAATATTAAAATGATTTACATGTTAGTCATTATTATGTTGCTCAGAAAAACAAAAAAAACGAAACAACACCTGCTAATAACAGTTGGTGTTTTGATGCTTGAAACTTCCTTTTCATTTTCGTACAGTTTTTATTTTTATATTACTTTTTTTTGTATAAGCAGAACACTTCATGATGAGTTATGCTGAAAAGCCAGAGGACATAACACGAGACGAGTGGATGGAAAAGCTCAATAATGTTCACATTCAGCGGGCAGACATGAATCGACTCATCATGAATTATCTTGTGACAGGTTGGCAGTCAATTGAACATTTACTTAAATTCACTTTTCACCGCAGCTTTGACAAGTGTCAGTAGATCTTTTTTGTAATTTGTGCATCTTTTTTTCTGTGCATAGAGGGGTTTAAAGAGGCGGCTGAGAAGTTCAGGATGGAATCGGGCATTGAGCCTAGCGTTGATCTGGACTCTTTGGATGAAAGGATAAAAATAAGGGAGATGGTCCTGAAGGGACAAATTCAAGAAGCCATTGCACTGATCAACAGTCTGCATCCTGAGCTGCTGGACACTAATCGCTACCTGTACTTTCACCTTCAGGTACAGCAGATTAAAGATTAATAACCATAGGTCAAATATTACATATTTCCAATGACTTGTATGGTAAAAAATGTGAGTACCTATACGCTAAAGCAACTCTATGAGTGACTAATGTTATTAAATAGATAACAGATACCCAACAAGTGAAATTACATTATAAATGTGTATTTAAATGTGCTTTATGTAAGTTTTTGACTCTTCTAAAGCTTAAAAATGCCATAATATGTGTGCAGATATTTAAGAAACATGCCAAGTGAACATTCTTGTTCATCTGAAAAACAATGCTGAAGTCAGATATTCTGCTTTGAAAATGTGTTTTCTGTTCTGGAACGCTGTATTTGTTTTGGTTATTTTAACCCGATGCCAGTTTATCCAATTATAATTAAGCACCCGGGTTGTGTTGGTGGGAAACTACATATTTCATTCATTCTTCATTGATTCATTCAGAAAGGCTCTCAAAGCATGCGTCCGTGACCAAAATGCCACCTTCGGTAAACAGTAGCAGACTCCGAAATGAAGTGCAGATTTAGAGTTCCACATAAGGTTATTAATTATCAAATAATATAAATATTACGAGTGTAAACATTAGGTGAGCAAGTTATATTGTAACCCTGTGTCCTAACAACACGCTACATGGAGAGATTTGCAAGGATAGCAATTTGGCTATTTGCGCCAGACGAAACACGACAGAAATTTAAATACAGCCTTTCAGAAGCACAGAATATGCACTCACTCACGAAATGGTAAGATTTATTATCTAATTAATGCATATTAAACCTCTTTAATATTATTAAATGTACATGCTGAATAACTGATATGTGTTTAGTTTTAAAGTTCAATTTCAAACTGTTTATTTTATATTCAAGATCAGAGGTGAACTGTCTGCTGCTGCTTTCAGTATATGGCAATAAATGTCATGTAAAATGGCATTCAAACTCACATTATTAGCATTTATGTATATAAATGTATATAAAGCACATGAAGTTTAAGTTACCTGAGGTGATCATTGTCATAGTTTTCTGTTGTTCACCTGTGAGAGCCGTTTCTAATATATCAATTCGAGGTGTTGGTTAGGACAAAAACTCTTTTCAATATGCAAAATATTCCTTCTATCTGGTGCCGTTGCATTTATTTAGAACACGGTTTAAATCAGCCTTTAGGCTCGATGGTCAGACTTGCTCCTGTCCTCAATCTGGCAACCTGCGCTTGCGTTTGTTTTGATCCAGGAATGCAATACCTAGTTCAACCACTGGGTGTTAAACCTACATACTGCACCTTTAAATAATGGCTGAAAATAAAGCTCTGCACTCATACATCTGTCTTCATTTTGAACTATGTAATTTTGTATCATTCAGAACCCAACATGCAGCCAAATTAAACGTTATGTAATTTATTAACTTGTGTAGATTAAAAGTGGTTTAAGTTCAAATGCTTTTGACTATAAAGTCTTTAGCGTTTAATGTTGTAACCCCTTAACTGTCACCCCAAATTTGGAATTTACACTTGAAAATGATAGGTGATGTATGCATACTATACTATATACTATACTTACTGTAAATATGTCCTGAAGACAGGATGGCAGCAGTTGAAGAGGTTCAATAACTTTTGTGAAAAGCAAATGCTAGCATAAAACTGGTTCCCTCAATAAAATCTTTATAGGATTTTCCCATAGGCTTTTCTAAGATTGCTAATAATGAGCTCTGTATTCAAACACTGTTCATTACACTTACATGTTTTGTCCAGCCAGATAATCCTCATACGAAAATACATCTTTTAGCACTTTTGGATCTTAAATGCGAACGCAAGAACTGAAAAGCTAATATTAGGCTATAAACGGACTACAGTGCCTTCGGGGCGCTCGCCTGTGGCGTCAGCACCACCCTGCTACAGACAACTTTTCGAGCTTATTTTTTTAGAAATATGATCCATGACAAAGATTTACTCTCAGGGTTTCTTATATTATAATCCACGCTATATATTATAAAAAAATAAAACAAAAACACATAGACCTACTTGCCGAAATACATTTTGTTTTGCTTTACGGTTAATGTGCCTACATGGTATTATCATAAGACATGTTTAAATAAGCGCATCGCTCGTGTGCATACAGCCCGCTTACCTTAGTAAAAGACAACAGAAATGAGGCGTGAGGCACAAGTCTATATGCCTGGAAGTTCCATTATAGATAGAGAACAACATTCAATATTCTTTTTTTTGTCCCGAAGTACAGCGAAAAGCAGCCCATACAGTCACATATGCTATACATTTTAAGGAGAAGTGTATTATGACAGAGTTTAATGTGTTCAGTTGAAGAAAGAAACCGACAAAAAATCTATTGATCACTTTAAAGTGACAGTTAACATGTATGTATTTTTACACGTTTATTTACACGTTTGCATTACTGACAGCAGAAAAGAGACAGGCTGCACTGGTAAGCAGTAACTTCATAATATCGTTTAATTAAAATGATCAACAAATTAATCTGTCTCTACAAGTGAAGGCATTATCTACTCACAACAATATGAATTCCCAATTAGAAAAATACTACAAACAATAAAATACTATTCATGAAAATACTCAAATAATAGACAAATCCAAATGCCCAACACAAGCGTTCCATACCAGTTTAGCTTGATGACGTATAATGTCTCAGACACCGCCTGTAGTTTGATTTAGCAACTCTATAGCAATTGTATTTTTAAAGAAGCGTAGCCAATTTCAGAAATCATGAGTGTGATGTAACTGATGTGTTTTATGTTGTAGAATAAAATGTGAAAGTATCTTGAGTTTGTGTTAGCCACAAACCTTATTTAAGCTATTTAACCGAAATCCCAATGAAAATACTCATTGACTTTGGGATGAGGAAACCGGAACTGCTAAAATGCGAACTCGCTTCCGAGTTTTTGCATACAAATTGACGTCATCGTTCCTCCACTCTATTTAAGTGGACCAGGACAGGGCCAAGTCGGAGCACTTACTCTGGTCCCCTGGGCTCTGCGTTGATTGGGGAAGTTCCAAATTGAATCAAAACAAATGATTATAATTGGCTTAAGATTGGCAATGAAAATTCGAGACATTGCAACCTGCAGAACCTGGGAACTTAAAAAATATATAATAATAATAAAAATAAAATAATATTTATTTGTTGACAATTTTTGGATTTTGGTTTAGAATCTGGATGTTAAAGTGACAGTTCATCCAAAACTGAAAATTCTGTCTTCATTTACTCACCCTTCACTTGTTCCAAACCTGTTTGAGTTTCTTTCTTTTGTTGAACATAAGAATATATTTTTAAGAAAGCTGAAACCTGTAACCGATGACTTCCATGGTATTTGTTTTACCTACTATGGAAGTCATCGGTTATCGGTTTTCATCTTTCTTCAAAATATATTCTTTTGTGTTCAACAGAAGAAAGAAACTCAAACAGGTTTGGAATCACAAGGGGGAGAGGAACTGGTTAGTAGTTTTTTTATTTTTGAGTAAAAATTTCATTTCTGTGTAAATTTTTTTTAATGACTGTCTGATGGTGAATCACAAGGTAATGATTAAGGCTGATCTGCTTTCGTCCTATAGCAACAACACCTGATCGAGTTGATCCGTCTGCGGGAAACGGAGGCTGCGCTGGAGTTTGCACAGACGCAGCTGGCTGAACAGGGAGAGGAGAGCCGGGAGTGTCTGACAGAGATGGAGCGCACACTCGCCCTCCTGGCCTTTGATAACCCAGAAGAGTCGCCCTTTGGGGATCTGCTTAACATGATGCAGAGACAGAAGGTAACGTTTCCTTCACATTTAACTGAACATGAGTATTGTGATTTAGTGTTTTTTTATTTAATGTTGTTGTTTGTTATAAGTAAGGTATGGCATTAATGTCTGCTAGCAGCATATTGAGCGCATATTCTTCAAATTTGGCAGATCATGTTAATTCCATTTTGGCTTGACATTTTCACAATAATGAAAAAAAAGTCTATTGGAGAATGTCTGGTTCTGCAAGAAATCAAAAGTGTGCGAGCACTTCTGTTCTAGAGGCCATGTTCAATTTAAATAAAAATATCTATGGTTGGTAAGATAAGGTATTCAGTTACACCCATTCAAAAGGTTTCTTCCAGTATATTAGGGGTGTCAAAATTATTTGTTTCTTCGGTGCACCGCGATGCAGACGCGGACAATTCGGTATCGGTTCAGTAATAATCATAACCGGTTAATATGTACTGACGTCATTGATCTCATATGCGATGTCGCCATAGCTTACTATGACGAGGGAGGCGAGCCGTGAGTGCGAGTATTTACAAAGCTCTAACTACTTAAAAACGCAAAAACTGTGCACAATTTCACTGCGTGTGTGTTTGCTGGATAGTCTAACACTGACACTTACAGCAGAAGCCCCTATTTCACTGAGATTGAGAGAATGAAAGTAAACTCTCTCTCTTACACACACACTGTGGCACAGTGTCACTCATCTGTGAAGAGCGCAGCGCGCAAAAGCCAATCGCAGCCCTTTCCGTTGAGCGTGTGACCAATCATTGGGGTGTAAGAGAACTTGGTAGACAAGGATCAGAAAGTGAGCGGGATATTCATATTTGTTTATATTATTTGCTATAAATGCTTGTGTTGTTTAAAGGTACAGTTTATATATCTGACTGTTTGTATTAAAGGACAAAATTGTATTACAAATAGTACATAAATATAATTGAACATTTTAATACAATAACTGCTGTGCAGTGAAGAAAATATAAAACTGTGTATGGAAAGCATCGTCAATGCACCGTGATAATCATAACCGAACCGTGAGACCAGTGTAGGTTCACAGCTCTACAGTATATATTATTAAAATTGAGAAGTTCATTAATTAAAATAACTGTTTTCTATCATAGTATAGATTTAAACTATAACTCATTCATTTAATGTCAAAAGCAGAGCAGCATTTTATTTTTCAGCAATATAACTGTTTTCCAAAAGAATGTATTCTAATATGCAAATATTTGCTGTTCTGGAAATATATCTTATGTTGAAATGATCTTTTGTTTTTATAAATATAAAGTAAACATTTATTTGAAACTTTTTTTTTTTTACAATCAAAAGTCTTTACTTTCACAATTTAATGTTTTTATCAATTTAAAGGCAAAGCTCCTCGAAAAATGTAAAATTTTTTCACTATTTTCTTGCCCTCAAAAGGTTACAAACCTTTATTCGTTCTTTTTTCTGCTGAATCTAAAAATAAGGTATTTTGAGGAAATACATGAAGGGTAAGTAAGTGAATACACAATTTTAAATTTTGGCCGAACTATCCCTTTAGTTATTACTGGGAAGAAAATAGTATGTTCATTGTACCCCAGATTTGTACAAAAGATTTGTAAGGTACTTTTGTAAGGTAAAAAAACAAACAAACAATATTGTCAATATAAAATTGAACTTATATAGATATATCAAATTTGACTTCCTTTCCCTCTCAAACAACTTTTGGTATCACTTTAAAATAATGGTCCATTAGTTAATGTTAGTTAATGTATTTACTAATATGAACAAACAATAAGTAATATATTTATGACAGTATTTATTCATCGTTGTTAACTTTAGTTAATGTTGTTTAAATAACGTTATTTCATGTTAACTCCCAGTGCATTAACTAATGTTAACAAGCACAACTTTGAATTTAATAATGCATTTGTAAATGTTGAACTATGATTAATAAATGCTTTACAAGATTATTCATATTCATACTTGTATACAATATATTATTATAAATATAAATATAATATTCATACTTAATGTTAGTAAATACACTAACTAACATTAACTAATGAACCATTACATTAGTTAACCAAGCACAGGTGTTAAATCCAGATCAAACTAATTAAGTTTTTAGGCTTGTTTAAAACCTACAGGTCAGTATGTTAAAGCAGGGTTAGAACTCAGCTGTGGCCCTCCAGGAACTGGATTTGACACCTGTGTTTTAAAGTGTTAAGTTGCGGTCACACTGGACTTTTCTCCCCATAGACTTCCAGTCATACGCACTAGAATGCGTCAGGCCGGAAACGGCTCGTGCAACAAGGTTCGCTACATTACAAAGTTCAAGCTTGGTGAATACTGACCTGTGAAATTGCATCACTTGACTGCGTGAGACCAACCGACAGGGTGTCCGCGGGGTCTTAAAAAGTATTAAAAGTTGATAAATCAATTATGAGATTTTGTTCAAGCGTTGTCCAAAGTGTTTGATTCCAAAAAAGCATAAATATATTTATTTTCTTCCTATAATTAACAATGACATGCTAGATCCACTCGATTGGTTCAGGCCGGGGTACGTCCGTCCAAGCTCCTCCGTCCGGGTGATGTCACGTAATTTGCCACAAACGCGGGAAGGTGATGTGACGCTCTCCACATGGAGCGAAACAGACAGCAAAATGGGAAAAATTAAGTTCACATACTCCTGTTTGGAGAAAGAGGAGTTTAATCAGTGGCTGAAGCCTGTCGCTGAAAACAACAGCGTAATTTATTCTTTCAAGCTTTGTTTCTTCCGAGCTTCTGAGTTCTGTTGCATGGTTGTGCTCCATTGATTTATTTAACTACAAATGTTTATTAGCAACAGTTTATTAAGATAAAGGTTTGATACTGATTAGAACTTGAAGCGGCAATGAGGTCTTAAAATATTTTGAGAAGGTCTTTAAAAAGTTTTAAAAACGTATTGAAATTACCTTTAGGATTCCTGCATATACCCTGAACTGAGGATCAAAACATGACCTCTCTGGACAGAAATGTAAAATATGGATCAATCGCTCACTTTTTTAAATGTCTAATCATCTTGTTTAATCCTGCCCCTTTTTGCAGTGCCATACTACAGAACTTAGCATGCTCAAACTCTAGTGTGACCGCAGCTTTACCCAACTTTCTTTTTCTGCTAAAATCGCTTGTTTTCCTCTAGATTCATTTGCAAACCACATTTCATTGTATGTAAGTGATGATATTTGTAGAGGGTAATGAAGTCCGTTAATCCTTCAGTCTGCCAGTAACTGACAGACATCTTGTGGTCTTGTGTACCAGGTGTGGAGTGAGGTCAACCAGGCGGTGCTGGACTACGAAAACAGAGAGTCGACACCCAAACTGGCCAAACTCCTCAAACTGCTGCTGTGGGCTCAGAACGAGTTGGACCAGAAGAAAGTCAAGTACCCCAAAATGACAGACCTTAGCAAAGGCACCATCGAGGACCCCAAGTGAAAAAAAACAAACACATCTCTATGCTTGCATTCTGCGGGGGAACAAAACAGACGCTTTCCCTTTCCTTAACTATTTATACTCAGTGACTGACACTCAAAACATCCTTTTATCAACATTTTGTTTCGTTTACTTGTCGCTTATCAGAGACTTTGCATTAAATGGGCTGCGGAAATGAGATTGAGATTTAAGGATGACTTCTAGCCAAAATGAAAACCCTTTTTATCACAGGAAGAGTTCTGTGATTTTTGTTACCACAATGTTTGACTTGCTGAGCTGAATTAATTGCATTTTAGCCTTTTTTTTTTTTTTTTTGCAGAGAATAATTATCTATTTTGGGTCAGTGAATGTTCAGAAAGTCTACAACTCTAGCTAAGGACAGAACCACACTATTTAGATTTAGCTGAGCGTGTCCACTGATGTGAGGTACCCAAGACACAGTAGTGGTGTCATCAAGAACGGTGGACTGATTGTACCGATACAGAGAAAGCCAGTTCTGTGTGCTTTCACAACTTTTATTTGCAGTGCACAAGTATACATTTTGTATGCGTGTTAAAGGGCCCTGTCAAAGAAAAGCTGCCCTTTTTGTTTTGAGTACTAATGTTATTGCATTATAATGTTATAAAGTCACGTGACATTGTTTTCTACTGTATATTGTCATAGTATTCCTGCTTACATTGACATTCAATTGTGATTTATAGATATTGCAGAGATCAAATTGTAAGCTTCTGAAGTCAGATGCTTTACATAGGTATTAAATAATCGTTTTTTTAAATCCCCAAACTCTTTGACTAAGAAAAGTGCTGCTGTTGTCGAATGCTATGGCCAAATACTTCTGCTGTGATGCTCAATTCAATGTTACAGAAGGGTGTTTTTATTTTGACACATTAATATGGTAAATAAAAGCCACCCAGTTCCTGTTTATGATAAATGTTTGACTGACCTTAGACTTTGCCTTGTTAAATTTTGTTTATTTAGCTATGTAATATTGTCCAGGTAATGTATCATGTAATATAGGAATATTCGATTGATGAAAACAATTCCAGATGTCATACCTTTGTAATGTTGATTCAGTTGATTCACAAAGCAAGTCCAAAAGAGTCACTTAGTGTCAATTAAATTGGGTGAACGGATAATTGAAATGAAAATTCTGATATCATTTGTTATGAAGGGTCGTTAATAAATTTGAGCCTTTTTAAATATAAAGAAAGGTATATGTGCATTATCTACACCACCTGACAAAAGTCTTGTCGTTGATCCCAGTTATAAGAGCAACAAATAATAACTTGACTTCTAGTTGATCATTTGGAAAAGTGGCAGAAGGTAGATTTTTCCCATGAATCATCTGTTGAACTGCATCCCAATCATCACAAATACTTGGCATGGACCTTGGCATGGACCCAAGATTCTCAGAGAAAGCAATCCAGTTTGGGGAAGAAAAAATCAAGGTTTGGGGTTACATTCAGTTTGGTGCCATGTGAGCGATCTGCAGAGTGGATGGCAACATCAACATCCTGAGGTATCAAGCCATTTGAGCTGGCCATTGCATTACAAACCACAGAAGAGTGCAAATTCTTCAGCAGGATAGCACTCCTTCTCATACTTCAGCCTCCACATCAAAGGTGCTCCAGGATTGGCCAGCCCAGTCACCAGACATGAACATTATTGAGCATGTCTGGGGTAAGATGAAGGTGAAGGCTTTGAAGATGAATTCAAAGAATCCTGTTGTACTCTGGGAGTCCTGCACTTTTTTTATTATTCCAGATGACTTTATTAAGTTATTTGAGTCATTGCAGAGATGTAAGGATGCAGTCCTCCAAGCTCATGGGAGTCATACACAATATTCATTCATTTTCCACAACACCATGACTTTCAAGTTATTATTTGTTGCTCCTAAAACTTGGATAGGCAACAAGACTTTTGTTAGGCAGTTGAAGTAGTGTTTTTGAGCTGAAACATAACAGCAGCAACAGGATACAGAAATGTACACCCTTAGTAACAGAAAATTGCACCAAACCTTATTAGAGCAAACATTTACATGCCACAGATGGCCAAATATGATCATAATTTGTGAGAAAGTCACATTTCAACATGTAAAAGACATCTATATACAGGGAGTGCAGAATTATTAGGCAAATGAGTATTTTGACATCATCCTTTATGCATGTTGTCTTAATCCAAGCTGTATAAGCTCGAAAGCCTACTACCAATTAAGCATATTAGGTGATGTGCATCTCTGTAATGAGAAGGGGTGTGGTCTAATGACATCAACACCCTATATCAGGTGTGCATAATTATTAGGCAACTTCCTTTCCTTTGGCAAAATGGGTCAAAAGAAGGACTTGACAGGCTCCGAAAAGTCAAAAATAGTGAAATATCTTGCAGAGGGATGCAGCACTCTTAAAATTGCCAACCTTTTGAAGCGTGATCATCGAACAATCAAGCGTTTCATTCAAAATAGTCAACAGGGTCGCAAGAAGTGTGTGGAAAATAACTGCCCATGAACTCAGAAAAGTCAAGCGTGCAGCTGCCAAGATGCCACTTGCCACCAGTTTTGCCATATTTCAGAGCTGCAACATCACTGGAGTGCTCAAAAGCACAAGGTGTGCAATACTCAGAGACATGGCCAAGATAAGAAAGGCTGAAAAATGACCACCACTGAACAAGACACACAATCTGAAACGTCAAGACTGGGCCAAGAAATATCTCAAGACTGATTTT
>CAIGQZ010001345.1:3977516-3994467 GCA_903798205.1 Danio tinwini
CAAATGCACACACACACACACACACACACAGTTACTACTCTCTTATACATCGGAAGAGCGTATATATATATATATATATAAAGGAAAGGGCCTAGTGGGATTACAGGATCTTGAAGGTTTCAAGTTAAAAATTTTAATGATTTTTTTATTAGTGCTTTGCTTTACGTTGTTTATATAATGTTCTAATTCCTTTAGTATAGCAGGATAAAATGGTTGTAGGTTATTAAATTTGCATCTGTGAATATGGTACTTTGTTAATATCAAAAGATTAAAAAGCTTCTTTCTTTGTTTATTGTTACAGTTCAAAAAAGCAATCAACAGCTTTTTTTTTTAAACGCCACACTGAGATACGTGATTGCGCAATTTGACGTAATTGATCATTTTTGTGAGCAGATTTTTTTAAACGAGTGTTCAAAAGAACCGATTCGGGCACACGAGTCGGACTAATGTAGTACTACATTAATCTGTAATAAAGTTGCCTATTATCAGTCGTTTAATTACGTTTAATTACCAAACGTGTCTGCTCACATGAAAGTTTTTTTATATTACATTCAGATATTTATCCAGACGAAATTTTGCCTGACAGTGTGTTTTTGTGAGAGAAAGGGGCTGAGTCACGTTACTTCCTGGTTTGAGGCGCCAGCGGTTGGAGGAACTGCGTGGCTGAAAAAAGAAACTGACACGTGGATGATCATCAACACTTCAGGAATCGGGAAAAAGCTGCTTTTCACCTCGCCGCCTCGCTGCAGTTGTGAAAGCCGAGAGCCCGCTCGTGTGTGGCCGTCGCCGGAGCGCTATGGATGCGGCAGAGCTGCTGTGAGGAGATGCTTCCGCCAACAAACTCCGACAGAAACATCTATTTTTCATTACTTTGCTTTTTTGCCTGTCACGCTCGCACATACTGACCCGAGAGGACACACACGCAGAGGGACGCGGGGAAGGAAATATATGTCGTTGAATGGCAATTCTACAAAAACATGGAAAGAACTCTTGTCCAGATTTGTCCAGTATTAAAGAAAACCCCGCAGATAATATCGGAGCAGCCGGATCACAGAAGAAGTGGACAGAGTCAAGTCAGAACTGGACAAGGTGAGACCACCTCACCAACTTTCATCAAAATCATGCACATAAATGAGTACATTAGTATGAGGATAAAAATCCGTAAATATAATAGTGCATTATATATTATTATTTTTTATAAAAATGTATAGATCCACTCTATTATTGGACACCATTTAATGTTTTAAATTTGTCTTGGCATTATCAATTGGGCTCTTATAACTTTTTTAGTTCATCAAACATATATTAGTTATTACTTTCATTAGAAGCATAACTAATCGCTATAACTAAACGCTTCATAAAGTGTTTAATTGACCATTATTTGAGTAACATTTATTATTTAAATGGCAATAATATCCACGTCTCTTTCTCTTTATACCTACATGGTCAAAGATGAGACCACCTGTGGTGTCAACAAAAATGACGTGTACAAAAGTTATTTTATAATTGCATAATGTATATTAAATGAAAATAAATTTTCTAATTCAATGTTTTAACTTAACATTTGTGAAAACATAAATCCCAAAATAAGGGTCAAATAGTGGTCTATTGTCTTTCAGTGTAACTGATATATTTAAGTACACTTTAAAACCCAAAACGTTAAAGAACAAACAATAAAGTAACAAACCATTTGAGTTCAAAAACTAATCCTATTGAGTACTGTGAAGTTAATCCATTTGAGTAAAGAAGCAATTTGAGCACAGTAAACCCAATAAATGAAGAGAACTCAAACCAACTGAGTACTGCAAAACCCAAGTTAAGGCAACTCAAACCACTTTGAGGAAACCAATTGCTACAAACCATTTGAGTAAAAAAACAAAACAAAACAAATTTATGAGTACTGTGAACTTACTCCATTTAAGCTGAAGTTATGAGGTAACTCGCTACCTTTAACACTAACTTTAAAATGCTTTTAATTTTGAGTTCACTACACTCAATTCTTTTGATAAAGTTGACTGTTGGGTTTTACAGTGTAATAATGAAATGTTATACTAATTCTCACATTATGTTTTTTAAAGTGATCATAACTTGATTATAATAAAAGCTTAAAAATGTCTTTCTTACAAATAGGCAAAACCGGTTTAAATAATAAATTTTAAAAAGACATAATTTTGGGGCTGCACTGTGATTATACTTTTTTTGATTTTGTGGTATATGAAGTATTTTTTACAGCGAATGACATGTAGTGGGTGTCTTTTATAATCATGCATAAAAGGTGTAATTGCAATTTTTTTTCTAAGATATAATAACATTAAACAAGACTTTTTTTGTACTGGGAAAAATATATTTTCTAAGCCAGACTTAGAGTAAAAACTTTGCAAATTAGTCAGTGCATCTGAACCTACATCAACATCTGAACCCCAACAACCCCCCCCCCCCCCCCCCCCCCCCCCCCCCCCCCAAAAAAAAAAAAACTACTCAAATAATAAAGGCTACTTTCCGGCTGTATCTCCATGTCCACAGGCCAGTAGCGAGGATCTGGACGGTGGTTCTGCTGCTGGGGACATGCCTGCTGTACTGTGCCCGTGTGGCCATGCCCATATGTGCTGTGAGCATGGCGGAGCGCTTCAGCTGGTCCAAGAGAGAGACGGGCATGGTGCTGGGCAGCTTCTTTTGGGGCTACTGCTTCACTCAGGTCCTTGGAGGCTACGTCAGTGACAGGTTAGAGCCCACTAATTCCACTGTTTTTAGATGTTAGTATCAGTTTTTTTTGTCATACGGATATCTATAGGCTAGAGTTCTCCAAAACAGTGACAAAATTAACATTTAGAAGATTAATGGATTAAAATGCCTTAATGGAATAATGGATCAAAACCTTAATAAATCAACGATTTTTTTAAAAGTCACCTCATACTTTAATTCCTCATCAAATCTGACCAATTAAATGCTCTTTAGTATGTCCCACCCCCGGAAAGACGTTTTTCATTAGCTTTTCATTTGATGCGCTTGATCTCAACCACTCTGACTGGAAGAGCTGTGGTTAAAAACAAATCGCTATTGGCTGTTTTTAAATAAGGGGAGGGGCTACTAAATTACATCACACATTTTGCTACCTCTAAATGCTCATTGAAATGCTCAAAAATGCTTTAGAATGGTGTTCTTTTGATTTATGGTGTTATAATTTTTTTATCACGTCTCCAAATATAATTAGCTGTGTTATGATTACAAATGGGGACAACATCGTGATTTAGGTCTTACATTTAATTTGTAACTTCCCTAAAATCTGAAATCTGCAAAAATCTTGAAGCTAAAATTGAAATATCTTTGTTTGTGTGTAATTAAAGTTTAGGTTAAATTAAAAATAAAATAACAGTTTGAAATGAGTTCATAGAAGTTCAATAAAATGTCAATATAAGTTCCTTAATATTTTGTGGTGTGTTACTGAGTAGCATTTAGAAGAGCACCTTCCAGTTTCAAAGTTAATATTTGACAGAATGTAAATAATTGTGACTAGCAAAACAGGATCAGTGTTCAGTAAATGAACTACTATCTCTTTATTAATAGTAAAAGAACCACACCCCATGTAATGTATAAAGGTGTAAATTTGCAAAGGGTGGGTGCACGTTCATTTATTTATTTTTAGACTTTACGCTAATTTGCTGACAGTTTCTGTTTTAAGGGTGTGTCTTTTTTTTAAAAAACGTCACAGTTTCCGACTGTCAATACTGCTTTAAATATTTGCGGAACAGGTTGTGTGTGATATGCAAACAGTTATGAGGGGTCTTATACATGCAGTCTGCTAAAGCACACTATGTGTGTTCCTGATGATCATGCATCGGATACAGTTTAGTTTTTTAGTTTTCTCGTTGTTTACATTTAGATGATAGCAAAATGACTGCAGGAATTCATAATATGATGATGCACACTTATACTTTTATAGCACATTCTAGGTCTAATAGCCACCAGAGAGCCACAACCTGCTTAGAAATAGTAAAAGTGATAAAGTAGGTGATGCAAATGCATTAGTTTCCTGCTGCAGAGCTACTAAAATGAAACAGGGCATTTCAAACTAGTGTCCAGAGACTAGACCCCCAGGGGACCATCTATCAAAATAGTGATGTTTAATGTTTAATCAGGACTACTCATACTGCATGTACTGTGTATATAGAAATGCACACACATACATGCATATACTATATATTATTCATGTAAATACAACATATTTGCATATATATTTAAATTTATATATCATTTTGTTATATAAAATATTGGTAACACTTTATTTTGACGGTCCATTTGAGTATTAATAGACTGTCTACTTAATATCTGCTTATACTGCTCCTTCAACAGACATTTTACTGACTATAAGAACTTTGCAAGTACATGTCAACTTACACTAACCCCAACCTAACAGTCTACTTACCTGTATAATCTAATGAAAATTAGTTGGCATGTAGATGCAATGTAACTAAATTCAACAAACGGACCATCAAAATAAAGTGTGACTGAAATATTTTATAAATCTAAATAAACATTTTCTGTACATGTATATAAATAAATGTGTGTATAAAAATAAATACAGTTATGTAAATGCAAACTTTCTTGTATGTGGTTTAACAGTTAACAGTACTGGATTAAAATAAATAAACATAAGGTAAATAAATCAACAGCACAAATGCAGGCAATCAAACAATTATAATAATTCTAAAACAATTAATAAGGAAATATGATTGAGATTCAGATACATATTATAAGACATGCATTTGCATTCTGGATGATATGGTTCTTAAAAATACATTTAAATGACAAACTCCCCAAAAAAGTTTGGATTTGAGCTTGTATTCATAGACTCTTCTTTGTTTGTCTTTGGATGTGTGTTGTTCAGGGTGGGAGGAGAGAAAGTAATGCTGTTGTCAGCGGCTGCATGGGGAGCAATGACTGCCTTCACACCAATCCTGGCCCATTTCTGCTCGCAGCCCATCTTCTCCATGACCCTGTCCCGCTTCCTCATGGGTCTCCTTCAGGGTGAGCAACCTTACACACTGCTGATTGTTGATTTTGTGATAAATATTGAAGCACAATAATAGTTTAAGCCTTAAAAAAAATGACAAAACAATATTAAGCTGCTTCTCTGAGGCAGTGCAAACTGCATTCATGCTGTGCTTTTGTTAGGAGAAACTGCTTATTTTGCTTCCAGATTGCTTGCAAATTACTACATGTTCCTTTCTGCAAATTGTGACCCCTTTTTTACGAGAAGAGGTCATTTGCTGTGGAGTAGAGTGTAATTGTGCTGTGGTTTGCAAAGTGAGGAGTCTAACCAGTTAATTATGCTGTATGTCATTTTCCGGATGTGTGTTCTCCTAAAACTTGTGAAAGCAGTCTGTAAACAGGCATTGGGCTACTGTAAAATATGCCATTTTGATAAGGATTATCCCTTTGGTCTTTTTGTTGGCAGAGGGGGTCAGTACAGCTTTTTGCACACATTTTAAGTTCACTACAAGTAATTAATGGCATAATTTTGTACAGTATTTAACTACCAGAGGAAGTAGATTTACATTATTAATCAGAATTATTAATACAAATATGTGTGTGACATACGCTGTTGGTTATTGAGCCTGTCACACAAAGAGGACAGTTTTGCATCTCCGCTTGGGTGGCGTATAAATATGTTTCTATACATTTATATTACATTCATATCGCATTAGTGATTAGCTGATTGGAATGTTTCAAATTGCGATTCAGTTTCAATCAAGCGTTTAACTCTTATTTAAAAACACAATGCTATGATGCAATACTACTTACTAGAGTATAGTAAATAACTAGCTAGTTACTCGATACACAAATAAAGAAATCACATGCAATTCCCTAGAGATTCTTAAAAGTTTATTTGCTGCAGACTGTTAAAAAGATATTCATTTTTTGGTTATAAAAATTATTCAAAAATATTATTTATATGAAGTAAAATAATAACGCAGTCACTAATAAAGGGTTGACTTTCTGAATCTGCATTTTTGGTTTAGAAGCAGCACAAATGCAGATCTGAATTTTTGCAGTGATTTTTATTTACAATTTTTTTTCAATACGCAATTCTGAATTGTTGTCATTTATGAATAAAATATCATTGGTGTTTGAATTGAGATTATAATCTTTTAAAGAATAATCATGCCAGGGAAAGTACTTGAATTTCAGATGTATGGATTCAAGGCCTGGTACGTACTTAAAAACAAACACGTCCTTGAAAGTGCTTGAATTAAATTTGAAACAACATTTGTTTATGGTTTTATTTCAACAATTGAACTCCATTGTCAAAAACAGAATGGAAAATAAAATTAAGAAACTCTTAAATTAAAAATCTTAAATTTCAATCTTGTACAGTAACTGACAAATAATGCACATTTGATCAATATTTCAGAAGCCACATTTCTTTAATAATAATAATAATAATAATAATATTAATAATAATATTACCAGTATTGAATTCAACAGACTTCAAAGTTTTTTAAACGTGACTTTTTCAAATGTTCTGTCAAAGTTTCTGAAAATGACTCTAACATTTTTTGACATTTTTAACGTAAATATTAAGTACAGTAAGGACTTTTATGGTGGCACAGTGACGCAGTGGGTAGCGCTGTCGCCTCACAGCAAGAAGGTTGCTGGTTCAAGCCCCGGCTGAGTCAGTTAGCATTTTGTGTCTATTTCAGTTTATTTATTTTTAATAAATTTGCAACAATTTCAAAAAATCTTTTTTCATGTTGTCATTATGGGGTATTGTGTGTAGAAATTTGAGGAAATAAATGAATTGAGTCCATTTCCGATTTCTCATAACATCTCTATTAAAAGACAGAAAATATTACTTTAAAAACTGTATTGTAAATAAATCATATAAAAAATGTTCATATTTTTCAATAATATTAGTGAAATTATTTAAAAACTAAATAAATATAAACGTACACAAGTAAAAAATAGACTCGATGGGCTAAAAAAAATGGATTTCTGCACGCACAGATTTTGTGTGGGCTTAGTTATTAGCCACAATATGTAAGCAATAGTATTCCACTGATGGTGCTGCGGTGAATTATATTGTTTGTTTTCCTGCTCTCTCTCTCTCTCTCTCTCTCTCTCTCTCTCTCTCTCTGTCTCTCTGTCTCTCTGTCTCTCTCTCTGTCTCTCTGTCTGTCTGTCTGTCTGTCTGTCTGTCTGTCTGTCTGTCTGTCTGTGTGGCTCAGGTGTTCATTACCCGTCTCTGGCCAGTCTGTGCTCTCAGAAGGTTGTGGAGAGCGAGAGGGGTTTCCTCATGAGCACAGTGGGAAGCGGCTCATACCTGGGGTTAGTGTCTGATACTGAACTCTGTTTACAGCCTCTAGTTCATGCAGATGTGTCTTTGAGTGTGTGCAACTGTATGTTTGTGTGTGTGTAGGACTCTGGTTATAGGAGGTGTGGGCTCTCTGATGCTGGATTTGTACGGCTGGGAGAGTGTGTTTTACGTCTCTGGGCTTCTGTCTGTGCTGTGGGCTTATTGCATGTGGAAGTATCTGCTCAAAGGAGAGGGTATGTACAGCACACTGAAACACACACACACATATAGCAGTGCTAATATCTGCCTGGGCACCTTGCAGCTTGATTTTTGATTCAGAAATGGAATACAACTGAACAACTTTTTTTATGTAGTAGGCATGGGAATCTTTAAAAGAACACTCCACTTTTGTTTAGAAATAGGCTCATTATGCTGTTTAAGTCTCTTTAGGCTTATTTTTTGTCTATTTCTTTGTTTAGTAGATAATGTATTATAAAAATGGATCATTCATAAGGAATATAAATAACTGAATAACTGTAATTCTCTTAGTGGTAAGCAGTTGGCCATGTCGGCTTTACTGATGAAAGCTAGCCTATTTTCAGGTGCAGTATCATTGCGCCTGTTGCAGCCATGGTATGGCAGCAAATTATTTAGATTATTACACTGGAATGACAGTATAGTTCCTAGACATATCAGCCTAGAAAATAGCAACTTTTCATTTTCCATTGGTCATAGTACACACTGTAACTACATGTCATGATTTAAATATAAAACATTATCAAAACTTTGTTTTAATATGTATATATTAGTGATCTTGTAAAAATTACTCTTAATCTTTAATTAAATACCATAACCTTTCCTTCCCTTTCAAGTCAACTTTTCGTCTCTTCTGGTCACATGGAATGTCTTTAGGGCAGGGCTATCAGAGTGCGTCTCATTTTTGCCCTGCATTCGTCAGTCCTCGTTCATTTTGTTTGCAACTCCCATCTTCCGGTGATCTAACTGGTTCCCAAAAGACAAAACCATGCACCCCTCTACATTTTAAGGAACATTTCAAATTTGGATTTACATTACAATATGGGAAAAAAGGCAATCTTAACTTCTGTTTTATGGTGACTTTAATGCAAGATGCTAATGGTCTAATCCGATTCAATGATCTATGCTAAGCTAAGCTAAAGTGCTCCTGCCAGACCTGGGGATTGGGTGAATAGATTTAAAAATGGTAAAGCCTAATTCCAAAAAAGTGGAGTTAAGGTAAAAAAAAATAATCATAACTACTAATCAAAGGTTTTGGGCCATTAGGATTTGTATACATTATCTTTGTTTTGTTCTACAAACCCTTGATAACATTTTTTTTTTTTAAGAAAAAAATTGGCATTTAGAACACAAGATGACAATTGTTCAAAATAAATAAATAGATGTCATGTATTCAAACTTATTCAGACAACACATTTCACTTCCCATTTTTTTGGTCAGTTGTCATTTTCTGGAATGAAAAATGCTCTAAATTATTTTTTAAGAATTTGTATGAAATGTCAGCGTACTGTTATAGAAAAACAACAACAACAAATATTCACTTTTCATTCAAACCCGCAGACTTTTAATTTCAGTCAGCCAGCCCCAGGGCTTTCGGTTAATTGTCATCCCATACAAAATCACTGCGTTTAAGTTCAGATTTCTTAAAAAAAAACAAAAAAAATGGTGATCTTCACTGCCTGGATAAGATGCGATATAAAGTGGGACCAAACAAGAAGCACTGCATGAAATAATATTTTTCTGTGCCATGTCTTTAAAATATGGAAATTAATTATATCCCAGTATTTTCAATGGAATTTCTGCACTCATCTGCTGCTAAGCTTTCACCGTAAGTTTATCATTGGCTGAAAACGCTAGCTGTGCATATAGCCTATTTTAATAAGAATATTAGATTATCAGTGTTTAACTAAAAAGTGCTTGAGGATCAGTGTCTGTGTGCAGATCAGACGCAGCAGCAGTGCTGTTATGGCCGCAGCAGGTGTTTAGCTGTTGTTTAAAGGCCATTGTGCTTGTGTTTGACAGGTCCCATCATCACACTGGAGTCTCTGGGCAGTGCTGGGACTCAGTCCAAAATACCCAAGAGGAACTGGCTGCGTCTCTTCAGACAGCCAGCTGTGTGGTGAGATTAGCACCTGAATAGTGTCTGTGTGTCTGTGTGAGTGTGTGTGTGTGTGTGTGTGTGTGTGTGTGTGTGTTTAGTGATCTCCATAAAAGCCTGATTCACATACGCTATTTATAGTGTTTCTGACTGCTCGGGTGACGTGGGTATTTTAGTTTGAAAATGCACATTAATATATGAGGAAAAAGTGGAAATTAATTCTAAAGGACTGCTGCTGGTACTACCCAACTGTCCTTACACTTGAGAGAGTGAGAGTATGTTCTAGTGTTTATTATTGTTACTGATGTTATTGCTCCAGCATTGCAAGTGAAGAATTTTTCTGCTTCCCTCAAAATAAATCAATATGATTTATATTATTGCACAAAATAAGCTCTGTGGCCAATAAAGGGTTATGGTTCTTACACATTTGTTTTTTATTCACAATAATCTTTGCAAATGTAGCCTAAATACAAATACTAGAAGTTAAGCAGATGAAAAAAATAAACCATAGCACTGCCACAGCCCCATGATTTGGCAAAAACAGAAAGGGCACAAAAGCAGACTGCTGTTAATTTACTCACCCTCAGGACATCTATAATGCAAGTGATTTTATTTTTTTCTGGGAGATGATTTTAAGCTGAAACTGAGGTCAAAATCAGGTAAAGAATACAACAAAAAAAGAGCCACAGTACAGTCAAAACAAAATGAATAAACCTCAGCAAATAATCCTGAATGTGTTCATGGCCCTCTACAAGCTTTATTGCATTGAAAATCTGTTGATATTTGGACAATGACCTGGAAATGCAAACTCAAATTTTGTCATTCTCACAGTCTGATTGATAAAATGTAATTTTCTTGTATTTTCTCCTGTATGCTTTATTTTTTATGTTATTGTTTTTATTATTAATTACAAGTAGTTTAAAATCTTAACATTACGAGTATTTGTTTTTCTCAGTAACTTTTGTTTTATTACTGTGTAAGTGTTTGGACATACACTGACACCTAGTGGCGTGGATGAAGAACTTTCGTGCAAATAGTGTTTCCAATAAAGGTGCAGTAGGTGATCTGCCACAATGCTAACCTGTTAGCATAATATCTTTGAAACGCAGCCCTACCCCTGCCGTTCAAAGCCATGCCTCCTGAAATCGTGAATGCACATCTTAAAGATGACAGTAGACAACTAGTTCATGACATTTGCCAGTTGAAAAACTTTGTAATACTCCAATTCAAAAACTGTATTATATCTAGCACGTTTTCAGTTGTGTAGCCAGCAAAACTTGTCATAATGTGCAATATTTCATGCATGGATCGCTCGTCTCACTCTCTCATGTGCTTTGTCCTAAAGTGACTACTGTCTGCTTAGTGCAGGGGTTTTCAAACTATTAGGACACACGCCCTCCCAAGTTTGTCCAATTTCACTCACACAACCCCCCCCCCTCCCCCGAGCCAAAAGTATAATCCATGTGCAAACATCATTCACATATTACTTACTGCGTTCAAATTGTGTAGCATTAATTACATTGAATCATAAATACACAGCTTACCTGATTCAGTGTGATGGCTGTGCCTTTTTCTGTTGTTGGATTACTGACGCGAATAACTGTAAATCATCTTCCACTGTCAATAAGCGTGAGCCATAGTCTACTTGCTTTTAATGTACGTACATACAGAAAATGCTGCTTCACAAAGCCAAGTTCGCAGACCCCTGACAGTGTGGTTAAGTCGAACATTGAGTAAGTTTAAATGGGCAACAATACTTTAATATAATTTTAATACGATTAAGACAATACTCTGATTAAGAGTCACCATGTAAACATTGATTTTAATATTTTTTATTGATTTATTTTTATTTTTTTGATGACCTTAGTCCGACTAAAGTCATAACTGAACTAAACAGAAACGGAATTAAGACGTGGAGTATGCATATATCAGTGGCATTATTGAAGTAAACACTGTAATCAAACTATTACCGTCATGTAGGACTTTTCGCTGCATTTTGCGACAAGATGCACACACAAGGCTGTCAGTAAAGGACCACACACACACACACACACACACACACACACACACACACACACACACACACACACACACACACACATCACGAACAGTGTTGCCAGACCGGGCGGTTTTTAAATTTGTATTTTGTTGGGTTTGGATAGCTTTTGGGCTGGAATCAGTCAGCTACATCTGGCAACACTGATCACGAAATGCAGAAGTTTTTTTCTTTCTATTTGGCGTGCGCTATCAAATCCCATTAAAACGTCTTCCACCATTCCTTACTAAATATTTGCGTCTAATACCCCAGTTTGTCATGGGGGCATGAATGAATTTACGAGTAAAAGTGCTGAACTGCAGTTAAAGTCGAAAATTAAAAATGAAACACCCGAAATGACATGAGACTCTGCAGGAAACGTGGATAGCCTGGTGACGCAACATTCAAAAAGCACTTCACGGAACACCTTCATTATATTATTGTCTTATTCAGATTAAGGCAAATAACTATTACTGATGTCTATGTAAAGGTAGTCTATATGTTTTCATGTCGTATGTCTTCAAAGTAAGTGAAAGATCCAGAAGGGCATTCTGCTGATTTGATTCAGAAGGGCACTTTTTTGTCAGACGGCTCACCGGATTGACTTTCATTCATCGTCATTCATTTTAAAAAGAACCCGCTACATTTTTAGTTGTATATATTTTACTCAAACGCATAAACTCTACTTGTGTCTGATAGTTAGCTGTGGAACTAACATTAATCCAATTCATTCTAGTGAACGCATAAAAATCGTCATCATAATTTACTCGCGTGCACACCTCAAATTCTTGCGCCCCCCTTAATAGGTGCTGGCGCGCCTCACAGTTTGAAAACCCCTGGCTTAGTGGTTGGCCGGCAGGGTGCAGGAATTACACTCATTACTAAGCCATACTAAGGGCGTATGCTATCCAAACCGTGCCCAGGCTCGTTTCCCAGATCGTTTGAGAAGTGTGAGTGCTCTGATTCGAGCTCAGGCACAGTTCACTTGGGCAGCCCTGGCTCGATTGGAGAAGGTAGGCCTGAGCGCGGTTCACTCAGGCCTGCTTGTGAGTGCAAGCATGCCTGAGCCCGAAACTGAAAGTGAGGCGTGACTTTTAAGGGACTGTTTCATATGGATTAATTAATCATTTTTACTGTTCAATTAATGCAATAATCATTGTAGTTTATTAAAGACGCATATCCCTCACTGCACGACAGCTGCGCCTTCAGCAAACCTCCTAATTCCTGCAGCACGAGGACTTTATGATTGTCTATGAGCATCAAAAGTGGTTTATCTGTTCTGCGAAATATTAGACTGCGTGTCTCCGCATATCAAACGACTTAAACAATATAACTAAAGAAATCTCCACTGTGCTGAGCGAGAGCACTTACTGAACAGCGCATCATCAATGACGTAAGCGTGCCCAAGCCTGAATGTAATGTAAGTGCGAACCGTCGGGGTAGACGGGAGGGGGGACAAGCGTGCTTTGGCCCAGTTCAAGGCAACGGTACATAGTGTGAGTACACCCTTACATGCTATTTCAGACCGAATATTCAAAATAGCATGGTAAACAATATAGGGACAGTCACAGGCTGTCATTGTTTAAAAATGAACCAATGTGAATATAAAAGCAACTTCACCAAAGTAAAGCAGGCTAGACGGAATAGCGCTCTTTACTTATGTTTGGTTGTTAAACAAAACATTTGGTTTTACTGCTCTCTTCTCTCTCGTGTGCACGAGTCATTGAAACAGATGCGCAGATGTACAAATCTACATTTGTTGACAGACAGTTTGGGCTACTTATCAGAATTATGGGAATTGTCGGCCTGACAAATTTTAATTGGATGAATATTTTTTAATCTTATGCCTTACCCATAATATAAAAATACATATAAATACATTGATCATTTACTTTGTGAAGAGACTTTCAACCAGCACAACAAAAAAATTTTCTGAAGACAATCACCTACTGCACCTTTAATACTGCAGTAATGTGCTATAGTCCCTTTTCACATTTTTCTTAGCAGCAGAAGTCGTCATAGCTGGGTAAACTTAGAGCACAGTGAATGGGAGAGTACAACAAATATTTTTTACAATCTTGTTTGCTCAAATAATAAAAGAAAAACGCCACGAGGGTGTTATCAAGACTTTCAGAAAAAGGGGAAAACAGTGTGAGACTGATGACGAGAGCCAGAGGAGAGATTAACATCAAATGTACTCTCAGCTCCATAGACGCTGCATTAGAAACCCCTCGCATAAGCGGTATTACATTCACTGTAATTTGATGCAAAGATGATATAATACATTCATAAATGCATATAAATGTTCATACATTTAAAAAAATCTAAATATTAAAAACGTTCAAGATTTTATGACCGTTAAACGCATCATAACAGTTTTGTGAAAAAGGTCCATCAGCCATGATCGATTTATTCCATAAATTATGCTATAATTCCAGTTCATTCCTCTACTTTTAGGGGTAAATATTATTTTCTTTGTCTGTCAGCAAAAAGCAACTAGGTGTACCTTTAATGTCTTTTTTGTCTTGTTGGCGTCATTCATTTCAATCGAGTCTCTTTAACACTCATGTCTGTTTTTCAGCGCCGTCATTATTACACACTTGTGCACTGCTAGCACCTTCTTCACACTTCTGTCATGGCTGCCAACGTTTTTCAAGGACACCTTCCCTGATGCCAAGGTAAACTGAACACCGCTCTTTCAGACAGCGTGAGAACATGATCTGTGTCAAAGCAGAAGAATATCAGTGTGTATACTGAGATTTCTCTTCATCTGTGTGAGGAAAACAACCAGTAATTGATTTCTGAGAGACTGCGCTAGTCATGTTAGCATGTTCCGGTTGAACTCCAGCAACAGGCTTTACATCATAGCACATTTTAAAGGGGTAGTTCATGCAAAAATATAAATTTTGTCATTATTTATTCACCATTCACTTCATCCAAACCAGTTTTAGTTTCTTTCTTCTGTTGAACACAAAAGAAGAGATTTTGAAGAATGTTGGAAATCCATTTCATCCAAAGCCATTGACATAGAAAATTACTATGGAAGTCAATG
This sequence comes from Danio tinwini, assembly GCA_903798205.1. NCBI lineage: Eukaryota > Metazoa > Chordata > Actinopteri > Cypriniformes > Danionidae > Danio > Danio tinwini. The sequence goes on from CAIGQZ010001345.1 coordinate 3,992,032, forward strand.
GGTTCCAGCAGTTAACATTCTTCAAAATCTCTTTTTTTGTGTGCAACAGAAGAAAAAAGTTAAAAAACAGGTTTTAAACCAATTAATTGTGAGTAAATAAGTTTTTGGAATGAACCGTCTCTCAAAACTGTATTTTCAAGTGTACATATTGTTCATTGTGCACATTTGTGTTTGTGTCTGCATGTGTGTTTTCTCAGGGTTGGGTGTTTAATGTGATCCCATGGTTTGTGGCCATTCCCTCTTCCCTGTTTAGTGGCTGCCTTTCAGACCATCTAATCAGTCAGGGTACGAATACACACAAATACACGAAAGCGTTTGTTCCTCATCTCCATGTCTCTTTGCTGGACAATAGAGAGGTATTGCCTGTTCCTCAGTGTGAGCGGCTGCTCTGTTGTAACTCTGCTCTTTCCCACCACTGTTATGAGTCTGTTTGAGTTTTATGGTGTTGTAAATGTCAAGCCTACACCACTATAATTGTCTTATAAAAATGGTCAAATGTTCCTCACTAATGCTTCTGCTCTGTTCTTTGTCTCTTAAAGGTTTTGATACTGCGTCAGTGAGAAAACTCATGCAGGTCAGTTTGAAATACACACTTCGCCTCATCATTACTGCATTCATTTAATTAAAAAGAGTGTAAACTCTAAGAGCTACTCTAAAATATGTATTAATACTAATTAAAATAATTGTTTTAAATGAACTGTCCCATGATCTTCCAGAAATTATTCTTTTATGTTGATTTGATACTTAATATATTTATTACATATTTAATTTTTTTTATGTGAAGTTTGAAAGTTCAAAAGAATAGCATTTAAAGGAAATCTAAATCTTTTGTATCATTCTTGTTGTCTTTATTTGACACTTTTGATAAATTTAATGCTATAAAGCAGGGCTTGATATTAATCATCAGACAATGTGGCTAATAGTTTTTCAACATTACTAGCCACTCGTCATATTCACTATCCACAATTTTGTTGTTGGGGAAAAAACATTTTATATGCATAAATTTGACTTTGGCATGCTAAAAATGACTCATTTTCAAACTTTGTGTTATGTCCACATGCCTGCTCATTATTTTAACTTCTTTTAAACTTCTTTTTTAACTTAACATTATTTTGACTCTTTGGGGCTCAAGACTAAGGATTTACCCTTTTTTTCTGGCCACACTAAACTAATTATTTCCTTGCCACACATTTTAAATAATGTGTCAAAAAAGCTGAATATAGCAGTATAGATACACTTTTTATTCGACAAAACTGTTCTTAAAAAAACTATTGACATTTAAAATTATTCTCATTTATCTAAAACTACACAGTAGTTTGTCCAGGCTAAAGGTCCTAGATCATCAAGTAACTATAGATGGATGGAGAGTTAATCCCCTATTAAACAATGTTAACCATATTAACAAAAATAAATGTAGGCAAATGAAAGCAGGTGAAAAACATTCCGTGTGTGATTGTGAATGGATGATCACGTGTACACTTAACGATAGGCACAGTAATAATCTGTTCAAAGAATGGTAAAAGCGGAATCGGCAACAGCTGCTGCATACAAAAAATCTGGAGATCTCATGAAAGCAGCAGGACTGTGGGTGCGCGAGCGCTGCTTTTTTCCAATCTATTTCAAAGAGAAATGATCGCACCAGTTGCGTTTCCAGGCATGGTTGTTTTGCTAAAAAAAAACAGCTTTTAAGCACCTGCGCGCATCACATCAGCTGTGACTCGCTTACAATGCCAGTAAGCGAGAATCGCCTGTGTGTCACCATGCACCTGATGATGCTCTAATTTGGTATTTTTTTGCTCACTCGAACGGTTATCAATCGTGCTGCTTCTCGATTCTAAGACCAGATTTGCACACATTGAAAAAAAAAATGTTTAGGGACGAGGCAGCTCTGGCAACTTCAAAATTATTTTTAAACAGCCAAAGTGGCTAGTGGGGGTTTCTGTCTAGCTTACCACAGCTGAAATCTACCTGCATTTGGTGGGTTGGCAGGTGTTAATGTCAAGCCCTGCTTGAAAGTAATAATAATCCCTACAAAATACTAATCACTAGATATGCATATGGACAATTTTGTCGATATCCCGATATTTCTTCATATATGGAAGCCGATAACTGATATAAGGGTTGATTAAAATAAATCTTGATATGACTTATAGCTCGTTACAAAAACAAAAGGCAAACAAATGTCATGAAAGACAAACTTTTCTAAATTGTTTGTCTGCTGTGTGCACATCACGTGAAAGACAACAATCAAATCTCATTTACCAGCAGAAATAATCAAAATTTAATGAATGTAAATATACTGTACATGGTTGATATTGTTTTTGTTATTGGGGTGACAACGATAACTTCAGGCGATACCGATATGACCATCATCAGTATGTCGTGTATCCCTACTACTGACTGCAAACGGTTCAACAGTAGTATATATATATATAT
>CAIGQZ010001345.1:3994867-4027325 GCA_903798205.1 Danio tinwini
ATATATATATATATAAATATATAAATAATAATGCATTATTCTGTGTTTTCCAGTTCTTCTCTATGGGCGTCTCCAGTGTGTTTACTTTGTTTCTGTGTGGCACCACCACCTTCCCCGCAGCTGTGGCTTTCGTGTCCGCTACTATGGGCCTCACCACATTCAGCCACAGGTAAAAAAAAAAAAAAAAGGACTGCTTGCATGTGCATTAAACATAAGAACCACAATGTAATACTGGCCGATTAATAAAAATGTAATTGTTATTCGTCTTATCAATAAGTGAAGTTTTTAAAACTAATTTCAGGAGAAGCACACACAGATGGCAACAAATTCTCTATCAGCAATCACACTAATCATCCAATCAGATTCAAAGACTATTCCCATAAATAACCAAGCTCATCCTACCTCAGTCATCTCATCAACTTTGCATCCCCCCTCCACCCCAACTCCACACCTTTAACCAGATCCATACTAAGCACGAGGAGGGGGAGCTTTTTGGGGGTCAGGCTAGACGCTGAGCTTGTATTGCTTTTATTTTCTCTTGATGGAGAGAATGCCCCGAGCTCAGATGTCTTTCCGGCCTCAGAGCCCTCTCCCTTTACATGCCAAATATGCTTCTTTTGATTTGTTTTCAATGTGTGGGTGTGAACTCGTGAAATTGTCATGTGCATCTTGTCAGGGAAACAAGGTTGTGTGATCAACAGTAAATCTCCTTCAAAGGCCAGAGGGGGGCGCCCTTGTGCAGAAACTCCAAATACCCACAAAGAAGAAACCAGGGAATTTTCCATAGCTTTCCAATATAAACAAGATTTACTATTTTCATTGAGTAAAAAATATATGGCAGGGATGCCCAAACTCAGTCCTGGAGGGCCGGTGTCCTGCAAAGTTTACTTCCAACCCCAATCAGACACGCCTGGGCTAGCTAATCAAGCTCTTACTAAGCTTTCTAGAAACATCTGTGCAGGTGTGTTGAGGCAAGTTGGAGATAAAATCTGCAGGATACTGGCCCTCCAGGACCGTGTTTGGACAACCCTGCTATATGGTATCACGTTCAGCATTTACTACACAGAGCCGAAGTTCATTGAGAAACAATGCAGCTTTTCATAGAATAATCTCGATCCCATTATCAAGCAAAGGATTTAACTTTTGAACAATTTTTGGCTATTTTGCCAGTAAACTATGACTTAAAAATGCAGCTCCGTCTGAACGCACATGCTGGAGGTTTACTGAAGAAAATCTGCATTGCCTTTGATTGACCACCCAGACCAAATCATGGGTTTGATTCTCAAGCAATAGAAGCACTGATACAATGTTCGGAAGAGCCTTCAACAAATGCATGAATGTTAATGTCAAAATGTAATTCTCTTTCTCTGTCTCTTTAGCGGGGTTTCAGTGAATGTTCAAGATCTTGCTCCTTCCTGTGCCGGTGCTTTGTTTGGTATGTACTGCTCACTTTGAGAAATAATATGTATGCATTGCCCACTTAAATGGATAGTTCAGCCCAAAATGACAACATTTCTGGTACTTTCCTCTGGCCATTCAAGATTTTAAGTGTATACTGTGTTCCTTGATAGTACATAAAATGCAATGCACTTTGAGAGTCAAAAAAACAACAAAAAGGAATACCAGTGGCTTCATACATTGAGGTCTTGCAAAATGATTGGTCTGCAAGAAACAATAGTTTCACCCACACATACTTCACTATGTCACATGAAGCTTATGCTCCAGAATATTGTGAACACAATCAGGACTGTTTTTCAAGGTAATAATGTTGTAAATAATGTGTATTTTTATACATACAGCACAGATGATTTAGCTTCAGAAGACCTTAATTATTCATCGGGAACTATTAATTTCACTTAATTTTTACTTTTTCCTTTGTTTTTTTACTCTGAAAATTTACATTTTATGATTCAACAAGGACCATGATTTCAGCTAAAAATCTTCAGTTTCGCTCTACTTGCTAAAACAAATTAAACACAGCAACATCTTAAGTTGGGTACATACCAGAAGTGAAATGAAGCATTCGTAGGAATTGTATAAATGATTCCACATAAAGTAAATGTGTGATGCGTTTACTGTAAACGTGGCTTTTGCCTCAGTTGCATCTTCTGTGCAAGTTCAAATAATTCAACTCAAGCTGAAAATTAGTCAAACTAAACGTGTAAACTGGAGCAAGTGATGTAGTGCACCACATTTGCTGTGAACGCCAGCATTAGTCTGAGGGTGAGTCTCATTTTGTTTGTCTCTTTTGAATAAATAATACGTCTTTTTGTCTTCTAGGGGTGATGAATACCTGTGGAGCATTTACGGGTAAGAACAGTATAAATACATTCATTTATTAGCCTTTTTCAAAAATTGAAGACATGATCTCGGTCACAGTGTAATTATTCATATTTAGCGCGGTTCTTTGTGTTGTTGTTTAGGGGTCATCATGGTGTATTTCTCGGGGTACCTGATTGAGACCACAGGTTCCTGGGCATCAGTGTTCAGCCTCATCACAGTGGTCAATCTGCTGGGTTTAACAACATTTCTGAGCTTTGCAGAAGCTCGCAGAGTGGATATAGATCTAGCCAAGGGCCGATACCACAACATCCACATATGACAGAACACAGACCCCATCGGGATCTTAGAAGAAATGAGCAGCTCTGACAGAAACCAATTTGAAGAGACTCTGGTTTCTTCATCACAGTTTGACTTTTCTTTGTCTGAAAAAGAATCCAGGAAAAGCAGTAGAAGGCACTTCATAGAGCTGTCATGAGTCATCGTGAAGAATGTTACTGAATAATTTAAAGGGGCAGTTCACCCAAAAATGAAAATTCTGCCATCATTTACTCTTCCTCTGCTGGTTTCTTCTGTGTTGAACACAAAGGAAAATACACTGAATATTGTTCCTATTATGGATAACAATGGCTGCTTTTTCCCCCCAACATTCATCAGAATATCTTGTTTTGTGTTCAACAAAAGAAAGTAATTCATAGAAGTTTAGAACCATTTGAGTGTGAGGAAATGAGGAAATTGTCATTTTTGACTGAACTATGCCTTTAAGGTCCTTGCTTTCATTCCTTTCCATTTTAAAAGCAGTTGCTTTTAAATCCTCATTACTGTGACCAAAGCAGTTGAGAAACCTGCAACCCAATGCACCGTCCATTTAATCACGCAGACTAGAAGCTAGAGAGTCTGGGTAATGACTATGTTAAGTTATTCATTTCTACATTATGGCCATTGCATGACATAAAATACCTCGTCTCAGACCTCTCCGAGTTTGTTACTGCAGTTGAAGAGCGTTACTGTCATTGCTTGTCATGTAAACTCAATGTTTTTTTCTCAGTTGTGTGTGAGCGCTTTTGAGAATAGTTTCTGATATTTGGAAACAAATCCCTCGTTTCCTTTTGTGTTGGATTGATTGAATCATTTAGGACCTTTTCTGAGTGGCTCATTTGTTTGGACCAAGATGTTGCACAATGAAATGAATGTATTATGGTGATAAAGCTTTATCATATAAAGACCAGATCTTGATGCATCCAACAGGGGACTATTTTGACCAAAAGATTGATTTAACCTTGAAGGTATAGTTAACCTAAAAATGAAATGTCATTTACTCACCCTTCACTTGTTTAAAATCTATTGGAGTTTCTTCTGTTGCACACAAAAGAAGATATTTTGAAGAATGTTACTTGCTGGATGCCATTGACTTCCATAGTAATTATCATTCTTACTATGGACATCACCGAGTGCCAGCATTTTTCAAAATATCTTTTGTGTTAACAGAGGAAAGAAACTCAAAAAGGTTGAAAACCACACAAGAGAGAATAAATGGTGAGGTCATTTCGTTTTTTGGGTGAACTGACCCTTTAAATAAAAAGTAAAGCATATTTTTGAGTGGAATTGTTGAAAGGGTCATAAAAATACTCCTGTTCCTCAGCTGTCATTGCTTTAAGGAGTAAAATAAAATGTTACTGTTCAGTTACTTTAAAGAATTGAAGGAAAGCAATAGAAAGGCTTAGCTTTGAATGTTTTTTCAATGTGCTTTAAAATATGCAACACATTTCCACTGTTCACACAGGCTCACTGTATGAAAGATCATAGCAGATTAGCAAAGAAACTGAAAAAAGAGACTCGGATAATTATTCTTTCACTGTTTCTTTGCAAGGGACTCAAGGAAATTGTATATTTCCAGTATATGAAATCATAGATATATGGTTTTAATATTTAAAATATTATTTTATACATAGATAGCACTGTGTGTAATACATATCTAAATATAGTAGAGAATACTTTTATATTTATTGATTTATATTTGATTTAATTAGAGGATAGAATCTGAAATGCTTATATGATCATTGCTTATGTATTTTGTTTGTTCCGGCTGATGCAGCTTTACAGAAATATCATCTCTTGTGTCTGTTTCTGTTTAATTTAATGTTGTTTAATTCGATTTTTGACTGTTCTGCATAACTGGATTATGATTGTGGGGTTTGCTTTATCACAGCTGACAATATCCTGCAATAGAGTAGCGATGAAGAAGCTTTGCATATTTATTATGCTTGTGTCATTCCTTATGAAACTTATCTCACTTACCAATAGGAAATATAATAGATGAGCTGTGAATTCATGCTGTCATCCTGGGTTGAGGACGAAGGATACTTTTGGCAGAAAACAGAATCCATATCCCATTCATATTTTAGACACAATTGTCACATGAAATAGTAAAACTATTTAAATGCAGTATTCTGTATTTGTAGGCATATTTTGCTGAAATAAAAAGTATATTTTATCAAGGGAAATATATTCTGTGGATTATTATGCAAGAAGTATTACATTACATTGTGAAAGTCACCAGCAGAGTGATTTTCCCCAATAAATAAATAAATAAATGATGTAGGTAAATTTAGCGCGATACACCTGCCATTTTACAATTGTCATTTTAATGTTTTACTGATGTCGAAATGTTTTAAATTGGCTATTAAATCAAAATGGAGCAAATGCTAATTATAATTAATTTATACATGCACATTATCATTATTATTTTTTTAATAACATCAATAAATGCAAAGAAAATTTCAAAGACTAGAGGGAGAAATTAACAATATCACAGGAATACATTAATGATATACAGATCTTGTACAATTTGCATAGCTTTTTTTTTTTGGGTAATATAGACTCAAACTAACGCTTCACTGTATTTGTAAATGCAATAAAATTGGGATTTTTACCTGAAAGTTTACATTTATGAATATGAAATTTGGACATTAAAATAAAGAAACTAATTTAAAAAAACGTATGGGTCTCATTATTATTAACAAATTCATCATCTCTTCTCCGATGACGCATTTACTGGTGACAATCTGTCACTCACATGAGACTGACCAATTACAGACGAGTAAATTCGTTCCTGATGGTCAGAAAGAAACCCAGTCCCACGTTTTTTTGGATTCGAAGAATTTCTTATATTGCAATAAGGATGAAAAGAGAATCACTATTTAAGAAAATATAGTTTAGTATAGTTAAGAAAAAAATAATTGAAACAGGCAGGTGGTGCAGTGAGTAGCATGGTCGCCTCACAGCAAAAAGGTTGCTGGTTCGAGCCTCTGCTGGGCCAGTTGGCATTTCTCTGTGGAGTTTGCATGTTCTCCCCGTGTACGTATGGGTTTCCTCCGGGTGCTCCAGTTTCCCCGACAAGTCCAAAGACGTGCTATAGGTAAATTGAATAAGCTAAATTGTCCGTATGTGTGTGAATGAGAGTGTAAGGGTGTTTCCCAGTACTGGGTTGCAGCTGGAAGGGCATACCCTGTGTAAAACATATGCTGGATAAGTTGGGGGTTCATTCCGCTTTGGCAACCCCAGATTAATAAAGGGACTAAGCCGAAAAGAAAATGAATGAATTTGAACTTGATATAGTTTTTCTCAGTGGCTTTGGTGCAGTTCTCGCAGCATTATTTACATTTGCACAACAGTTAATGCCTTTCTCAAAACTATTAGTGCAAACTGCAAAACCTAGTGGATAACCTGCAAAAGCGCGTCACTTGCTCAAAAGAGCTCATTCCTCAAAAGCAAGTATTCATGTTGATATAAGTGTCAGTGTCATCAAGATGAAAAGTCCTGCCACCATTGTTTATGACCAAGATAGTCAAATGTCTTTGTCGTGTTTTCATTATGACACTTTACTCTGTACATTTATTCCAATGCAAAAAAGTCCGATTTTGGTGACTTCCTGAAAATGCTCTAGACAGCACTATATACTATTTGCACAGCCATTTGAAAACTACAGTAAAGTTAGACATCACTGCATTTAGTAAAGTATCTGAGTACAATACACTGAATATGTATGTTTCACATTTTTTCTGCAGATGCTCTTTACAATTCTAATATATTCACAGCCTTGTGCAAAATAATAAATACACCCTTATTTACAACAAACATAAACTTCCTTTAGGTAGAGCTGTGCACAACTGTAAACATTATTGCAGTACATATTGGAACTGAACCTACAACATACACAGTCTGTAAATCATTCATCAAATTGTTCAATTTAGAAGAGATTTTCAGGAAAAAAAGATTTAAACAGATTTTGACAACTAGTTCAACATTTTTGTATGTAATGACTCAAGTAATGAAATGAGGACTATTAGTTTTATATGGAATGACTATTCAGCATTCACAAGTGTAGTTAATTTTGACTGACATGACATAAGCAAATGATAATGTTATAAAACAGCAGAGAGTTGTATGAAAGCAATTGATGCATGTCCAAAAGCATTCGCAATTTGTTGGAAGGAATGAGAAACTGCTACTATGATGTGCACAAATGACTAATTGTTTTGAGAAATGCATTAACTGTTGTGCAAATGTAAATAGTGCTGTGAGAAATGCACCAAAGCCACTGAGAAAAACTGTAAATAAATCATAAATAATATTTATTTCTTCCATTTGCAAACTAAAAGATCAACTAATAAAATTTCAAGAAAAGTGAATAGCTTGTTGAAATTTGAGACGTGGGGAAAAATAATAAAATAAAATCAATCATTAAATCAAGGTAAAGATGAGAAAAAATTAGTGATGTTATGAGTAAGGGGGTGGCACGGTTGCACGGTGGCTCAGTAGTTAGCACTCTTGCCTCACTGTGGCGACCTCTGAAATAGAGACTAGGCCGAAAGAAAATTAATAAATGAATGAATGAATGTTATGAGTAAAAAGTCTAAATTGTATTTTATATGAAGAAAGTAATTTATAAGAAGTTTTAAAAATTCTAAGTTCAACATTTAAGCATGTTTTGCAGGAATTTAAAGATTTTATCAGGGATCTTTTATTCATTTACACCTCAAACATTCATTCTACAAAATGTCATATTTATTGATTTAATTGATTTTATATATTTGAATTTATCATAGTTTGAATTTTTTAAAAAACAAGATATTATTAGAAAACAAAATATGTCCTAAAATTCACAGTAATAATAAAAGAGTAAGCAAAAAGTACCCAGACGACCTACTATTGTACCGTCTGTCCAAAAAATGGACACTTAATAAGGCGACAGGACAGGATTAGTGAATAGTAATAAAGACACTGGTAGTCCACATGATAACAATATGGTCAATGTAGTATGTCCAGAATAACCTACAATATAGTATGTCCACATGCAGCAACCTACTCAGAACAGCACCTCAGCCACACTGTAAAACTCAACAGTCAACTTTATTAAATGAAATGAGTGTAGTTAACTCAAAATTTACTGAAAGTTAATTCTACTCATTTGGAATGAGTTTTGAACTCGGTGTTGAAGGAAATGAGTTAATTAAATACCTCATTACTTCAGCAAGTAAGTTCACAGTACTCATATAGATAAATTTTTTTTAACTCAAATGGTTTGTAGCAATCAGTTTCCTCAAATGGTTTGAGTTGCCTTAACTTGTTGGTTTTACAGTACTCAATTGGTTTGAGTTCACTTCATTTATTGGATTTTACTGTGCTCAAATTGCTTCGTTTACTCAAATGGATTAATTTCACTGTACTTGTATGGATTCATTTTTTAACTCAAATTGTTTGTTGCAATCGGTTTCCTCAAATGGTTTGAGTTACCTTAACTTTTTGGGTTTTACAATGCACACTCAAAACATTATTTTTGCTGCTTGTTCAAACAACTCATTTTTTCCCCTCATTTTGCAGTTTGCAAATTTACATACAGATTGTATATAGGTTTTTCCACAACACGTATACAAAACAACCAAACATCAGAATCCAGAAATAGTAGAAATAAATGAAATGATAAAATACAAAAACATTTTCATAGATAAATAAACAAAAATATAGGAAGCTACATTTATGATTCAAGGACATTATAAGAACAATCCAAACAACACACTCATAAATGTTTTGTATCGTCAAAAAGAAAACAGATAAAATTGATTTGTTGCTTATCAGTTACAATTCAAGTGTGTACTTTTTAAAACCCATATTGTGGCACCCAGTCTACCCTTTTCTTATCTTTTTTTATTACCTAAACTATATACACACACGAAACTGTGAGGATGGTACTTTTTAGAAACCTAAATGTTACTTTTTATTTATTTGTTTATTTTTAATATGTATTGTTCGTCTCACTGTCTTTCTTTTATGTTTTCTCTCATTACAAAAATAAGAAACAAAATAAAATGCACATCTTCCTGACTATACATTCTATAATACATTTAGTTTTAATGGAAGAATATATTCTACATTTTCTCCATGTCTCATTAAACTCCTCAATCTGTAAACGATGATTCGCTGTTAGCCTCTCCATCTTATAGATTTCATAAATTATGTCAAACCAGTTACTAATTTGAGGTATTTCGAGCTGTAACTATTTTTTGGTTATTATGGCTTTTAAACAGGCTGTGAGCAAAAACTTTACATTTTTTTTTTCACAAACTACTTATTTATGTAATGAGTTTATTTATAGATGAGTTTAAACAACACAATTCTCAAGTTGTTTTTAGGACAGCCTAATTGTTTTATGTTGAATCCACTTATATTTCTAAAAACAATTAAGTTAATTTAGTCGATTTGTGTTGGGACAACATAAAGGAATTGTGTGGAACCCAGCATTTTTACAGTGGTTCAAAACGTCAGTTGTATTGTGCACCAACCACCAGGGGGCAGCAGAGTCCAGAAAACAAAGTAATGTATCATCCCCATCCTGCTTAAAGCTCTGGCAGAAAACACTTAAAAGCTGAAAAGAGGCCTTTCCGCTTGTAATTGAAAGTGCGAGGGTGGGCATATGTGTGCGTTTAGCTGAAGTGTCGCGGCTAGCACCTCCTGACTGTTTGAAGCATCATTACACACCTCCATTTCCAGTCAAACTTCTCCAACGGCGGTTAATCATCAACTCTTCAGTATAATGGACATACATTCACAGACGTCTGCATATTGTCAGTATACTCTTGCACTCTAAAGATGATGTTTGCTGTTTGTTCAAACTACGTATTTAAAATGAGCTGAAACAACATAATTCTTGAGCATTTTTCTGGGACAACTCAATTTTTTAATGTTCAATCCACTTACATTTGTAAAAAACTAATAAGGTGACTTAATTCCTTTAAAAAATCGATTGTGTGGAACCCAGTATTTTTACAGTGTGTGTTGAGGAGGGCTAGCGTGCTAATCAGTCTTGTCGAGCTAGCCATATTGCGGCGGCTAGTCGTTCACACTGTTGTCGTAATTCCAGAGCTGGATCAGCATGGATGGACTTTGCAGGTCTTCCTCTGCTTCTGTCGGCAGATATATGGGGTGGCACCATATGGCAGGTCGCTGCGTGCCATGCTGGTGAGTTGGCAATACGTGCGAGTGCCAGGCATCCGTCACCCCTCTCACGGGACTCTCTCAGGTTTACCACAGAGGCAGATGGCGGTGTGGTGGTGAGACGGGGGGTGAGATCAGGGGCCCGGGGGCAAAGTGGCCGACACTGTGTCACACCTGAAGATGAGAGAGACGGGCTCCGAGCATCTCCTGGACTGACCACGGTTCAAGAGAACACATATTTCATGATGAAAACTAGATTTTGGATGATTTTTTGCTTGCAGTGTCTCACCTTGATAGTGTTAGTGTATCTCATTTGCTATCTCAAAATAAAAATAGCTCAGTTTGAAATTTTTAAGTTGAATCAAATTAACTTTGCAAGTCGATTCAACTTCTATCAATTAAATTGACTCAAAACATCGAGTTAAATTTCAAAACTGCAGTTATTAACTTATTTTTATGTTAAAGTATGTTGTCAACTTTATTATTTTATTTTTTACAGTGATGAGACCTGGAGAAACATTACACTGTATGTTTTGCTCATTGTGATAAGCGTATAGTACGCATGTGAAAGACTTTGTGTGTGTGTGTGTGTACGCTGGAGAATAACATCCCCAGGCTCTCTGCGTCTGATCTGGTTTATGTCCAGACTGTTTGAGTGACAGGTGACAATATCCAGATCCCTGCTGATGTATGTGGATGTACAGACAAGCTTGGATACTCCACTAGGCATGGGACGATAAACGTTTCAAGGTATACCGCGGTCTGGAAAAGTCAAGTCAAAATTTTCTGCTATACTGTTCCTGAGGTATGTGTAAGATTGTTTAGTTTTGGAAATTCGTAATGAAAATAGAAATTTCTATGTTCAAATAAATGTATATAGATGATTGAAACAAATTGTGAGATTAATTGTTCAATATATATTCTAAAATTAATTTAGATTCATAACGTCTCTACTGTATAATGACTAACTAAATTATTGGCTAAATATATTATCACAATTGAATACATTTCTTACCAAGAAGACATCCGGAAATTTAAAAAGTAAGTTGACATGTACATGCAAAGTTTCTTATAGTCAGTTAAATGTCTGTTGAAGGAGCAGTATCAGCAGATATTAGATATAAGCAGACAGCATAATACTCAAATGGACCATCAAAATAAAGTGTTACCTGATATAAAACCAAAGATGGAGAGATCTCACAAATATGAGATGAAACATTTAATTTAGGCCATACTAATATATAATGAAAACAAAAATTATTGCGGAAAACTCATAATGACAAAATTTAGATAAAAGTTATGATTAAGCAATTATGACAAAACAATTTTGAGATAATATCCACAATTAACTCTTTGAAATTGAGTATGTCATAACCTTAATGTGTTATCTTATATTTGTAATTATCATCTCATTTTTTTGGTTTCATATCATAATTATCAAAAGCCTATTTTTTATGTTGCAGAAATAGGCTTTATACATTTTACTTTGATTTATCTTATTTCATTGCTCAATGTCGTCTTGATAAGGAAAGTTGTTCAGTTGTGAACAGTTAATATTATTATTTATTTAGTCAATAATTTTGTTAGTTATTACAGAGATTATGGCCAAAAAAATCAAAACTTAATTAAAAGTAATAATAATAGCAATAATAATGCTAATGTAGACTTGTCATAGCATTTATATACAGCAACTCTGATGAACTGAAGTGCACAAACAAATTCACAAACAAATTCATTCATTCATTTTCCTTCGACTTAGTCTCTATTTCAGAGGTCACCACAGCAGAATGAACCGCCCACTATTTCAGTATAAGTTTTACGTAGCAGATGCTCTTCCAGCTGCAACCTAGTATTGGGAAACATCCATACACACTCATTCTCACACACACTCATACACTTTATGAGTCAATTTAGTTTATTCAATGCACCTATAGCGCATGTCTTTGGACTGTGGGGGAAACCAGAGCACCTGGAGGAAACCCACACAAACATAGAGAGAACATGCAAACACCACACAGAAACGCCAACTGACCCAGCCATGACTTGAACCAATGACTGTGTAGTTGTGAGACGACAGTGCTAATGACTGAGCCACCGTGTCGCCCCAGCTTTATAAATGTACCTTCTTTTTTTAATTAATTTCTTGATAGGAAAATTCAGCAAATTGTGAAAAGTTATTATTATTACTTTAGTCAATAATCTAGTTAGTTGTTATAGAGATTATGGCAAAATCTTTTGTAAATACATAAAAAGATCTAAATTAAAAACAATAGTAATAATAATAACTTAAACTTGTCATTTATAAACTTCAAATGATTTTGAAGTGCTTCTTTTATCCTTAATTTAAAGGTAAATTATGAGATAAGTTAAATTTACAAACCAAATGTGACTATGTTCATAACTAAGACTTAATATTATAATAATAGTATTCTTAAAGAAAGAAAGAAAGATAGAAAGAAAGAAAGAAAGAAAGAGAAAGAAAGAAGGAAAGAAAGAAAGAAAATTGCCTATACTGTATGTTTTGGGTATATTATTGATATTAGCACAGCTGGTTGTGACATGTCGTAATATCACAGCTTTTCCAAATCTTAAGGATCGTGGCAAAGCCCTTAATTAACTCACGCGGGAAGTGACAGAGGAACAGCCCCCTGTGCGCATTATTGGTTTTCCTCGCAATGGAGGAGTAAAGAGCTTGTCAGAGGAGCAAGAGATGTGCCTGAGTGAAATAGCGCCGTTAATTACTAATTAACTTCAAGCTAATGACAATGTCACTGTGTCGTCGTCTCAGCGAATGTCCTCTCCTTATAAAGCCCCCCCATTCAGACCTGATCTGCATACTAATTAACCTAACACATGCACTATTTAGCTTTCACAATGAAAAAAATATTTATATTATAGATATGTAGAAGACTGCATCTTAATTTTGGCGGTAATACAACCGCAGTTGGAACAACAACACTAAAGGGATAGTTCACCAGTTTTTAAAAAAATTTCTTTAGTTAATGTTAGAGCAGAAGATTTTTTTTTATTTAAATTGAGCTATTCTTGAGTTTTTTGGGGGACAACTTAATTGTTTTATGTTCAATCTACTTAAATTTGTAAAAACTAATAAGTTAACTTAGTCACACCGGCCACTTTATTAGGCACACCTTACTTATACCGAGTTTAGCCTGTTTAGAACATTGGGATGTGAAAATAAGGGATATGCCCACCATAATACCTTTACAGGATGATAGCAGGATAGAACTGTAAAATCAAAAATGGTAGGGTTGACAGGTATGGGTTGGACCGCTTTTCCCTTTAGAACTGCCTTAATCCTTCATGGCATAGATTCACTAAGGTACTGGAAATATTCCTTAGAGATTTTGGTCCATATTGACATGATAGCATCACGCAGTTGCTGCAGATTTGTCGGCTGCACATTCATGATGCGAATCTTGCATTCCACCACATCCCAAAGATGCTCTATGGGATTGATTTCTGGTGACTGTGGAGGCCATTTGAGTATAGTGAACTCATTGTCATGTTCAAGAATCCAGTCTGAGAAAATTCACACTTTATGACAAGGCGTGTTATTCTGCTGGATATAGCCATTAGAAAATGAGCACACTGGTCATAAAGCAATGGACATGGTCGGCATCAATACTCAGGTAGGCTGTGGCGTTAACACAATGATCAATTGGTACTAATGGGCTCAAAGTGTGCCAAGAAAATATCCTCCACACCATTGCACCACCACCAACAGCCTAAACTGTTGATACAAGGCAGGATGGATCCATGCTTTCATGTTGTTTATGCCAAATTCTGACCCTACCATCCGAATGTTAAAGCAGAAATCGAGACTCATCTGACCAGGCAACGTTTTTCCAATCTTCTATTGTGCAATTTTGGTGAGCCTGTGCGAATTGTAGCCTCAGTTTCCTGTTCTTAGCGGACAGAAGTGGTCTTCTGCTGCTATAGCCAACCGCCTCAACGTTCGTTGTGTTGTGAGTTCAGAGATGCTCTTCTACATACCTCGGTTGTAGCGAGTGGTTATGTGAGTTACTGTTGTCTTTCTATCAGCTCAAACCAGTCTGGCCCTTCTCCTCTGATCTCTGGCATCAACAAGGCATTTGCACCCACAGAACTGCTCCTCACTGGATATTTTGTCTTTTTCGGACCATTCTCTGCAAATCCTAGAGATGGTTGTGCGTGAAAATCGAAGTAGATCAGCAGTTTCTGAAAAACTTAGACCAGCCCGTCTGGCACCAAAAATCATGCCATGTTCAAAGTCACTTAAATCACCCCCCCCCCCCCCCCCCCCCCCATTCTGATGCTCGATTTGAACTGCAGCAGATCGTCTTGACCATGTCTACATGCCTAATTATAGTTGCTGCCATGTGATTGGATTAGAAATTTGCGTTAATGAGCAGTTGGACAGGTGTACCTAATAAAGTGCAGGTGAGTGTGATTCCTTTATGGTGTCCCAACACAAATCAATTGTGTGGAATCCTACATTTTGAATTGTGTATGCTCAAATCTGCTAGCCATTTACATAGTAGAAAAAATACTATTGAAGTAGTTACCTCATTCTTCAAAATATCTTCTTTTCTGTTCAACTGAATAAAAAAACTCAAACAGGGAAACAAGTTGAGACAGTATCGCTTTAACATTAGAGAACAAATTCAAACAACATTTTGCGGCTGCTTGGAAATGTAGTTGAAAGAAGAAAAGAGGAATGAAACACAAAGATATTCAATGACCACAAGAAAGCTCGGAGCTTCGTCTCGCTCTCGTTTTCTTTTCTGTTAAAGGCTGAGCCCCATGGCTATAAACTCTCCCTCCATGAACTAAATTACCGCTCACTTTGTTTTCGTGTTCCCTGTGGAGCGACTCTGGTGTTGCTGATCGCCAATCATTTTCTCCTGCTCACATCTCACACAAACACACGCGCGCGCCTGTCCAGATATGTTGATTTCTGTCAATTAACTCAGTCAGCTGTTGGCCTCCTGGTAAGCATATGGCCGCTGTTTCACACACTGTCCTGTAGCTCCGAGCGCTAAGGGACAGTATTTTAATGGAGCCTTCTGGGACAAGACCCACACCTGCGCTCATGCCATGATAATGATGGGTCAGCGCAGCACCCATATACACTCACTGGCCAGTTTATTAGGTAGTATAGGTACAGATGTTCAACTGCTCGTTAACATTAAAAATTTTTAATCAGCCAATCACAATGCAGAAGCTCATTGATTTTAGACATCCCAGCTAGCAAAATTCATGTGGCTAAAATCCGGCCCACACCAGACACTTACATCTGGCCCACATACCGCATGGAATGATGGCACTTGGGCCCGCTCCTGTTTGCCAGATCTGAGCCACAATTAAGCCAAAGCAATACTACATAGCCAGAATTCAACCAAATGAACCAGAACTGACCCTATTCTGGGCCACAGTTTGCTTTTATTCTGGCCCAGATCTGGCCTACACCTTACACTTGCTGAGTGTGGCAAAGTACAAAAGTCCCAGCATGCATTGCAGTTTGAATACATTCTATAGCTTATTGATGCTGCAGTTTTCATTATTTGCTTTTGATTCTGCTGTTTATGTTGACGTTGTTGATTTTGTCACTTTTAATATCCTTTTTGTGATGTTTGTGAGTTTTGTTCATTTTGTTGTCACCATTGTTGAGGTTCATACGCTGATTATTAATGTCTCTGAGCAGAAGTTAATCCATATAATTTTTTTAGCTTATAAACCTTCATAATTCTGTGGCATGTGCAAGCATGTTATTATATTACTACTAATAATGGATGAAACATTGGTTAACATCAGTGAATTATATTATTTCATCACAGGTTGTGCCTCACTTAATTTTATTTAAATTTTTTACTTGGCTTACTTGCTGTAATGAATATACTTTTCAAGCAAAGTTCTTAAAAAGTTACAGCAGCCCAAAAGAAAATTTATATTAAGAGGTTCAGGCCTAAGAGCTCAACTAAAGCTTCATGATGGTGACTTTAGTCTACGTGGTTTACATATGTTTTAAGATAACTGGGCCACATTTGCCATATCTTCTTTGGGCCGCTTTAGGCTCACAGCCACATTAGCCAGAGCTAACTGTGCCAAATATTTGCCAAAAGTGGCCCACATTTGTTTAAGGATAACTGCAGCACATTTGCCATATCTTTTCTGGGGCACTATAGGCTAACAGCTGCATTAGCCAGAATTTACTGTGCTGAATATTTGCCAAAAGTGGCCCACATATGTTTTAAAATAACTGGGCCACATTTGCCATATTTTCTCTGGACCACATTAGGCTCACAGCCGCAATAGCCAGAGCTTACTGTGCCAAATATTTGCCAAAAATGGCACATGTATGTCTTAAGATAACTGGGCCACATTTGCATTTACACGAGTGAGCCACTTTAGGTTTAGACCCAGATTACTCTTAAATGACTATGCCACATTTTTGCCAACTGTGGCCCACATTTGTCCTCTATCATTTGGGCCAAATTGATCATTTTCCACGTGGGCCACATTAGGCTCACATTCAGATTACATTTCGCCATAAGTGCCAAATCTTTGCCTTAAATGGCCCATATCTGAATTTGATTCTTTGGCTCCCTGTTGCCATTGTACAGGTGGGCCACGTCAGGCTCACATTCATTTTGTCTGGGCTGAAGATTCAAATTCATAGATGGGCCATTTATGTTAAAGATTTGGCACTTATGGCAAAATGTAATCTAAATGTGAGCCTAATGTGGCCCATGTGGAAAATGATAAATTTGGCCCAAATAATGGAGGACAAATGTGGGCCACAGTTGGCAAAAATGTGGCATTTTCATTTAAGGGTTATCTAGGTCTAAACCTAAAGTGGCTCACCCAACATGGGCTCATTCTAAATCGTAGCCCTATATACATTTCTGGAGATTTTTTTTTTTTTTCATTTCTGGACATATTATGTAGCCAGAAGTACATATGGTTGCATTTCATTTTTAAAATAAACGCTATGGGGCGGTATGACGCTGTTCCTTTTTGCACTTACCAGCTGACCGCTTATCTCCTTATGGACGACATTCCCGCTGTTACCAGTTTGTTCAGTTAGCTCGCAATGTATGTCGGCGGACTTGAGAAGCAAAGAGGAGTTAACCATGATGATAGGGTTTGAGTCTGGTGAGGAACGGTTCTAGAAAGCAGATAAGACAAAAACTAAATAAATAAAAAAATAAACAAGTAACAGGGTGAGAATGTGGAAAAATTTGAAAACGTGGTAAAAATCAGGCGAGGGCTTTTCTTTTTCTGGATTGCTTTTGAAAACTGTCGGTTGGGTTTAGGGAAGTGGGTGGGCGGATCAATCAGTGCTTTTGAAAACACTATTGGTTGGGTTTAGGGAAGGAGGAGGGTGGGTCAGTCTATCAGTCAGTCATTCAGTCAGTCAAACAGTCAACAGCAGCCTCTGCTGGATTTACATGAGAACAGCAGGCACGAATGGCACTCGCAGGAAAAATTTGAGATCTCAAAAAGCATACATAGCGACCTCTGTTGGATTTGCGAAAAATATATATTTATTACCAATTTCGTTAGTTGTGTTCCTGACACCACTCCAACACTCAAATGTTGAACTTCTTGTGATAATGATGACCTATGATGATAACCTCTTCTAATGATAACCTACGACTATCAGATAGTTACAATGGCAGTTATAGGATTACAGTAAAATATAGTGGTACTACATTGTGTTAAATATAAGTCTTATAATAGCTTTGTATAAGAAAGAAACCAACAGTAAAATCTGTGCGCTGATTATTTTTCCTAAATTGAGATTACTTGCTATGTCTGGGATCCTTGAATCACAAAGAACCAAGTCAGTTATATGAACAAATCACTCAATCACTTGAATTTTTGTGATTCAAGGGATTCATTAAAACTTTTAACCTTTTCCTTCACCGATTTACAATATTAACCTCTCTCGTGAATTGTTATTACTGTAATATATTGCACAGACACTTATGTGTATAGACCAGCTGTTATTGTTATTCTGCTTTACTTTTGAAGCTTGAACACTCTTGTCCTCATGGAAAAGAGCAACCAGCTACATAAAGTTGTTTACTAAGAAGAAAGTCATTCAGATTTGTTGCAAACTAAGGTTGAATAAATGTCCTTTTATTTGAATTGTCCTTTAATTTTGCTTCATATCTGTTATTTCAGATTGTATTTTCATTTTTTCGATGTGCTGATATACTAATGACAATTAGAACACAATATATTTTTCCAGCCCTTTCTTCTCCTAACAGTTCTCTTTTCTCATTTCTTTAATAAACACGCACAAACTGCTACAAATGCCAAATATACAGTATGCCTACAGAACAATATGATGCATTGCTCTGGCAGGGACTCGTCGTATGTTGGCCTCTTCAGAAAATAACTCCAACCCCCTCCGTCTTTCCACCCTGACAGAAGCTCTCAAATGATCCCACACAACAATGTGTTTAATACTCACTTAGCTCTGGCTGTGCTCATCGATGAATGTTTTATAATTGCAGGAGTGATATAGCGCTATATGTCCTTAAGACCTGGACAAGAAGGCTTCTTCCTAACAAAGGATTTTTATTAGCTCAGAGCTTTGGTGAAGTGCTTCAGTCCTCCAGCAGCCTCCTCCTCTTTGTTGATTATCAGCTCATCGTGCAAAAAAAATGTTTAATTCTCTCGTTTCAAACCGAGCGGCCTCTGGAAGTCATTAGCTTAAAGTGTGCCATCGCTTATCAGCAAAGCTTAGCAGCACTTCACTGTAAAACAGCTGAGACTGGTGGACTTAAGACAAGAATAAAACTTGTCATCATGTTGTTCCAAGCCAATTTTCTTTCTTCAGTGAAACACAAAGGAGATATTTCAGAAAAATGTTCATGCTGTGGTTTTCCATTCAATAAAAGATTACTGTTACCAAGCCCTGTTGAGTTCCAAAAAGGTCAAGAAACAACTTAAATACTGTATTTCAAAGTTATCTAAAGCCAACAAATATTAATGCAACAATTGACAATTTCTGATTAAATATTGTATACACTGAAAAAATGATCTCTGCAAAACTTGTGAACAATTTATGTGTTGAATTTAAATAAACAAATTTTAGTAATGTTCAACCTAATTTGTTTGTTTAAATCCAACCCAAATTATTTGTTTACAACCACTTAAAAAAATAGTAAATCCAAGGAATCATCTTTGAATAAAGTCCTCATTTTTCAGTGTTGTTCCATGGCATAAAATTCTAAAAATTGCTGATTGCTTCAATCACACACAGTAATACCGGCTGATCAGGAGTATTTCTGAATCCACATATATAGCACATATATAGCACATACAGCTGAAGTCAGAATTATTAGCCACCCTTTAATTTATTTATTTATTTTTAAATATTTCCCAAATTATGTTTAACAGAGCAAGGAAATTGTTACAGTATGATAATATTTTTTCTTCTGGAGAAAGTCTTATTTGTTTTATTTCGGCTAGACTAAATGCAGTTTTGAATTTTTTAAAAGCCATTTTGAGGTCAAAATTGTTAGCCCTTTTAAGCTATATATTTTTTCGATAGTCTATAAACAAACCAGCGTTATACAATAACTTGCCTACACTCTCAGAAATAAAGGTACGCAAGTTGTCACTGGGGTGGTACCTTTTCAAAAGGTACAAATTTGTACCTAAAAGGTCCATAATAATATTCAATTTAATTCAATTCACCTTTATTTGTATAGCGCTTATACAATGTAGATTGTGTCAAAGCAGCTTCACATTCAAGATTATGGTAAATTGAAACAGTGTCAGTTCGATTTTCAGATCAGTTCAGTTTAGCTCAGTTCAGTGTAGGTTAATAATCACTACTGAGAGTCCAAACACTGAAGAGCAATTCCATTGATGCGCAGCTTTACAGATCCCGAACCATGCAAGCCAGTGGCGACAGCGGCAAGGAAAAAACTTCACCAATTGCCGAAAGTGAAGAATTTAAAAAACCTTGAGAGAAACCAGGCTCAGTTGGGCACGACCATTTCTCCTATGGCCAAACGTCTTGTGCAGAGCTGCAGTCTAGGCGCCGGAAGCTGGAGAATGCTGGACCTCAGCGAAGACTCGTCTGTCCTTGGAGCGTCACAAGAATCAGTTTCATGCTCTCAATGGCATTAATACCTCAATGGTACATATTAGTACCTAAAAAGTACAAAAGTGTTCCTCTTAAAATGTTTAGGTACTAATATATACTTTTGAGGTACCAATATGGACTCTTTAAGTACAAATGTGTACCTTTTGAAAAGGTACCACCCCAGTTACAGCTCTCGCATCTTTTTTTCTGAGAGTGTAATTACCCTAACCTGTATAGTTAACCTAATTAACCTAGTTAAGCATTTAAATGTCACCTTAAGCTGTATAGAAGTGTCTTAAAAATATCTAATAAAATATTATTTACTGTCATCATGTCAAAGATAAAATTAAAAAGATAAAGTTATTAGAAATGAGTTATTAAAACTATTGTTTAGAAATGTGTCGAAAAAATGCAGGTTCTAATTATTTTTGCAATATTTTGCTTGAATTTAACTGTATTATCTTACAATTTTTGGTGTTTGGTGACTAAAATATTATTATAATAAATATAACTGTTTAATAAATCTGTTTTGTTTAAATCCACCAAAATAAATTGCCTATATTAACTGAGAAATGGATAAAAATATTCATTTTCAAAATTGGCTGTACTCAATTATGCTGAGCACTGTATCAAGTTTATTAAGTTAGTACAACTACCAATAGTGAATTTTACTAAATGTATAAGTGAGTTGTTTTTACTGTCAAATGGTTTACTGATTTTCATGAGTTGTTAAAGGGATAATTTCCCCCCAAATTTAAATTTGCTGTTAATTTATTCACCCTCAGGCTAATCAAGATGTAGATGTCTTTCTTCTTCTTCAGCAGAACATTAAAGAAGATTTTTAGCTAAAACTGCAGCCCAATCTCACAAGGAAACATAACTATTGTATTGTACAAATTCTTACAATTGTATTAATACGAAAACATAAAATGTTTAAAAGGACATGTGCCCCCAAACCCCACCCCTAAGCCCAACCACCATCAGAGGATGAACAAATCACAAATGAGATCATACAAATTCATATAAATTTGCCACTAAGTAAAAAAAGAAAATCACAAATTGCAGAAAGATTGCATTGAAAACCCAGGTTCTTGATGATTCAAAAAATGAAAGCCAACAATACTGGCACTTTGAGAGTCAAAACTTCATATACAGGCAAGAAACAAAACAATTTATTCTACTGTGGTACACTGCAAAAATAGCAGTGTTATTTCAACTCTATCAGAGTTAAAATCAACTCCAAATGAGTGAACATGTCATCCTAATATTTTCACAATCTAAAGAGATTTACTAGTACAACACTAAAAATGAGTTATATTTACACTTTATCAAGTTAAAAAATAATTCTGGTCTACACTATTGGGAGTTGACTGTTCCCTGACTCTAGTGTAAAAAGTGAAAATTCAATTAAATTGAAGGTTAAAATAACTTACATAGAAGCAATTTCAGGGTTATGGATGTAACATTTGCAGTAAAAACTGAAAACTAAATTTGCAGATAAAGTATATATTAACATTATATTGAAACATCTGTTTATATTTTCCAAAACAACTAACCAAAGAGTTATGTGATCAAAAAATATCAATCTATAAACATATTTTATATTTTAAATGAGAAAAATAAACATGGTTATGGATGTGATCAAAAAAGTTTGCGAGTTTACAGTATACAACATACTTTGTAGAAATTCTGTGAATTTAACTGCATAATCCAAGAGAAACGATGCTAATCGAAAGAATAAAAGTTTGCTCACTAGAAAAAACATGATTGATTTATATTTTTGCATTTATGAGGAAAAAGCTTCGTTATGGATGTGACAGATGTGAAATTGGCACTTGTGTGACTTTGATAAATTAAATATAACTGTTTAAAAACATTGACAGAGACATTATTTTTACTGTACTATAAAATACAAGCCTACACAAAAAACACTGAAAGAGTTTCACTATTTTGGTGAAAACATATTTTTTTCATGACAAGACTGACATTTACATGGAATTGCTCATAGGACAATTCTCCAAGAATAACAGAAAAAATAAATCACAATCATGTTATTAATCATTTCTATTAAGAAAAACATGTTAACACTGGACAGCCAGCACTACAAATTGACACTTTTTACAAATTAACTCTTTCAGACTTTAAAGGATTTAAAAAATGGCATGACTTTTATGTTCCATTAAAATTTTTAGTCAAGTGAATGTTGGAAATAACACCATCAATTGTTGGTTACATGTACCTCTTTGATTTTTACACTGGATCAAATCAGCTTTAAACTCCTCTTATAAAGATGTAAATGAGCTGAAAGAAAGTAAGTGATTGATAGGTGTCCTGATAATACACTGAAGTCTTATGAAAGAAAATGATCTGTGCAACAATCTGAACATTATTTACATTATTATTATCTGTCGTCCACCATTTTTGCTCATAAATATCCGTAAATATTGTCAAAATTCGGGAGTAAACTATCTCTCAAAACAAACAGTGTTGTGCTAACATGTTTTCAGGTAGCAGTTTTGTATTCAAAGCAGCCTCTTTACACTTTATATCCTAAACAGAAGTGCAGGTCTGAATCTCTCTCTCGCTTTCTCTCTGCTTCTGCTGATGGTCTGTGTATCTGCACCCCCTCCACCGTCTCTCTGTCTTTCACTAAAGTTTGGCTGTCAATCAGATCTGCCCTCAGGCTATGTGCACTGATTAAAACCCCCCAGAGACCATGAGACCTAAATTAGTTTTCAATAAGGCCATTGAATATTCATAACAGGAAAACATCTAAAGGTAAATGCTTTTTGATCTCGGCTTACAAATACCACTTGTGTGCATTCCCAGGTCCTTTCGCTCCGGCTCCAAGTGTCGCTGTGCCGAGTCGAGGCGGTCCGGCAGCGGCAGCGGTTCGGCACGCTCCTCCGGGGGATGCGGATGAATACTGATGACAGCCTCCATAAAAGAGGCCGGCCATTAATTATGTTTATACTAAAGGGACTCAATAGAAAGGGCACCCACACTAAGCATTCATTAATTAGTAGAGCGGGAGAAGTTGACTGGGTGAAAAAGAGGGAGAAGAAACTGACTCGCACACATACGGAGGACTCCATAAAAGCAGCGAGATACTATTATTGAAGAAGTTTAAAGGGTGAACGCGAGCTCCCGCAGGACCATAAACCATTCTCCAGACAGCTTATTTATGTCGTTTTCTACAACTTCTGCTTTTACGTCTTTTATGAAAATGCCAGCAGAGTGTGTGGCGCGAGGAGCTATATCCAGGGTTCTAATGATGTTGTATAGCTATAAACCTAAAGGCTAAATAGAGTTCTTTATTTGTAATATGTGCTCTTGTATCTCCATGCTTTTAATGAATTTAATCAAAATAATTCTATGGGTGAAACTTGGGTCAAGGACTTCAGATTTGTCACTGCTTCCACTGAAGCAGTAACTCACACTCCTAAAACAGATGGTTAAATGAAAGTAAAGCAGCTTCTCAAGTTTTTTTCTACCTTAAGATGCAATTTAGATTTTTGCCCCAAAGAACCTTTCGGCGTAGGTTCTTCTAAAAGTATTTATTGGAACAAATGTGAAAACGATTAACACAGATAATAACCTTTTCCAAAAGAACCTAAATGTTAAATAATCTGTGTTTACATTGCCCTTGTCACAAATTAAATTGTTGAAAATATACTTAATTTAAACTCATCAATTTCATCATGAAGCAGCAGGCAATATAAGAGCCTCTGTACTGCACGACTTAAAAAGGAAATCTGGAATATTCTAAATTCAGTTTCTCCATGAAATCATGTACTTTATCATTCATAACATTCATACTTAAATATCCTCATAAGGTAATGCTTCCAAGTGTAAGTGGCAACAAAGGCTCATTCTGAAAATGTAGCCCTACAGTTGAAGTCAGAATTATTAGCCCCCCTTTAATTTTTTTCCCCTTTTTAAATATTTTCACAGAATGTCTGATATTATTTTTTCTTCTGGAGAAAGTCTTATTTGTTTTATTTCAGTTAGAGTAAAAGCAGTTTTTAATTTTTAATTACCCTAACCTACCTAGTTAACCTAATGAATTTAGTTAAGTCTTTAAATGACACTTAAAGCTGTATAGAAGTGTCTTGAAAAATATCTAGTAAAATATTATTTCATCATGGCAAAGATAAAATAAATCAGTTATTAGAAATGAGTTATTAAAACTATTATGTTCAGAAATGTCGTCTTTATAACAAACGCTACGGGCGATATGACGCCATCAACTTTTCACTCTTACCAGCTGACCTCCTTATAGATGGCTTTCCCGCTGTTATCAGTTTGTCCAGTTAGCTTGCCATGTATGTTGGTGGACTTAAGACGCAGAAAGGAGTTGACCTTGACGACAGGGTTCGAGTAAAAAACGATTAAAAAAGCGGGTAAGACAAAAACAAAAGCCAAAAAATAAAATAAACAAGTAAATAACAGGGTGAGAATGTGGTAAAATCTGAAAATGTGGTAAAAATCAGGCGAAGGTTTTTCTTTTTCTGGATTGCTATTTAAAATTGTCGATTGGTTTTAGAGCAGTGGGTGGCTGGGTCAATCTGTGCTTTTGAAAATACTATTGGTTGGGTTTAGGGAAAGAGGAGGGTGGGGGGATCGGTTGGTTGGTCAGTCAGTCAGTCGACAGTGGCCTCTGGTGGATTTAGGTGAGAACAGCAGGTGCGAATGGCAAATTTGAGATCTGAAAAAGCGTACACAGCGGCCTCTGGTGAATTCACAAAAACAAAAACTGCAAAAAAAAAAACATAGCTCCTGGGATGTATTTGTCGCTCTGCAGAAATGTATACGGAGGTACGTTTTCAGAATGAGCGTGGGTTGTGCCTTTTCTTGTTTATATTCATTCATTAATTTTCCTTCGGCTTAGTCACTTATTTTCCTTGTTATCAATGCTTGGATAATGCTATAGTCTGCAACTCTATGTGTTAAAACATGGGTGCAATAAACCTCCCTACATCTGTTGTCATGCTTTTTATTTAGGTTGCATAACATTGGTGAATAGAAAAGCTGCCATTTTGTAATAGTTTGTAATTAGCATTACAAAAGTTTGCAAAAGTTTTATGCAACTCTATAATGGAAAGAACCAGTTATAATAAATAAACTTGTGATAAAAAAATAAAGAAATAAATATACCTGGATGACTTACTACTTTTGGCGAGATTCTGAAGTGCGCATCCGATGGGGGCTACACTATCCCATGATGTCGCACAAGAATTTATGAATAGGAGTGATGTGACGCAACTGATGTGGGTAGTTCACTTGATCATGACAAAACCGCAGATGTAGTACATTTAAGTTACATTCAAACTGCTCACATTCATACTGTATAGAACGCAGTTTTCTAACGGCAGAGTGGTACATTAAAATTCAAATGCACTACCTACACTCAAAAAATATATTTTAGCTTGTTCAAATTACTTATTTAAAATAAGCTGAATCAACACAATTCTTGAGATTTCATTGGGACAACTTAATTTTTTAATGTTCATTCCACAAATATTTGTTAAAAGTGTTTAGTTAACTTGATCGATTTGTGTTGGGACAACATGAATGAATTGTGTGGAACTCTGCATTTTTTTTTACAGTGTACTGAGTAGTAGGCAGTTTTGGACGCAGCCAATGCTGGGTTTCAGACAACTCGGAATAGGGAGCTTTCCTACTTCTTTTTGGAAATAATGTCTAGAATTCAACTAAAATTCAGACATCCAGTATGTAAACTCGAGAAGATCGAAGAAACCCTGACCCCAGCAAGAATCATCATTTGACATCACTTCAGCGAGTTCACTAGTTCTTCCTTAGCGAGATTAGCGTGGAGCTACCATATGCAAAACATATAGACTAAATAAACTTTCAGGTATTTATGTAAAACTAAATAAGTGGGAACTGTACTTATAAAAGCTATTTCTGAGATTATATTACCTTTATAGTGCAATGTTAATTGCTTTTCCATCAGCTGTATTCAAATGACAGGTAGCATTTTCGATTCTTTAGGTTTTAGCCATAATTGGCACAATAACATGAAATGTTGTGAAACATTCACATCTCATGGTAAAACAGTGACTGGGATATGGGATTGACTGGAATGCATTGAAGTCGGAAATGGAACACTTCACTACTGAAATTCCCATCTACAACTTGGAATGCATAAGTAGACAGATCTGAAAAAACAACCCAAAAACGACTAGCCTAAATCTGAAAAAGCAAGCCTTTGTTTTGTAAGGTGAAGCATATTCACCCAGCATGCACAGAACATCATAAGACGTTAATATTAAGTTAGATTTAGGTCATGACGTCAGGTGACCAAAACTTAATGTCTAGCCAGTGTTTAAAGACAACCTTTTTCTTAACGTCCACTAACAACGTCAAATCACGTTAATTTTGGGTTGAGTTGAAAAGTGACCAGAATGAAATGCCTGATAGATGTCATAGTGGTAACGTCCACACAACGTCAAGGTGTAATATGATTAGACGTTGATATTTGGGTTGATTTTATGTTGATTTTAGCTTGGACATTAGACATTGTCTTCAGCCTGACGTTGGGTTCTGACGTCAACCCAATTTTCATTTCCAAACAAATTCCAACGTCCCTACGACGTTGTGATACAACATCAATATGACGTCATGTTGACAACCTGTGCCAGGAGGGCAGATGACACAGCAAACCTATGTGCCATTTCAAGGAATTTTCCAACCAGTTTTTTGTTAAGTTTTGCCAATGCTATCTCACAGCAATTCGTAACTTTGTGATTTGGTGGCTAATTAATTCATATGAATTTGTTTGATTTCATTTATACAATTTAGTACAATTTGCTAATCACCCCATGACAGTTGGGTTTAAGGGTGGGATTAGGTGCCATGCCTCCTTTTTAAAATCGTACATTTTCGTATGACTGAACTCATACAAATTTGTATGAAATCGCCACTAAATTGACAAAACGTAAAACAGTTATGCTTCCTCATGAGATCATGCTGGTTCTGCTATTCAATTCTGCTATGTGTGCCTTTTAAATAAAGTCCTCCAACTTCTCTCACACATTATTCAAGAATCATTATAATCTTGATAATGGTAATTTTACTGTTCTCATATTTCATTTATTTCCCTTGTCTTATAAGATTCTCTTTTGAAATACAATATGTGTACACTGATGAAGCTTGTAATGGACTGAAGATGCTGCATCAGATTACTTTAGATGTCATAATAGACTGTTAAGATGAGATACAGTCAGTATGTGGACTCGGTAATGTAGGCTCGGCCATTAAATGTAATGTTAATAATAACTATAAATGTTTCTTGTGCAGCAAATTGGCATATTATAATGATTTTTGAATCATTCTGAATCAAGACTATAGAGTAATGATGCTGAAAATTCAGCTCTGTCATCACTGGAAAAAAAATACATTTGAAATATATTTAAATATTTAAAAAGTTATTTTAAATTTCAATAATATTGGTGAGTAAATTTTCATTTCTGAATGTAATAAAACATTATGTATTTTTTTCCAAGAGTGAAATAGAGTTTCAATAGGAATCCATCCAATTTTAAGTGAGGGCAAAAGATGAGCTTTATACACAATTGACAGCAATCAACTTTCTTGCACGCAACATTTTGCTAATTTTATACTGCCTTAAAGGATTAGTTCACCCAAAAATGAAAATGTACTCACTTTTTACTCTCCTGTTTAACAGAAGAAAGAAAATCATAAAAGCTTTGAACAAGTAAAGGGTAAGTAAATGATGACAGAATATATTTTGTTATACATTTTGTCCCAAATGTTATTATAACCAAAAAATAACATTAATACATCATCTAAAAAGCTGGACGCTTTGAATATAATTGTGTGAGTAAAGGATATAGTGTCCAGGCAGTTGTTATCACAGATTAAAGCCAGACAGGTTTATCGGCAGCCTGACATGAAGGGGATCCAAATGCTGGATTTATTATGGGAGTGGTCAGGCAAGCAATGGTCAACACAGGAACGAACATGAAATCTAGAGTCATGGTCAGAAAACAGGCAGATGGTCAAAAGACAGACACGAATAAACAAACAAACAAAGCCATGGTCAAAACCCGGCAAGGCAAGAGAAACATGTCGGTCACAAAACTGTAAAACAAGACTCAGCACTAATGTGTATGTGTGCGCTGTATAAATAGTCCTTGTAATCAGTTCATGAGCAGCTTCCAGCCGTTAATGTGTGTAATACCAAATGAGGAACAGGTGCATGTAAGCGGTGCATGACTGGAACTTGTAGTTTTTATACCGGCAGATTTGTAGTCTTTTAGCCCTCTGTGTGATTGTGACAATAAGATGTGCATACATTTTGAAAAAGCACATAAAAAACATATGCGCATAACTTAGTAGGATAAACATTTTATTAATTAAGAAAAGCTGCGCATAAACTACGATGGAAACACTTTTACCGAACAAATTCCAGTATGTGCATTAAAAACGTCATGTGATTTTGTTATAAGAGGTCATGTGATGATAAAAATGTGTGTGAATGGAAAAAACCAGCAGGCTGAACACATTGTAAAACATCTGAAATGTTGTTTTGGTCATTCCAAAACACTTTAACTATTTTAGTATTAGTGTTATTATATTATTAATTACCTCCACAATCAAGAGCGTTTGTGCTCTGCGTCTCATGCCTTCTAATGCCACCGCATGTTCACTGCGTGCCAGGATTGCCTTTTGAGGCGCAAGTCATTTATTAAATGAAGAAAAGTTTCGCACAGCTTCTCCTACCACAGCAAGTTCCAGTTTTATTGTTGATATTTGGCGCCAGTTAATAAGGAAGTGACGTTTTTTTTCTCTTTGACTCGTTGGATGGAAACGCTGTTTTATTTGCACGTCTTTTATTCGATAATCAAGTTTTGCACATAAAGTTAATTTGCATTTTTGGATGGAAACAGCTAATGTCATCCAATATTTTAGCTGAATTGGTCACATGACTAAAAATGCACAATTGGGCTCTATTTGAACTAAGTGCATGATCTAAAGCCTGTAGAGTGTGTCCGAATCCTGTTTTGTCATTTTAAGGATAGGCAAAACAGTCTGCGCATCCAGTGCATGGTATAAAATTATCCATTTTTCTCCTAAAGAGTTATGGGTATATATGGGCACAAAAATGAATGCAAATGCTTTTTTTTACAGCATGGTGCAGAATGTGAAAATGATACCTGGCTGGGTTGAAACTAGCTAAAAACACTTGCGTCATGCCGGGTGTATGATAAGGCCTATTGTTTTTGAAAGCCTCTATTTTCGCAGACAACACTGAATCTTGAAAATGTTTATCCAATTTGGAAAAAGTTTTTCAAAGATATGGTTTGTTGCCTAAAAGCACCATTTGAATGTGGACTGAAGACCAAATCAGAGAGAAAATTGTGTTTTTAATTGAAAACAGTAGTGTAGTGGACATAGCCTAAAAACTGTAGTAGATGTTACTTCGAATTCATAGGAAATGGAAGGTTAAATTGAGTACACTTAACTGTGGGATACAGGGCACTTCATTTTATATTCAGATATAAAGTGCAGATTAAGAATACAAAAGCTGAAGTTGGCCGAATGGAGGCTGATCTCCCCTCCTCCAGCGTGTTTAAAGCGAGTGTGAAGAGTTTGTGCCTGAGGCTGTGCTGTGACAGTCGGCCCACAACGTTTGGCTAAAACTCAAAACCAGACATCAGGAAACCAAAATGTCATTCACTGATGGGGCCAGTGGGAATCTGTGTAATAATACAGCACTGTTAAATGAAGATTTGACCCCTGACTCTGCTCGTGTAGCTTCATGTTCACACAGAAGAGAAGTTATCTGCTTCAGCATCATTGAAAATAATTAAATGAGTTCATCACATTGTGATTAACATAACAGATTTTCACGTATTGTAAATATAAAATGTGCATCTTAAGATAATTAATTCAGTCAAAGTGATTATTTGTTTTTGGCATAGTGGACACTAAAACTGCCACCATATTTTCTTGATTTTTTATGCTCAGTCCCTCTTTCTTTTGCTCTCTCACTCTTTCTTTGCACCAGATGATGGTCATTCTGTTGCCAGGCAATCTGCTCTGTCAGATTCACACTTGCTTTTACCCCCAGATTTCTCTTTCTTTATTCGCTCTTAATCTAACTATCTCTTGCTTTCCTTTTTTGTTTCTTCTTTAAGTCTGTAATCTACTGTAAAATACAAAAAAAGAGAAAATAAATCCAATTGTGTGATCTATATTGGATGGTGTATTTGTACTGTATGCATATTTCAATGAAAATATCATTTCTTTTATTATTGTTACTAGCTTAGATTTTTTTCTCATATACTGAGAAAGAGATCAGCATGTATGCAGTTTACACCATGTACACTGTTTTACAGCAATAAAAAGATATAAAAAATCTAATATGTTAAAAAACAAATAATAGTAATAAAATAAATAAATAAACTAATATTTTGAACCTGGCTTTGTCCAGTTTTCAGATTTCAATTCTGAAAATGTATACAAAATTTGATGCTGTTTGATATAACAAAAAATATATAAATATTTTTGTATAATGTCTTACAATTGTTGTGTTATTGTGAAAAAAAGCAATATAGGCTCATTCTGAAAAAGTAGCCCTATATACACTTCTGGAGATTGCAAATTATGTAGCCAGAAGTAAGTATGGCTGCATTTTGTCTTTAAAACGAATGATTTGTGGTGGTATGATGTCGTTTCTTTCTTCATGCTTACCAGCTGACCACTTACCTCCATATGGACGGCTTTCCCACTGTTACCAGTTTGTCCAGTAGCTCACCATGTACATCGGTGGACATAGAGACTTAGAGCGGAGTTGATCATGATAACGGGTTCGAGTCTGGTGAAGAACGGTTCCAGAAAGCGGGTAAGACAAAAACAAAAGCCAAAAAAATTAAATAAACAAGTAAATAACAGGATGAGAATGTGGTAAAATTTGAAAACATGGTAAAAATCACACGAGGCCTTTTGTTTTTTGGATTGCTTTTTAAAATGTCCGTGGGTTTAGGGAAGTAGGTGTGCAGGTCAATCGGTCCTTTTGAAAACACTATCGGTTGGGTTTAGGAAAGAAGGAGGGTGGGTCAGTCAATCGGTCAGTCAAATTCCTGCCAACTCTCCTGTATTTTCTGGGGGTCTCCTGTATTTCAGACCCATCTCCCGCCACCCTCCTATTTTGTTATTTATCCCGGAAAACTCCTGTAATTTCACCCCAGCCCTGGTCCTCAGTTTTTTGGTACAACCTGTAAAACCCCTGGATTACCAACTTAGGCGTTAGTATCCAATTGCAGCGGCCACCCGTAACCTGTCCATAATAGTTATGAACACCACAGTACAGTAACTAACCCGATCAATGGTGTTATTCAGACACCCGTTCTCCCGGAATTTCAGAGACAAATGTTGGCAGTTATGGTCAGTCAGTCGACATCTGCCTCTGGTGGATTTACGCGAGAACAGCAGGCACGAACGGGACTCGCTAGAGAAAACTGAGATTTCAAAGCAAACACAGCGGATCCTTAGGTGGATTCGCAAAAAACAAAAACTGCAAAACTAATGTACCCCCTTGAACATATTTGGCGCTCTCCAGAAATGTATATAGATGTACATTTTTTAGAATGAGCCTGAGTTGAAAAGAGAGACTTTAAAAAATCATAAAATGCAATGTTTTACACAATAAAAACAGATAAAAATCTTACCCAAATTTATTTACTAAATATTTACTTATATATTTTAATTCACTGCATATTAATATCACACATTTTCAACATGTATGTATATTTGTATCAACATGTCTAATATGTCTACAAAAGACAAAAAATGTAACTTGGTCTTTTAAAATGTGTATAGATTTCGGTTCTGGCGATGAATGCTAAATTTCAGATAATATTTAAGAGAACATTCTAGAAACAAAATGCAATTTTAATCAAACAACTGAAAAAGTATATACTATCTTGTCTAAATAATTTCAATGCAGTAAAATAAAACAAAAATGGTTTTTCAGACAATTTTGGAGGACAGCACTGAAAATATCATTATCTCACTATACAAATAAATAAATAAATAAATAAAGCACAGACAACAGAAATGCGTGAGTGTTTGTATTCATCTGTGCAGCACCTGAAGGAATGGGTAAACTCAGGAAGGGTCACCGGGGCCGTTCGGGGTCACAGCCTGCCCTGCAGCGAGCGAGCAGAGCCACGGGCAGTCATCATGTATGTAATCGTACAGTAATCTTACAAATATGTATATTTGTGTATGCATGTGGACTCACATGAGCATAGGATGTCAGCTGAAGTTTTACGAAAAGAAAAGCACAGGAAGAGAGACAATGTTGTGCGTTTGTGTGCAGATGAGTGCATGGAGGCAGGTGGTGGTCTGGAGGGCTGTGTGTGTGTATGTGTGTTTATTTTTTCAGTCCTCAGGCCCTGTTCAGAGATGTGAGGTGTCATGCTAGCTGGGCTCCTGCAGTCTGAGAGGCAGCTGTGAAAGAGACAGGTACGTCTGCCACACACACACACACACACACACACACACACACACACACACACACAC
>CAIGQZ010001345.1:4045779-4061300 GCA_903798205.1 Danio tinwini
CACACACACACACACACACACACACACACACACACACACACACACACGCGCAACAGAGATGGACGTGAGAGAAGTGTGGACTAAACGGGGGAGGATTTTGGAACACGGTGCCTGGTCAAGCTGTCTTCGCACTCACATGTCCAAGAACACTGTAAAATACATCCAGACATTTCATCAAATATAAAACCACACATCCAGGCCTGATATTAGGTGTACTGTATGGCTTATCAGTGCCATCTCATCAGAAAGTACAACAAAAAATACCAGTGCAGGTTGGGTGAACAGCTGTATCGCTGTCACTATGGGATTTAGATCATTAATGAAATTTGTGCCAAAAAGTCAGTAGACAGATTCCGTTTTAGCAACATAACGGAGACACAGCATATCCTCTGTTAATCTGGATTAACTGCAACAATGAACCATTATTTAAAAGCCATTACACCCCTTTCTCCTCTGAGAGATACCAGAGTACAAGACAACATAATCAGACTAATGGTACGCATTAGTTATGTGCCAAACGCTTGGCTTTTTACTTTAGATCCTACTAAATAAATACGGCGCACAGATCACAGTAATTAAACCAATCCCCTTAAATCACTGCTGATTCTCTCCTAGGCGCCGTCCTCAGCGGTAAACGTCGCTTAATAGATTAAGTCATCTGGGGCAGTGGGCAGGCACACGGTCTGGGTGAAAAAGGCTTGTAATTTCCTTCAGACAAGGACGCGTCTTGAAAGTTTTCTGACCCTGACCCTCGGGAATCAATGGGTTGCGCACCAATGAAAATACAGGCAGAATTCTGCACAAGCATTCACACACACAAACACGGGGAGCGAGTGGACCACTGCGGCGCTGTCAGCAGGAGGCCGGAGCTGATGGACATTCTGGTTACGCAACTCAGCAGATCACAGCCATTAGAGACAGGTGGCCCACCACGCTGTGTGTAGGTGTGTGTGTGTGTGTCTGTGTGTGTGTGTGTGTGTGAGAGAGAAAAAGAGTGGGGGGTGATCGAGACATGGATGGATGGATGGAAGCATTATGACCAGACGGATGTCTATAACAACTTTACATTTCATACAGTAGTCACCAAATACATTTTTTTCACTCTAATCTGCCTTGCAGGTCATAGGTAAATCTGGAAAACATTCATTTGCAAATGACAAACAAATAGATTTAACCTCATTTAAAGAGAAATCATCTAATCTGTTAAATGTATGTTTGTTTGAATATTAACACATTTGATGCCTGTTTCATGAAGCTGGATTCAGTGGTTGCTTGTTCAGTGAGTTTAACTATGCTTTTCAGGTTCAAGAAGGTTGAATTTTTTTTAGACTGGCAACTAAACACAAGATAATCAGAGGTGTGTTTCCGAAAACCATCGTTAGCCAACTAAGGTCACAAGTTCTGTCATTACAAACATAGTTAGTTGATTTGGCATTTCCCAAATCCATTGTTCCAACGAACATTTGCAATCTGCGTCGCAAGCTTGTACCCTCTTGCAACTACACCTCTAAAGCTGTAGTTAGAAGCATAGTTCCTGGCTGTGTTCTATCCCCACTTATCCCCCCTATGCCCTATTCATTCAGAACATTCTAACTTGGAATGATTTTTAAAAAGTCATTAAATTCATCTCTCTTATGTGTAATTTGCTTTCAAAGTATTTTTACAGTTCGATTTTATTGATCTTCAGATTGACAATTCCGTTCCCTTCGCAGTGCACTTTGAAAACATTTATGTCATTTTGAACGCAGCCGTGGCTCATGATGAAAGCTATAGGTGACCTATTATTTAAATGCAGAATTTAGACTGTGTTATGTTTAGGTTAATTATTAAGAAATGTATCTGTACTGTATATGACGTGGGTGTGTTGGTAAGAAAGTTTCTGCAGTGGTTTGAATGAGTCAAATTGTAAAAGTGGACTTGAAAAAACAACAACAGCAATATACTACTTAATAATAATGATATTAATATAATAATAATAATAATTATTATTAATATTAAGTAGGATTTTTTTTTCATTTCATAATAAATAGCCTACTGTAAATTAGGCCTACAACCATTAACAATTTGTATGACTTATATCCTCTATGTGATTTTCTATAGAATATTCGCAATTGTATTTGTAAAGGAAACATATATAGGTTCTATATGTGTCGTTTACATATATTTCAATTAATATGTAAAACGAGTGCATGTTTTTACGAAAACTAATATTGGATTTTTTTTAAATGCGAGTGCGTGTAAAACATTATAATTTGCACAAAAAAGTATGGTGGTTCTCTCTAAAGTTGTTACCACCCTGTTTAGAGAGTCATTATGGACGTTTTACATTATAACTAACGTGGTTCAAACGATGGATCTGCGACAGTGAAACTAGGGTTTTGGGAAACACTCGTCACTACATCGTTTTTTTCCCAAACGATGCATCGTACTATGATAGCTCAGCCGCAAGTTATGTCGTTGTTTGGGAAACGCACCCCAGGCTAAGCCAGTTTTCGAGCCAGTTTTTTTCTCTTCCTAGGTAATGTCCTAATTATCTTGGTGCTTCTAAACTTTATATTTTTAGATTTTCCTGTAGTGTGAGGTGTGTTAAGAGTAGTGTTAGGGGAACACATTACAAGTAACATAATACTATTGCGTAATATTAAGTAATAATATTACTTTTCTAAGCAACACAAGTAACGCATTATTTTAAAAAATAAGTAATAATATTTGAGTTCTTTTTTGAAAATGTAATGCGAGATACTTTTTAGTTTAATTCATTAGCTTTTAAAAAAATTGCTGAATAAAAATTGAATTAGAAACAATGAATCACACAGTCAATGAGAGAATGTGTTCATTATTTTGAAAGCATTGAGGAAAAGGGGATTGTCTCAATGGACAGTGATTTTGCTTAAGACAAATAATACAAAAGTAGACAAAACAGTGATTTAAACTTTTAATAATCTGCACATGCAGCATGCATAGCTCTGGTTAAGGAAATCCTCAGATAACATTATTCTAAAATATTTATTTTTGATGTGTTTTTTTAATGTAGGTGTAGGTGTTATACAGTGTGTTAATTGCAGAACTCCTCTATTAAAAAGCAAGGGGAAAAAAAAGTTCTGAAAGAGATTAAGCCTCAGCCAGGTAAAAAAAAAATACGCAAAAGTAACGCATTACTTACTATAAAACTAACTAAGTAATGAAATTAGTTACTTTTTTAGGGGAGTAACTGAATATTGTAATGCATTACTTTCAAAAGTAACTTTAGCTGGCACCAATAGCCTAGTGGTACTGTGCGCCAACATATAGCACCCGAGTTCGATTCCCGGCTCGAGGTCCTTTGCCGATCCTTCCTCTCTCTCTGCTCCCAATGCTTTCCTGTCTGAAATCTCTACTGTCCTATCATGAAACCCCCCCTAAAAATTATATATATATAAGTAACTTTCCCCAACACTGGTTAAAAGTGACTTAATCTACCCATAGGAATATCAGAGACGCTGTGAGCGCGAACTGTAAATATTTACAATGAGATATCCTGATGTTTGGGGGAACCCCAAGGACAAATGAGCATACAAGCCAGAGACAAGTACATGAAATAAAAGTATATGCAATCAGAATGTAAGCTTACAGAAGCATAACAAACGGTCATGGTGCAGCACAAAGTGTAAT
The DNA here is from genome assembly GCA_903798205.1 of Danio tinwini. Taxonomy (NCBI): domain Eukaryota; kingdom Metazoa; phylum Chordata; class Actinopteri; order Cypriniformes; family Danionidae; genus Danio; species Danio tinwini. The sequence continues at coordinate 4,049,431 of CAIGQZ010001345.1, forward strand.
GGATCTGGACAGCAGAGATCGAGGATCAGTGTGTCGATTTGTGTCAACAGCACAAATGTTTAATCATTTTTTCAACCGCCAGCTTATTCTCAAGTCTCAAGAGTTTTTTTTTTGTGGTGTGCTTTTTTGTGAAGTTTTTAGGACACACTAGGAGTAAAATGGAGAAATTTTCTGGATTTTTTTTGGGCCTCATGTTTGTGATTTCTAACAATCTCAAATCTTTTAAGCCCAGCATTAGTGTTTTTTTTTTTTTTTTTTTTTGCAAGGCAGAAAACTTGCTTTGCAGCAGGTTCTATTCTGGGTAAAAGACTGCAACCAAATCCAGATCAATCAGCTGAAAGCAAAGTGACATACACTGGTGATCTCGTACATTAGAAACAGTGACAGGGAAGCAGATATCGCTGATTATCTCCTAACAAGGCCACTTATAAACCTAATAGAAAGACTAGATGTTAAGCAAACTATTACTTACTGTAATAAACAACATGATGGATGTAAGAGAATTTGTCAAGAATAAAGATCAAAGAAAAAGAATGAAGAACAAAGAATAGAGTGCCAAGTGCCAACTGGGTCAGAGCATGTCTGAAATGGCAAGGCTTGGAGGTTGCAATAGGTCAACAGTTTTTCGACTTTACCATTAGTAGTTCGAGGGGGACAAACACTGCTCAAGAATCACTGATGCACAAGAACAAACAAGAACAAGAAAGTCTACTGTTGTACTGACCAGAGTAACTTTAGATCAATCAGTGTGAGTAGCTATGTTTCCATCCAAATATGCGAATTAAATGTATGCACAAAACAGGTATATCATATAAAAGACATGCAAATAAAGCAGCGTTTCAGCAATCGTCACTTCCTGATTAACTGGCGCCAAACATCAACAGTAAAAACAGAAATTGTTCCAGTAGGAGAAGCTGCATGAATCTTTTCTTCATTTAATAATTACTTGAGCCTCAGAAGACAAATGCCGACATGCAATGAACGAGTGGTGGTAGCATTTGAAGGCGTGAGATGGTTAAGGCATTTTAAAATGACCAAAACAACATTTCAGATGTTTTACAGTGTGCTCAGCCTGCTGTTTTGTCCATTCACGCACATTTTTATCATCACGTGATCTCTTATAACAAAATCACATGACTTTTTTAATGTGCATACTGGAATTTGTTTCGGTAAAAGTGTTTCCATCGTAGTTTATGCGCATCTTTTCTGATCGAATAAAAAGTTTATCCTACTCAGTTATCCCCATATGTTTTTTATGTGCATTTTTCAGAACGTATGCGCATCTTGACGTTTCCATCAATAATTTTTTATGCACATATCCAAAATGCGCATAAAAATACTGTAGGTGGATGGAAACATAGCAAATGATAACCCCTGTCCACTGCTGAAAATGCCTACAAAGTACAACTTTTATCTGGATCTTGGTGCAGTGGAAAAAGGTAATCTGGGTCAAATGAGTCCTGATTTGTGTGTTGTTTATCTGGGCAACTGGCTACATTAGGGTGCAATGATAATGATAAACTGGTCGAAGGAGTGTGGTGCTCTGGGCAGCTCTGTTCTTCTGGTAAACCTTAGGTCCAGCCATTCATGTATAGCTACATTTGGCATGTGCTATACCCATCTAAACATTGCTGCAGACCAGGCACACCCCTTCACGACAATGTGGTATATTTTATTGGTTTTAAACACATAACCGTTTAACACACAATAAACACATATTTTCCCCTTATAGACGCACTACAATGGTTTTGCCCATTTCCCACCGTGTTATGCCGCCGTGTCCGGTGCTGACGTCCAGGTTGGTTGACACAATAGGCATGCAGGAAGACTTGGATAAACAAGCAAACAGACAATCAACATGGACAACAAAAAAGACAAGACAGTGTATATATATTTATGTGTGTGTAAGAATGGAGTTATGCTGTGGGAAATGTGCTACGTAGAAATGTTGATGGGCCATTGGATCAGTGTGTGCACGCAAGTCTGAAACAGCAGGACAACAGGTAAGTAGCAATAACTGTGTATAAACAAACTATGCATATGAGCTCAGTGCTGCTCACTCAGCGGGGACAAAGTCCCACTTTGTCACAGACTGCTTTCAGTAAGATAATGCAACCTGTCACTACACATGTTGTTCAGGAATGCTTTGAATGACATGAAAAAGAGTTCAAGGTGTTGATCTGCCCTTCAAATTCCCCATATCTCAATCCATCTGTGGGATCTGTGGGATGAGCTGGACCAGCAAGTTCAATCCTCAGTGGTTCCACCTCGTAATCTACAGGACTTAGAGAATCGGCTGGTAACATCTAGATGCCAGACACAACAGGAAACCTTCAGGGGTCTTGTAGAGTCCATACCTCGGCAGGCCAGCAGTGTTTTGGCAGCACACCGAGGACCAACAGTATATTAGGCAGGTGGTCATAATGTTTTTTCACTGGTATATATATGATGCTAATAAACTACTACTCTTTCTTAAAGAATGCATGCAGTTTACAATGAAATAAATTTAGAAACAGAGTTGTACATTATCTATTAAATTTTTTTATGAATTTTATATTTTTATGTATTATATTATATCCTTATCACAATACACAGGCAGTAATACTAGTGAAAATTCTGTTGATTTTCCTGCGCTTACATAGTTAGACACTTTCTAAAATGTCCTTCCTCCCTAGGAAATGCATATAAATCCATGATATCTTTCATAATGTTTGAGAACAAAATTAACTGCTCCTAATGTCCTGAAAAGTGAATTATGTTGTTCAATGGCTTTTTAATGTGTCACTTTCAAGAAAAAGAAATTCTGGGACACATGCTTATAATTTGAACAGGACATCATTCATATCCACTTGTTAAGTGGTGACGTATGGAATACTGTTTCCGGGTCCACTTGTTTGAATTGAGAAAATATTCGTTTATGACCTCTTTTTAGTCATATCACAAATTAAAGTGAATTTTATATAAAGTCATGGTGTACATAACAGTCTCTGGAATTGCTGCATCACAAACACCAATATTTTAAAAATTAAAAAAAATGTCTGGCCATCAGATATTAGGCATACACTCAAAATTCAATTCAATTCATCTTTATTTGTATAGCACTTATACAATGTGTATGTCAAAGCAGCTTCACATGGAAGTTTATAGTGAATTGAAACAGTGTCAGTTCAGTTTTCAGAGATAAGTTCAGTTCAGTTTAGCTCAGGTCAGTGTGGGTTAATAATCACTACTGAGAGTCAAAACACTGAAGAGCAATTCCATCGATGTGCAGCTCTACAGATCCCGAACCATGCAAGCCAGTGGCGACAGCGGCGAGGAAAAAACTTCACCAATAGGCAAAAGTGAAGAATTTAAAAAAACTCGAGAGAAACCAGGCTCAAAAATATAGATATTTTTTTACTTGTTCAAACTTCTTAATTAAAATGAGCTGAAACAACACAATTCTTGAAATTTCATTGGTAAACTTAATTTTTTTTATGCTTAAGCCACATGAATTTGTAAAAGTGTTAAGTTAACTTAATTGATTTGTGTTGGGTCAACATGAATGAATTATGTGGAACCCTGCATTTTTTACAGTGTATATATATATATATATATATATATATATATATATATATATATTGCGATTGTGATTTTTGAAAGTAGTACAGTGCTTTGTAAACGTTTATTATTGCGATTTGTTCAGTCTTCATATAACGTCACACTTAACAAGCGGATTGACACTTTGCAAATGACTACATACATGAAAAAAAAACATGAAAAAAAGTCTATGCAATTTTCTCCGATACTGTATATCTCTTAAATCAACTGCAAAAAACCTACTGACCAGTTCAGAAATTTGCAAACAATTTTAAACCTCTCCAAATTTGATTGATTGCAAAGAAGTTTCATTGTTCTTCCCACATTGTAATATAATTAGTAAAATCAGATTTGACCCAAAAAAAGGATAAATAGAAATGACTTAGGTTTAAGTAACAAAACTAAACTTTAGAAACAAAACTTTACAAATGCACAATTATTTTAAAGAGATACAACATTAAATAAATGTGTTTTATATTTAATGCTGTGAATCACCTATTAATTATTTATGAATTATTAAACTATTTATATCAGTTAGAAAAAGTTGAGTAAAATTAATGTAGGTTTGATGTTGTATTGTTAGAGTCATGCAGTTATGAATTTATATATTTAATGGAAATTTAAAAAATCCTTTTATTTCAGTTTAGTTATAAATACTAGTTTTCAGATTCTTAGAAATAACATGCAAAAATATATTCAAAAATTAAAATGATTGCTAATATACAGTGCATCCGGAAAATATTCGTAGCACTTCCACTTTTGCCACATTTTATGTTACAGCCTTATTCCAAAATGGATTAAATTCATTTATTTCCTCAAAATTCTACACACAATACTCCATATTGACAATGTGAAAAAATAGTTTTTGAAATTGTTGCAAATTTATAAAAAACAAAAAAACTGAAAAATCACATGTACATAACTATTCACAGCTTTTGCTCAATACTTTGTTGATGCATCTTTGGCAGCAATTACAGCCTCAAGTCTTTTTGAATATGATGCCACAAGCTTGGCACACCTGTCTTTGGGAAGTTTTGCCCATTCCTCTTTGCAGTACCTCTCAAGCTCTATCAGGTTAGATGGGAAGCAAAGGTGTACAACCATTTTCAGATCTCTCCAGAGATGTTCAATAGGATTAAGGTCTGGACTCTGGCTGGGCCTCTCAAGCACATTCACCAAGGTGTTGTGAAGCAACTCTATTGATATTTTGGTAGTGTGCTTTGGGTCATTGTCCTGCTGGAAGATGAACCGTCGCCCCAGTCTGAGGTCAAGAGCACTCTGAAGCAGGTTTTCATTCAGGATGTCTCTGTGCATTGCTGTGTTCATCTTTCCCTCTATCCTGACTAGTCTTCCAGTTTCTGCTGCTGAAAAACATCCCCACAGCATGATGCTGCCTCTCCACCATGTTTCACTGTAGGGATGGTATTAGCCTGATGATGAGCGGTGCCTGGTTTTCTTCAAATGTAACGCCTGGCCTTCACTCCAAAGAGTTCAATTTTAGTCTCATCAGACCAGAGAGAAGTTAGTTTTTTATGGTCTGAGAGTCCTTCAGATGCCTTTTGGCAAATTCTAGGGGGGGAATAGCTTCCGTCTGGCCACTCTACCATACAGGCCTGATTGGTGGATTGCTGCACAGATGGTTGTCCTTCTGTAAGGTTCTCCTCTCTCCACAGAAGAATCCTGAGAAAGCTCAGACAGAGTGACCAATGGGTTATTGATCACGTCCCAGACTAAGGCTCTTCTCCCCTGATCACTCAGCTTAGATGGCCAGCCAGCTCTAGGAAGAGTCCTGGTGGTTCCAAACATTTTCCATTTCCAGATGATGGAGGCCACTGTGCTCATTGGAACTTTCAGAGCAGCAGAAATTTTTCTGTAACTTTCCCCAGCCTTTTGCCTCGAGACAATCATGTCTCGGAGGTCTACAGACAATTCCTTTGTCTTCATGCTTGGTTTGTGCTTTGACATGCACGGTCAAACGTGGGACCTTATATAGACAGGTGTATGCCTTTTCAAATCATGTCCAATCAACTAAATTTATACCCAGTTAAGCTGCTGAAACATCTCAAGAATGATCAGTGGAAACAGAATTTATCTGAGCTTAATTCAAAGCTTCACAGTAAAGGCTGTCAATACTTCTGTACATGTGATTTTTCAGGTTTTTTATTTTTAATAAATTTGCAACAATTTAAAAACTCTTTTTTTCACATTGTCATTATGGAGTATTGTGTGTAGAGGAAATAAATGAATTTAATCCATTTTGGAATAAGGCTGTAAAAAAATTGGGAAAAAGTGAAGTGCTATGAATACTTTCCACATGCACTGTATTGTATTTTTTGAAGGGGGTTGGAGGGAGGTCATGCATAATTTGAAGTGTCAAAGAAATACTCATTCACTTAATAATGACATATTGCTAATAATAAATAATATGATTTTAGTTGAAAGAATATTATGTAAAATTTAAGTTTAAGTAAAAAATTTTAATTTGTAATGAGAATAATTAATGGGGACCTGAATCACAAAAACAGCATGACGATTTTGAATGCATTATGAGTTAAATGTAATGTAAATGTTTTGATTAACATGGTTTTATGCTCTACTTCACCTTTATGTTCTGTTCAGTTCATATATGAAGAATTCAGATGTGCGAATGAGCATGTGTAGGTTCAGTCATTTCCCTTTTATGGTGATTAATGGGTTATTTTCATTGCCTTTAAAGTGAAATAACTGAACATTAACATAAGAGGCAGAGAAAAATGCTCAATTCAGATGAAAATGGCAATTACAGGCTTTTGCATCTGAACACATATATACATATGGTATAAACTTTAAAAGTATAATTTTAAAATATTTAATAAGACATTATATTTGTGTTTTAAAGGTGATATTGGGCTCAATACATCCTGCTTAATGCATGAGCAAAAGCGTGGTCAGCCAACACACATTCTCAGTCTTCTTAATCGGGATTTTGCCAGATGGTGTCCTATTGCACAGATGATTCATATAAAAATCAGACCCAGCACTGATCTGGTCTAGCGCCTTGAAGACCTAGACGTCAAAAAAGACCATTTAATGCCTATATGCAACACGTACAGTCTGTGTATAAATAGAAATATTTCTTTTACAACAAGCAGCTCAAATGCAAATGCAGGTATAAGAGTATGTGCATTGCAAATATATAGCAAAAGTTGCTTGCATAAGATTTCCTCCTTAAGTGTCCTGTTTTCCATCTTTCAGCCTTTATTATGGGCGATCATCAACACCTACACGATGCCATGCCAGTGCCTTTAAGCTTTGACCTTGCTGAGTAATCTAGAGAGGAATGTATGCGCTAAATCATTCATCGCTGCATATTTATGTCTTAGACTGACCATGAGCCTACTCAATTCTTCTCCAAAAAACCCCACTGTGCATAACAAATACATTATACTTTACATACATGTCCAGTTTATTCTGTAGTTTCTTCTATCACACATATGCCAGAGTATATACATAACATGTGAAGGACAGTATGAAATATAAGTGGTAAACATTTTGTATGGACAGATGTGGATTAGTGTTCATCTTTGCCTCATGCAGGAGATTAGAGCTTATTCACCGCTAACAGGGTTTATCTTTCTCTGTAATTCTGATTACAGTGAAAGAGGAGAGGGAGAGAGAAAGTGGGAGAGAGGCGAAAGAGTTGAGAAGATGAGTAAAAGACGTGCATTATACATTAAAAGAGGAACCGAGCTTAAAAACAAAGGTGCCAATTAAAAGTAGAAGAGGAAAGTTTGTCGAGACAGTGTTGATTTGATCAAGTCTTGCCTTAAAGTTTAACCAAGTTTTAAAAGCCTTTTAAGTGTGAAGTTTATACAGTGTAAGCTTTAGACAGGCAGAAGGTCTGTGCTGTATTTGATAGCTTGAGGTGGTATTATAAAGTCTTTAGAATGTTTTGGGATCTTTGATCATCCACTATGATAAAATTGTAAGATTGATTAAAAAATATATAAGATAGAACAGGAGGACTGTGCCAGTTTTGGTGGATTGAAAGCTCTCTTTTGAAGCATCCATAAGCGAAGGCCCAGTGATGTTAGTATAAAGGCATTTATAGTTTTTCTGTTATGATTTTTTTAAGTATCTTGACTGTATTTAGAATTTTGCATAGCATTTTGTGCAATAAGGTGCATTATGTAAGATTGACACCTAGTGGTTGAACTAGGTATTGCAGTTCAAATTCAAAACACTTTTTCACCCAGTGCCTCCTTCGAAGACTCCACGCAAACTCAGGTTGCCAGATTGAAGATGCCAACACTAGCGAGCATGCCTGATATTGAGAATTACACTATATGTGACAACATGCGATTGACGAGACTGAGGCTACGTTCACACTGCAAGGCTTAGTGCTCAAATCAGATTTTTTTTTCTCAGATCAGATTTTTTTTTTCACATTGTGTAAATGTGGTCAATATAAGATTTTCAGTGTGAACAGATCGTGGTCTTAAACTGACCCGTATGCGCAAAAGTACATTTTATGGACAGCACAAAAGGTTATGCAGACAATACTGTACATTGTTAGATTATGCTTAATATGATTATTGCCCTTTTCACAGACCACAATTGTGGTATATTTCATGAACTGTAAAGGGTTGTTCTCCTACTTCTAATGTGTATTTCACCATTTAAAACCTAAAATAAGTCTCTTGTTATTGGAAACACTGATAATTTGTGATTTATGACAACCACGGTGCGAGTCTTTCTGACCACCGGTGTAGCGAACTCATCAAGGGTTAATGAGCAGCTGCAGACTGAACTGAGAAGGCGGAGTTGGTTTATCTGTGTTTGCAGAGTTATTTCATTTTACTTCGTTAACAACAGGCACGTGCACAAGGGGGATTTGGGTGCTTGAGCACCTGCCATTTTTTCTCTCTGAGAGAAAGTACCCCCTTAACATAAAAAAGTGCTGCCTCCATTGCACATGGATCCCCTATCCGCAACACCGCCCGATGCTCTTCAGCTTCGTGATCGACCCGTGCCCCAATCTTTTAGCAAATTGGTTAACAAGCACCAGTTTTGCCTTTAATTTATTTTTTAAAATGAACAACCAACTTTCTGTGGTAAAGTAATTGCCCTGTGTGCCATTCTACTATGCTGCTGAGGAGTAGATGATGTTTGCAGCACAGAATGATGACGCATGTCGCTCAAAGATTATGTAAAAGCCCCATGAAATTCAACATAACCGTTCACACTGCGGTCGCATTGCAAAACATCAGATCTGTGATTTAATACTACATATGAAAGTGAAACTTTCTGAAAAGATCAGATTCCATGCGGTTTGGGCTGTTCACACTGTCATTACCTGAGTCACATGTGGGCAATAAAAATCTGATTCGGGCCACATTTGGCTGCAGTGTGAACGTAGCCAAAATGTATCTGTGTTAAAGGAGTTTTTGTCCATAACCATAACCTGAAATTTTTATTTTAGAAACGGTTTATAATACTCCCAGCTGAACATGAGGATAAACTACTAGGATAACGATCACCTCAGGTACTGATTATGTGCTTTCTTCATTGTTAAATGTTACCAAGTGAGTTTAAATATTATTCTACATGACTTTTATTGCAATACTTAAAGCAGCAGCAGATAGTTTACCTCAGATCTTGATAAAAAAATAAACATATTTAATTATGTTTTGGGCGACGCAGTGGCACAGTAGGTAGTGCTGTCGCCTCACAGCCAGAAGGTCGCTGATTCGAGCCTCGGCTGGGTCAGTTGGCGTTTCTGTGTGGAGTTTGCATGTTCTCCCTGCGTTTGTGTGGGTTTCCTCCGGGTGCTGTCGGTTTTCCCCACAGTCCAAAGACATGTGGTACAGGTAAATTGGGTAGGCTAAATGGTCCATAGTGTATGAGTGTGAATGAGTGTGCATGGATGTTTCCCAGAGATGGGTTGCGGCTGAAAGGGCATCCGCTGTGTAAAACAAATGCTGGATAAGTTGGCGATTCATTCCGCTGTGGCAACCCCAGAATAATAAAGGGACTATGCCGAAAAGAAAATGAATAAATTAATGAAGGTTTTAATATGTATTTATTAGACTCTAAACCTTACCATTTCGTTGGAGTGCACAATTCTGTGCTTCTGAATGGCTGTATTTAAATGTTTCTGCCGTGTTGCGTAGTGTGCAGGTGGTCAAATTGCTTGTCGCTGGAATCTTGTCGCATTGCATGTTGTTAGGACATGGTGTTACAATGTAAGCTAATGTTAATTTTTTTTTACATTTATATTATTTGACAATTAAAAACCACGTAATGTGGATTTTTATAATTCTGAATTTGCATCTCATTTCAGAGGCTGATGCTGTTTTACAGAGGTCACATTCATATACACTGAAGCCTTGAAGACTGAAATCAAATACAGTGCGTTTTCCACCAAGACAACTCAGGGTGCTGAAATATAATTAGGTGAACTGCCAGTGGGCTGGCTATAGAGCAAAACAAAAACAGACATTCTGACAAGAAACGCACATGTTCAAAGGAGAACAACTGATTTTAGTGCTTTTCAGATAAACAAGTATGTTCACTTAGCATGCTTCTTAAATATCTGCAAGCATATTATAGCATTTTTATGCTTTAAAAGAGTCGAATACTGACATAAAGCACCTTTACAGTTTTTGTCCTTAGATTTGCTCATTTCTGCAATTATTCTGCTAATTGCAGAATAATTATTCCTTTAAAATGTTTAATATTAATTTTTACAGTGCTGGAAAGTTATGGTCAGAAATGTCTTAAAGTAGAGATTTTGGAAGCAATTAATTGAAAAAATAGAATAATAAATATATTAAGTTAATAGGTTCATATTATCAGGAAAAGAATATATGGATAAAATAGGGATGGATTTATTTTGGATCTTTATTTTGCTAACTTGCTTCCAAAAATGATTATTCAGTATAGTTTATTACCTGATCTGTGCAGCTGTCAACAGTTTCCCGTGATGAGTCACTGATGTAATTCCAGTAATACTGGGATAAGACAGCACAATATTTTTTGACAAACTATATGGGATAAAATATTCAGTTATTGCATCCCAATGCAGATCATCAAGACAGCCAACATCAACTGTACAAAAACAGGGTTGATATTGTGTTGTCTAAAGCCTGCATGAGTGGAGATGCTACATTTAAAAAAAACATGCTTTAAAACTGTTGATTTACTTCATAACATCACAACAAGCTTTATGATAAAGCTTTATCTTTCATATACCCGCAAAACAGAGGAATTTGTAATATTAAACAAACACACACAAAATTTCTATTAATAACATTCTTAATTAAAAAAAGATTATTTGCTGAATCATTGACAAATTTCACATATTTGATGTTTAACATGTGTTGCATGTTTTTGAGCCAATGTGATTTCAAAGTGGGCGTGGCTAACTAGCACCCAATGAGAAGCAAATGTTTCCATTTATTGTTGTCCATACTGGTTATGTAAAAGGTGCATATTTACTTACATAGAAGACTTCTATATAAATGTTTTATTCAGCAAGGTTGCAAACCAAATTGTTCAAACACACTGTACACTCTCAGAAATAAAGGTACGAGAGTTGTCACTGGGGGTGGTACCTTTTCAAAAGGTACACTTTTTTTTTTGAAGGGTCCAAATTGGTACCTCAAAAGTATATATTAGTACCTACAAATTTTAAGAGGAACACTTTTGTACTTTTTAGGTACCAATATGTACCATTGAGGTATTAATATGGACCTTTTAGGAACAAATTTGAACCTTTTAAAAAGGTACCACCCCAGTGACAACTCGTCTTTATTTCTGAGAGCATAAAATAATGCATATTACAGAAATTATAACACAATTGTAAGATTAAAGGTAATAGGTCTAACTTGTTTTATAACATGACAAAGAGAGCATGAGTGAGTGTGTGCGCACGTGTGTGTGTGTGTGTGCGCACGTGTGTGTGTGTGTGTGTGTGTGTGTGTGTGTGTGTGTGTGTGTGTTTGTGTGTGTGTGTGTGTGTGTGTGTGTGTGTGTGTGTGTGTGTGTGTGTGTGTGCAGGGGTAAGATTGTAGTGGTTGAGGGGGTGCTGGTGGTAGAAGCAGAGTTTGGCTGCATTTGCGCTCGATAACGAATGTTTAATGCAAGTCTGGAAAACTGAATACGGTCACCATCTGTTCTATAGCCGACTGTGTTCTGAGGACGAATCAACAGCCAAGCACACTTACTGAAGACAGACAAGACTGTGTGTGTGTGTGTGTGTGTGTGAGAGAGAGAGAGAGAGAGAGAGAGAGAGAGAGAGAGAGAGAGAG
>CAIGQZ010001345.1:4086192-4107818 GCA_903798205.1 Danio tinwini
ACACACACACACACACACACACACACACACACACACACACACACACATTCAATTTTCTATTAAAACTTTAGTTGAGATGTATAGCTGATTGTCAAAAGTGTATTTAACTTTACACATAAACATTATTAAGCAATGCATTTACATTAAAATCACATTATCAATAATATTCGTATTATCTGTGTCTTATGGCTTAACTACTGAAACAGTATTTTAATCTTTACATACTGTACAGTGTACAACAACCATTGCCTGACTGTAAGGATTTTTTAATTATAATATTTTTTAAAGAAAAATAAGAATAAAGCTGAGTGTAACTTGTACTCAAGCCACAATGCACCTTCTGAGTAACAACCTAAATTATTATTAAAATGATTAAACTGGACGTTGAATTTTTTTTTAACTGTGCATCTAAACAAATAACCAAATATAAAAATATGACCAAAATGCAGATTAAAAATATGGCCAAATGCAAATTCTTCACAGATCAGCTAGCTTTGCCACAACACACCAAAACACCCACATGAACCTATAGATTATCCTCCTTGGAACCATTAACGTTCTTTTCACCTCAGTCTCATCCTCTGGTAATTTTACAGTTTAAATGCATGGTGTCAGGTGCCTTGTGGGGATGGGTGAGGGTCTGGCCTGCATGCCATGTTAAGAACGTTAGCAGGCATATAGATGGGCATCGCCGCCCTCCCGCCCGCATCCATGTCTGATTAGAGTAACGAACAGAGGGCTGGTCCGTCATGCCGCATTGTCTCTCACGTCGGCCTGAATCACATGGCTCCTCGGAACCAAATGACTCAGTCGGTCATCGCATACGACAAACTGGGCCGTAAGCAGGGGGGCAGCAATGATGTCACAAACCCACCAAAGGGGGATCCCCTCCTAAACAAAAAAAATTCTCCTCTCCACCTGAATGTAAGATATAAACGAAGCACCAAAGGCACATAAAAAGCGAGCTAATTATCACATACGGACGATCTGCACCCTCTAAATCAGCATTTCAAGCGGCGCTCACGCACACACAGGTCTATTGAGGGTCACCACGTACAGACGTACTGCTTTATACACTTTTGTGCTTCCTTCCAAACTACCTCTCCTGCTTCCAGAGGCCTCTGACACTCTGGCTGAGTGCCTTCCAGTGTCTGCATGTCTGCTGAGCATAAACAACACCAACCTGAGCGCTGTTACCACCAGTCCGCCCCCATCTCTCCTTTGTTGCTCTCGGCTTGTTTGCATCGCCGAAGCTCGCAGTCCCAAACATGTGTGCGCAGCTATATATGCGTATGTACATGAGCAGAGCAGGGCAGAGCTGTGATGTGCTTCCTCAAGAGCTTAATGACTCTCAGCAGTGCTGTCAGAAACACTCGACAGAGTCCGGCACTTAAGGGCATATGTTTTTCCCTCTCCTCAGCCGCCTGCAAACAGCGACAAACACACACAAACAGAAGCTCCCAGCTACGGTAATGAAATCATTCAGCAGTGAACCCAAGAAAAAGAAGGGCAGTGAGAAATAACTGCAACCCTGTGATGAACAGCTTGTGTTAGGAGGCTCATGCAAGATGTGCACTCCTCTGCAGCCATTGACAGGTAGACTACTTTCAAATTGTACTGCGTTACTGATCAAAAAAACTGTTACCCATTTTAGGTCATCTGATTTGAGGTCTTAGATTACTTGTAAATTACTTTTAATCTTAGTTTACTTTTGGATCACTTTGGACTGTTTGTAATAGATTTAAATGGGATTACTGTTATATATAAACAAAGAGAAATAAATTACAGTGCTCAGCATATATGAGTACACGCCTCACAAATCTCTCATTTAATAAATTCATATTTTCTATAGGATGCTTTACAATATTATATTTGTGCATATACATTAGATTAGTCAGTACTGAAGCCAAATCTGGAGCTAATCTAACAAAATAACTTACAATAATGGTTCAAAAATTAGTTGACCAATTTTATGTTAGGGAAAAATATAATAATTATTTTTTCAAAAATAGCAAAAATTGAGAGAAACAAAAAATATATAATATTTTGCTGATTTTAGTTTGTAATTATTTTTCAATGTTTTGCATGAATTTAAATGTATTATCTTTCCATTTCTAAAGATGTTCTGTGACTAAAATATTATTTAAATAAATATATCTGTTTAATAAATATGTTTTGTTCAAATGCACCAATATATATTACCCATATTCACTGAGAAATGGATAAAAATATTCATTTTTGAAATGGGGTGTGCTCACATATGCTGAGCCCTGTACATTCCACTCTTTGTTTTAATCATGGTTTTCCAATTGTGCTAAATGAATAAAATGCTGGGAATTTGTGAACTTATGTGAAGCTAACAATGAAAAATAATAAAATTATTTAAAATGTGTAAAAACAAGCAAAAAATAAACACCCAAATTTTAAATATTCTGTTTATCTGCATGTCAATGTGAAAATGAGAGAGTGAAAAAATAAGATTTAGGTAAAATTGATAAACGGTAAACTATTTACTGCCATTGTGTGTATAATATGTAATCATGTAATATGATAATTAAGAAGTAATATATCAATTAATCTGCACAATCACTCCAAAAAAATCAGAGTTATTTTTGATCCACTTTTGCAGTTTGACAGGCATGTAAATGCACTTGTGAAGAGCAGCTTTTTCCAACCTAGATTGGTGGCAAAAGCTAAACCATTTCTTTCTAAAAAAAGATCTAGAAACTGTAACCCATGCTTTAAATTCCTATCGGTTAGACTACTGCAACTCTTTGTACATTGGTCTAGTTACAGTTGGTTCAAAATGCAGCTGCCAGATTAATAACCGGAACTAAGAAAAAAGATAATATCTTCTCTGTCCTAGCATCATTGCACTGGCTTCCTATAAAATTCAGAGTTGATTTTAAAATTATTATTTTCACATATAAAGCATTGCACAATTCTGCCCCGGTCTATATCAGTGAACTAATTAGGTCATATACAGCTTGTAGATGTTAAGGTCCCAAGATCAGTTTCTTTTGTCTGTCCCTCTGTCTTACTGCAAATCAAAAGGTTATCGAGCTTTCTGTGTTGCGGCCCGAAGGCTCTGAAACAGTCGCTCTTTGAACATCAGGATTTCTCCGTCATTGCATGCTTTTAAATCTAACTTAAAGACTTATTTTTACTCCCTTGCCTTTAAATGTCACATGCATGTTATTTCTTATCTGTATTTTAGTATTGCATATATACATATATATTTCCTTTTCTTATATTTTTAATACAAGTCTTAATTATTTAAATAAAGTTTGCCTAGCTTTGTCACCAAAAATAGTACTTGTAATACTTAGGCATCCAGCACTGCAACACTACATGCAAAAAAAAGTAAAGATTTTTTTAATTCATTTTTAAGCACAATGCAAATGCTAAAAATCTTATACAAATTAAGTTCGAATACACAATATAAATGCTTAAAAATACATTTAAGAAAATAAACAAACAAAACAGTTGCTTAATTTCAGGCTGATCAGGACACTGAATGAAATGTGTAGGAATTACACAAGCCTGATTCCCTCAATATTTGCTTCAGATCATTCAATATCTAGAATTTTTATTTCATTTCAATTTACACACACACACGTGAAAAATGATTTGTGGTTTACTGAAGGATTCGATATCAACTCACATAACCAAATTCACAGAGTAAGTGATTAATCAAATCACTACTCACAAAAAAACTCAAGGCTGTTTTGCCTTTTTGCCTGATTTGAAAAGAACCATTGCAGTACATTCATGTAAAAAATATATACAAATATGATTGAGAAGTTGTCATATCTCCTGCAGAGAGAGAGAGAGAGAGAGAGAGAGAGAGAGAGGGAGAGAGAGAGAGAGAGAGAGAGAGAGAAAAGAAAAAAACTGACTGTGCAGCAATATAGTATTACATAACTCACAGATTATCCACATCTTGTCACCTCCTGTACTGTATTGTGTATTTCACACATAACATGAAGTCAAATGAAAGTCTGATAATAGCAAGTGACAATGCATTGTGTGTGCGTGAATCAATTTTTCAGTGGATTGTTGTGATCATGTCATGATTAACTTGTGGAAACAAAAAAATGTTCATGCCACAAATATTATATTATATTATATTATATTATATTATATTATATTATATTATATTGCCAATAACCCACTCAATGTTATTAATAATGTCGTGTGATACGTTAAACTAAATACGTTAAATATAATTTTACATTCTTTTAATAATACCACAGTATTTAAAATTATTTTTTATGTTTGTTTGTAATGTTCATATATATTTTTTTCCACCTTTTATTTTCATAATTTAACATCTCTTTGCGGCACACCTGATGGTCTTTATTTTCTATTTTACATAAAGGTCTGACAAAAACTCGATTCTTTGACTAATCACTCATCAGCCAGTAGATGGCGATAATGGTGGGTATTTGCATGAGCTATATCGCGTTATTAAAAAAAACAGAATCATAATTTTAATTTTGGACCTAAACAAACTGAATCTTCCACTTACATCACTGACTCGTTATATGAAGACATCGCAAATCCTCTTATATTTTTCTAAAAACATAATCGAAATAAAAGAAAAAAATTCTGAGACCAAACAAGTATTTGTTTAGGCTACAACTTTATCAATTAGTGAAAAGTTACTGTTTGCAACCAATATGCAAAAAACGTAAATCTTAAGTCACCTTAAAACAAGTTCAAAAGACCAATAAATAAAACTGAATGACCGCGGTTGCATTTCCATGGCCTCATCCTCACCAATTAAATGAGTCTATACATCAAGAGTGATTAGGAAACTAAGAGCAGCTCTCCTGCGTGTCAAAAGTGTTCAGCGGTCAGTGAGTGTCAGCAGAGCGACGCTTCGACACGCCAGGGGTTTAATGCTCTTATGACACGACACGCCAATGACGCGCCCGCCGGGAGTGATGACTGTTCGTTTAACGCATAAAGAGTGCAAGATCACTTTCTCTCCAGTGCACACTAGTGGACAGAATTAAAGCTCATAACAACTGATGGCATAATGAAAGGAAAACTCGTCTTTAAACAACAATTCTCCTTGTAGTTATAACTATAAACATATAAAAAACAACTTTGCGCACAGTCGATAATACATAAGGCTATGGATAATAAACAAGTAGGCTATCCTAGTGCTTTTGCAGAATCATAAATTGCCCAATAGTGATTTCCTGTTTGAAAGGTGACATTGATGTTTTTAAACAAATGCTAATGCATTCATTCAGTTTTGTTCGGCTATGAAATTGAATTCAATCTAAATGATTAGATATTGTTTCATTGTTTTTTGTACATCTGCAAATAAATATTTTAATGACCTAAATATTTCTTTACAAATCAGAGGTCGAAATTACTGCACAGGCCTACAACATAGCCTAGTATTAACAATACAGGTTAATTATATATATATATGCTATTTATATATTTATTTTATTTTATTTTTTTTTACTTAAAGCTGTTTAAAACGCTTGCTTCAGACTTGAATTCTCTGTTGTATTGAACAGGCTTTTTTTATCTCCAAGGCTAAATAAACGTTAAGATTAACAGTGAAAAACGAAATGATGTATCGATTCAACGTTAGATCACTGACAAAAGGTCTAGTTTAGTTTAGAGAAGTGTTTGTGAGACTGGCTTTGCATTTATGCGCTCATGCATTAGCAGGCTGTGGACGACAGGCGCTGAAATCGCGTTAATAAGTGGGACGGGTAGGTTACAGGACACCGCCGATTCACAATCACACAAATACCCAAGGACAGGTCCTTGCGGCCCCGGGACGCTTCCTGCGCCCTCACAACAGCAGCAGGCCGCGTCTTACCAGCGAGGACCAGTCTCATTTAGGAGATTATTAGCTCAATGCACATTACAAGCATGACACGACCCTTCAATACACAGATGATCTGAGCTAAAGTGTGTCATTATTGTGTTGATATGTGCACGTGCTCTAGGCCCCGTTTACTGCAATCGCTTTTATTTTGGACATTTAGGGGCATCAATACTGCTGTACTTTAAAATCATTTAATGGTTATTAAATGATTTGTTAAAAAAAGAAGAAGACTTTGCATCTGATATAGGAATAAAAACTGTTTAAAACTGACCTCTGCAGTGTGCATAGACATCTGAATAAACCCGAACACTAGTGTTTGTTTACGTCAAAGCAAAGGCCTTTTAATATTTTAGCTATATGATTTGTAAAAACTTCCAAACGCTTTTCTCTTTCAAACAATCCAAACATGTTTGCTTCTTTAAAACAGTTTCAACTATTATACACATGCATGGCAGGGAGAAAACTGAGATGATCATAGATATATGTTTTAATTATAAAGACATATAAACAATATACAGTATGAAACGCATGTTGCAACAAGGTCAAAATCCTTTGATCAAGTAGTTTTTCACAGTTGTACAATACAATCAAGTGAACTGTGCAATAACATAAAAATAATAAATTAATTAATTAATAAATAAATAAACGATTTTATAGGCCAAGCATCTGAGAATGTTACGTTTTCCCCTAATACACTGATGGATATCATCCGTTTATTCATTTCTGACCAACTTTTTTTAAGAAACTAGTTTATTGTGTTCAATTGTAAATTGCATAGTTGACCAATACCGATGAAACCAAAAGGTTTGACTTAAAAAATAAATCCTCCGCAAACTGTGAGCAATAACAAGGAATTTCTTTTGTTTGTTTGTTTTCACACAAATAATCTTTTTAATCTTTCATGTGGGAAAAGGAAGAAAGGCTTTAAATTTGAGGGGTTTATAAGCTTGTTCCAGTAATTATATGTCCCTTAATTATTTATTTCACATTATCTAATAAATTTGGATGACACATCGCACTTATTTAGACACAAAGCAGGAGTTTTGAGTCAGACCTATAAGCCCAGTCCCAACAAAACAGTTCGACCAACATAAGGATGAAGCGGGAAGAGTCAAGGCTTGTCGTTGCAGTGTTTAAACAGGTTGGACGGGGTGCCGGAGAACGAGTTGCATTTCTCCGCGCAGGTGGCCAGTGCTGTGCTCGAAAACGGATACACGGCCGCCTGTCCGAAAGGCGCGAGCGCGGTGGGAATCGGCGAAGTTATAGTCTGTCCTTGGTTAAGATAAGCCACCAACCGGCGCATCTCCTCCAGCGCCTGCGCCTGCATTAGGATGTAGTTTTTTGCAAGAAGCAAAGTTGCGATTTTAGAGAGTTTTCTGACAGACGGGCTGTGCGCGTAAGGAATTACAGATCTCAGACCGTCCAGCGCGTCATTGAGATCGTGCATGCGTCTCCGCTCGCGCGCGTTGATGCTCAGCCGGAGAGATCTCTGCTCCTTGGACTTCTTGGTGAGAGAGCCCGGGTGCTTCTCTTCGTCGAACCCTGCGCCTCGCTTACGGGACTCGAGGTGGTCGAAGCCGTCGTCTTCATCACTGGTCTGCTCTCCGCCACTTTCGTTCGACTTTCCCGTTTGACCGGATAGGAAATCCGCGGCAGGTGTGAGCGAGAAGCGGCCAGGACTTCCAGCACCATGGCCAGCGCCGAAACCGAAGGCGGACTGTCCGTAGCGCTGCGTCAGGTCCAGCAGGGTGTCGTTGCTGATCGATTTCAGCAAATTCTCGTCGCCGACATTCATTTTGAAGAAAATAAATAAAATGAAAACAAAAAAAACGGACCGGATGGAAAACTTTGGCGCGCGCGCTCCTGCAAGCTTGCTCGCGCTTCCCCGTCTTCTGTTTCGTGGGTGTCCTCCAAAGGGCTGTTGAAAATGAAGACACTTTTTGATAGAGATCTTTCTACCCCTATCACGTCGAGCACTCGTGTATTGCTCCTCCGCGCAGACAGTGATGTTGCGTGCACTTTAGACGCCTCGTCTGAACTTGCGCGCGTTCTTGCAGTGCGTCTTGCCCTCGCCCTGGGCAGATTGAGACTCGCGCGCAGTCCTACAAGCGAGTGAGTAAGAGCGCGAGGCCCCGCGGGATTATCACTCTGTCCAATCAGGAGGACGTTTTAATTAAGAAGATTAGAAACTGGCATGCTCTTAAATTCATCTCTAGCAATCATAACTGCTGAACAAATGATGGCATAATATAAAACATGGCCGGAGCATTGTAGTGAGCAGCATTTTTGCTATTCTGTAATACTGTGAAATTGCAATCAGTTACACCAAATGAACAAAAAGTTAGTAAATGAATGATTTGTTGTAAAGCGAATATTTATTTATACCACCTCTGGGTAACAAAAGTAGACAAATTTATGAGGAATACAATCCTCACAGAAAATGACCAGTAAAATAATTTAATATTGTTAATTATTAATATTATTCAAAACTTTCTTTGAGTGGAAGTGTAATAGAAACGATAGAGCATGCTTACTGATTGCATGTAATATTTCTTACAATCAGATTTCAAAACATTTTAGCGTTTTAATGCTCACACAATCATATTGCATATTGCATATCCATTTATGTTTTTTAAAGAATTTACAGGTGGTCCCAAATTCTTTTTAAAATATCTTTCTGAATAAATCTACTGTGTCCTATTGTTTGAATTCATTGTTAATGTCATGTAGTTCATGCTTATGAATTTGGTGACAAAAGCACCTCTCAGTAACAATAACAATACAACAAATCCCAATTCCAAAAATTGGATCAAAAGTAATCTAAAAATAATCAGTAATCAGTACATTACTTCAAATGGGTAATCTAAATTAAACTGAAGTTCTCACCATGTAATTTGTGGTCTGGTTTAGTCCCATGAGCATGAGTAAAAATAAAACCAAGCAAAGTAAATAATAATAATAAAATATAAGATCTATGGTTAGTATAAAGATAAAATAAACAGTCAAAACTTACATGTGAATTTAGGCCTAAAGAAACTAGCAAGCTGCCTGCAACATATAGGCTACTACATCTACCATGATGCAAGTTTACTTGCTTGAAATTCACTGTCCTTAACTGTACTGACTTTATGACCAAAAAGAACTTTAAGAGTAGAGGACTCTAAAACAAGACCATGTTTGACTGAAGTTCTGGAGTTGAAAAAAAATGACGCCACTACTCCGTCAAATGTGCAAGATTTTTGAGCTAAAAAGGGCAACATTTTCTCTAGCCTTAAAATTTCAAAGTTTTTTTTTTTTGACCATGCAGGGTATATGCTTTAACTTGTATCTGACCTGACGTGTGTGTGTGTTGTTGAACAGGGCGGAAATGATGGTGGAGATGACGTGCTGTGAGGGATTAATCGCACTGCCTGGATAAGGCCCAACGTTGAGCTTCAGCAGCCACAGCCAACATTAAACAAATGTGAAGGTATAGGGAGATTTCTGCAGGTTGGTAAAAAAAGAAAAGAAAAACAGCAACTCAGCATTAAATCTTTAGTACAAGATTGCCTTTCTGCTTGGACATATTCTAGGCCTACAGAATTCAGTCAGTTCTTGAAGTTTGTTTTTAGATTTTCTACAGTGTTGCAGAAACAAAACAAAAAAAATTAAACAAGCAATTATCACTCAGTTGTTATAACTCTTTCTTGACAAAAAAACTGTTAAAAAGTGCTCAATAAATGACATAAAACTTGACGCTAAAATGATGCACTGCCATCTTGTGTTCATTGGAGAAAGGCACAATTCAGAAAACCAACAGCTGCATAGACAAACTAACGAGTTAGTCCAGTCATTATTCATTCGTTCATTTTCCTTTGGCTTAGTACCTTTATTCATCAGGGGTCGCCACAGAGGAATGAACCACCAACTTATTCAGCATATGTTTTGGATGCCCTTCCAGCTGCAACCCAGTACTGGAATACATCCATACACACTCATTCACATATACGGCCAATTTAGTTTTACCTAATTCACATACCACATGACTGTGGGGGAAAACGGAGGAAACCCACGCGAACACAGAGAGAACATGCAAACTCCACACAGAAATGCCAACTGACCCAGCCAGGGCTCAAACCAGCGACCTTCTTGCTGTGCTAACCACTGAGCCACCAGTCATTATTGCCAAATTAAAATAAGAGTAATAGTAATATGTTTAAAATAGCAATGCTAAAATAATGAATCTTAATTGTTTGATAATCTTAATTGTTTAAATATTCTGGCATATATGTTTATTATATTTTGAATTAGTATTCCATTCTCTCTTAATTTGATTCACTTTTAATCATTTTGCTTTTATCGTTTTCTTTTTTATACGACTGTAATTTATGGTTTATTTATGTTTTTTATATTTATATTAGTTATTTTAGTAAACTAAATTAAAATAAACTCAAAACGTGTTAGTTTTTAAATATATGTATATAATTTTACATATAACTTTACGTTTAACATATAAGTAAATGTTACATTTATTATAAAATAAACAATTTTGTCATAAATTGAGATAATCTGAACCGACTGAACAGCTTTGTGAATTTCTCTGCATTGCTCAGACTACAACACAACATTGTTGGCGAAAACAGAAAACTTTCTCTGATATTTACCTGAAGGCAACACAACCTAAAGGGACAGTTCATCCAAAAATGAAAACTTTGTCATTCACAAGTGATTACAAACCTTTATTAGTGTCTTTTTTCCACTGAGCACAAAATATTTGCAGAATGTATAAAACACGTAACACTGAATTTCTTATTATGGAAGTCATTGGATACCAGTTTCCTACATTCTTCATAATATCTTATTTTGTTTTCAACAGAAGAAACAAACTCAAAGAGGTTTGGAACAAGTGGTGGATGCGTAAGGGTGCTTTCACACCTGTCTAATTTAGTTTGGTTGAATTGCACTTGAGTTCATTTTCTCTTTTTGTGGTTCATTTGGACAGGTGTAAATGCAGTAATCGCATTTAAGTGCGCACCAAAAGTAGACTAAACAAACAGAGACCTACTTAGGTGGTCTACGCTATTCGCCTTATGTTCTAACGTCATTCCTTTGTGAAGAGAACATGATCCGAACAAGAACAGACCCAACTGCAAAAAGTACCAAACATTTTTGGACTAAACCAGCTGCTCTGTATCATGGGATGAGGGCAAGTATTTGTTTATAGTGCTTTAGCATTTTTAACAGCTCTAAACTATAATATACGATGACCAGAGATACAGTCAGCAAGCTCAGTCATCTCTCCACACTATCAAGCGTTGTGTTGTCTCATCTGCTGGCTTCTCCACATCTTTTTGTTTACTTTAGAGAGTTCTGTAGGAATATTCGTAAATGTTAATACTGGCCAATCGAAAGGCAGTTTAGGAAATACATCTAATGACACATATTTTAATTGAGTGATTTGGATGTTGACACAAGACTCAATTTTTTTCTGTTATAACAGTTTTCAATACTATTTGGATGCAGACTTGGATTTGCAAGACTGCATTTCTCAGACATGCAATGTCAGACACAATGGCTGAGTCCGCTCTCCCTCATGAAACTAATACGGAAGTAACTGAAACTGCAATTCATTGACTGGCCTTTGGGGGCTGGCTCCATGAACTCCAGATGTTCACTGACTGCAATGCTAAATTGGCCAATTTTACAGCTGATAAAAACATGTTTACAGCCTGGTACAAAGGATGGTTTTGGTGCATATAACTAATATTTCCCTTCATGACAACTGTAAGGGGGTGAATTTTTTTTGTTACTCATCGGTTTTATTTATATTGAGTTATATTAAATCTGCATATTTAAAGGGCATGGTTACTTGAGTGACTGCTAGGTCTCGCTGGTCGCTGTCACGTCACCTCAGCTGATTCTGACTGATTAGCCGCTGAGCTCTTCACATATATCATATTTTTGTTTTGTTTTATGTGGCTTTACACAGTCAATTACTTTTTGGATTATTTCTTAAAATTATCAGATAAAATGGTACGCTGTGGACTTAATTGTGCTCACAAAACATTCAAGTGACCTCCGTTTCCCAGTAAAATTCCTATTCTTGAAAAATCTTGAACAGTCATCTGAAACACTGTAATACAGTGTTATGCCTAGATTTCATAAATAGCCTTGCATTTACTAATACAGACTATATTCGAAATGTTTGGAAGTAATTCACGCTTTCCTCCTGTAGAAAAATATCATAAGAACAATGCTTAGTGGCTTAATGTATTTGCTCTTCAGAAACTTATGGGTGACGTCACGCATACTACGTCCATATCTTTTACAGTCAATAATCTGAAGTTATAGAATTTAAAAAAACAGTATGCGAGAAGTACCCGTATGACTTACTACTGGCAAGATTCTGAAGTGAGCATACGATGCATGCTACGCTGTCCCATGATGCCCCACGAGAGAATTCAAGAATAGGAGTGAAGCGACACAATTGATGTGGGTAGGTCACGTGATCATGACAAAATGGCATGTAATGGAAAGTAGTACATTCAAATTCCTTTCATACTGCTCAAATTCAAATGCTTAACCTACTGAGTAGTGGGCGATTTCGGAATCAGCCAATGCACTTAATGAATCTAGTGGCGTCACTGTGAGGGCGTTAGGGGTGGGGTTAGATGACTGGTTGAGACCCTAGCGATCAATGTGTTCTGAAAAAAAAAACTCCAGAAGAATGCTTACGTGTATAATTTGTTGCTATTGGTCAAAAAAAAAATTAACCGAACCACAAAAAAGTCCTATCCCTTTAACTATACATAAAAAGGATAATATGTGCCTTCTCACACAATACACAAGATGGCGCTGTTGTAAAACAATTGTTCATCAGGCAACACGAACAACTAAAGCTATGCTAAACACAAACACTGCCACCTCACACACACACACAAAACAGTAACGTTAATGTAATTAATACAGAAATCATATTGCATAATTGCAACAAAAACAACATACAGACAACCTATTTGCACACATCACTAAAGGTCAAATACATTCAAAAGTGCAAAAATTGCATATCTGGGGGTAGAAATGTGTGCAAATAAACAATAATTGTATAGAAAATAAGACTGTTTGATGTTTGTCCACAGCAATTGTGCTTGCTGCTTTGAAAAGACAGATAAACAGACGGACGGATGGACAAAGCGACTGACCTCTTTTATCGCCCTTGTTCCAGGCTATTCCCTTTTGCATGTGATCAGCGGGAGATTGGTCTTTTTCGGAGAGTTATCATTCGGCGTGTGTGTGATATCAGGCCCTCCGGACAAACGCCCGCCAGAGAGCGTCTCCAGCCTAACACACCGTGAAATGATAGGCCTCTCCGGCTATTGTGAGAGAGGTGGCACATTTCTGAGCCTCTGTCTTCAAACCATTTTCCACACCAAACAGTAGTCATCTTGTGTATTCATTTCGGGTGTGAGGTTATATCTGAGCGCAAATGAGCAAAAAATAGACAACAAAAGCAGCACAGGCGCCCTCGCATTGAACAGCGTGTTCACGGAGGTAAAACTTGGGCAGTGATGGCCTGAGAGTAAAAAGAAAACGGGATATAATATTTAGGCATTATAACAGCCGCTGACCTTGCGTCCACATTTGCATAATGATAGCAAAGACACGTATGTGTGCGAGAGCGTGAGGACACCTCGGCTAATGCAAGAAACCGTGAAGCAAGCAACTGAACGCTGGCGCTTTTATTTGGTTGTTGCTAGGTGACGAGTGGCGCGCGCCGAACAAGTCTGACAAAAGAATCTTATGTTTATATCCGCTTTAACAGCCTTAATTCATCATTCAAACATGACAAGTGCCAAATAAAACAACAAAAGAAGCTAAAAAGAGGATTCTTATGATTTATAGAAGCAGTGGTGGAAAGAGTACTGAAAAATCATAGGCCTACTTAAGTAAAAGTACCATTACTTGCCTAAAAATGTAGTGCAAGTACAGTAAAAGTATCTGTAAAAAAAGTATCTGTAAAAGTAAAGTAGACGTTTCAAAAGTACTCGAGTGGTAGTGAGTATTACGCTGTAAAAAGCTGATGCATTTACATGTAATTTGTGGATGTGTGTAAACGTAACATTCTGTAGTGCATTTAGTTATTGCCCAGCAGGCACACAACGTCATACGACGTAAATATTGTTAGATTTAGGTTGTAATGTCAGGTGACCAAAATTTAATGTCTAGTTCATTATATATAATTCATTCATTATATTCATTATATATAGTCTATAAGGATTTAGGTTGTGTTAGAAAGTGACCAATATGCAACGTCGAGCCAACATCTTAAACCAACGTCATATTGACGTCAAATACTGACATTTATTCATCAGTTATGGCAACCAAAATTTAGCGTCTGATAGACGCCATAGAGGTATCGTCCACACAATGTCAAGCTGTAACATCATTAGACGTTGATATTTGGTTGATTTTAGGTTGGACACTGATGTAGGTCTGACGTTGGGTTCTGATTGATTTTCATTTCCAAACGTATTTCCCCATGACGCTGTACAATGTTTAAGGCCATTTCGGTCATCATAAACATCCATCATCTTCTCATCAGTGACATGCATCTAAACAGTCTCTGGGTCACTGTCTGTAAAGTTTTTAGACATCTTCTTGGACACTTTTGATGCTTCCAAACAGTTTGCTGCAGTTATAAATCGCCATGTCTTGAGGTAGTTCATTATGATGTGATTTATCTTCTATGTGCGATTTGATTGGACCGCAAGAACACTTAGCCAATCAGCACAGACAAGAAAAAATATAAGTAGTGACTGCAGGTTGAAGAAAAGTAGTGGAGTAAAAGTACAGATAATCTGTAAATAAAATATATGCAAAAATAAAATGCAAAACAGGTAGAGAACACATAAAAAATTATGACGAAATATTCATTTAAGATACATAATTTTCTGCTCTATCACTGTGAAAATCAACTCTTAGGGGAAGAAAAACTTTTTTTTGACTCAAAGCCCCTCTATTGTCCAAACTGCAAAAGCAAATAAAATAAATTTTGAAATGTTACATGATTACTGTATGTCTGTTTTCACTATAGTAGGGGAGAGCGAGGACAAAAGTAACATTTAAAAAAAAAAACCTAATTTTAAAAGATAATGTTTTTAGCTGATTTTTTTTTTGCTGTGGTCTATCAAAATCAGGTGTTATTTTGTATCAATGTAAAACAACTCCAATATAACTTCACTTTAAACAAAAGTTGAACATTGTTACTTTAGACCCTGTCAGCAGGGACGAAAGTAACACACGAGTGGATCAAAAGTAACACAACAATATTTGCAAAATTTACTGGCTTAACTTTGTTTATTTTAAATATATCTGACTAAAACCTTATTAATGTTCACTGCAAACATTTTTTATCCTTTATTTTTTCAAAAAAAATATTAAACGGCATTTTCATTTTAAAATTCACTTCCATCAAATGTTTTTAAAAACAATCCCACAACGCAAAATCTTAAAATTTTCTACAATTTTTAAATACATTTTTTTATTATTATTGACAATATGTATTATTTTATAAAACATAATAATCAAAAAACTGAAAACTCTAATGTGGAAGTGAAAAATAAGGTATGGCTATTAGCAGTGGGACATAAATAATGTTACTTTTATCCCCACAGGAGCTCTTAAACTTTTAAACTGAAAAACAGACATTGCAAACTTGAGGATGTGTTATTGCACAAAATAACCTGTAGTTTGATCATTACTGTGATGCATGAAAAGAGAAACACAACTTGAAATGAGGAAAGAAGGACCTTTACAATAATACAAATTTTGCACTTAAAAACTGAAATTTGGATCTAACTGCGGGATACAGTCCTGAAATCAGGTGATATTTGGCAACTCAAGCAAGCGTTGCATGCAGAATGTGCTGTTATAGCCTGGAAAGCAAATTTTGTCAGGGCTTCAAGAAAATTGCTTTGTTACTTTCATCCCAAATTACTTTCATTCCCACTCTTCCCTAGCCTAATAATTTAAGAAGGCAACACAATTCATCTAAGTAAATAAGATACCAAATAAATATCCAAATTTTTTAAAATAATTTTCACCTTTTTTGTATTTTTCAAAACTGTAAATCAACTAAGACACCAGGACTTAGGATTTAGTTGAATAAAGAATATTTTTTAAATCAATTAAGTTTAGTGGAGTTTTTAAAAGATTTTAATGGTAAATTATTTTTATATAATTTTATAATAATCATTTGCTTATAAATCTATTTTTCCCAACATGGTGGCATAGTTCTAAAAACAAAAAAAATATATATATTATATATTAATAAAATATTTACATAAAAAAATAATGGTAGAAAAGTTATTTTAAAAACAATTTCTATTGAATATAAACATTTTTGGGGATTTTAAGATTTCTGTTTACCAGTTCTAAAAGAACACACTTAATATTGGCTTATATTTTAAGTCTGGATAATCTTAGTTTTTGAGCAAGGAATATATATATTATTGATTTAATGGTGGGCTTCTTATATTTTAAATCAAATGTTGCCATCTTGAATCCAAAGTATTTTCATATAAAATGTTCATGCATAAAATGTGCTACTTGTCATTTCTTTGCAGCTCTGATTAAAAATAAATAAATAAATAAATGAATAAACTGGTCACACTTTATTTTAAGGTGTAGATGTTACAATGAAATTATACAATTAATTACTGAATCAACAACATACTGTATAGCCAGGGTGAGGGCTATGGTTTTATTTAGTGTAATCGCTACATACAATATTAACACTGTTAACCGTTATTACAGATGCACTTTATTTTACAGCATGTTTACTCAACTTGTACTTACAGTGTACTTAAGAAAGAATTAGACATACTATATAAGGATATTGCAGAGGTTAAGGTTAGGTAGAGGGGTAGGTGGATATTATTACCTAGTTTATAAAATGACCTATAACATGTACATATTTTGTAAGTACAAACATTAAAGGCATAGTTCACTCAAAATAAAATAAAAAAATTCTCGCCCTCATATGGTTTCTTTCTTCTGATGAACACTAAAGAAGGTATTTTGAAAAAAGCTAAAAACCTGTAAAACACTGACTTCCATATAAGAAAAAAAATACTATGGATGCTAATGGTTACTGGTATTCAGCTTTCTTCAATTTATCTTTTGTGTTCAATAGAAGAAAGAGACTCAAACAGGTTTGTAACAAGTGATGGGAGAATAAATGATGACAAAAAAAAAATCAGTTTTGGATGAACTCTCCCTTTAAGTACTGTAAAGTACTGTAAAATAAAGTTCAACCCAAACATTAAAAAGAGTATGCTTTACAAGAAAATAGCATTCCAAAACTTCTATACTTTTTTCTGTTCTGAAATTTAACTTTTAACATAAGACTTGCTCTTATGAGGGTGGCACGGTGGCTCAGTGGTTAGCACTGTCGGTTTACAGCAAGAAGGTAGCTGGTTCAAGTACCGACTGGGCCAGTTGGCATTTCTTTGTGGAGTTTGCCTGTTCTTCCCAGTACTGGGTTGTGACTGGAAAGGCATCCTCTATGTAAAACATATGCTGGAATAGTTGGTGATTCATTCACTGTGGCGACCTCTGCAATAGAGACTAAGCCGAAGGAAAATGAATGAATTTGCTCTTAGTTTTCATAATTATTTGTGTAAATTTCTGAGCAAAATAACACTGTACAATAAATTGTACACTAATTTTTAGTGAAGAGACAAATAGGCCATTTGTCTTGGAAACGAGCAGCAGAAGCAAGCATAAAAGCAATTTGAACAGTTTATCACTACAACCTCTGTGGAGGCAAATAATTTTAGCAGCACAAAACAAAGCATGACTCGGTTGTGTATTGGCACGTTTGCCATGTAATTGATCCGCTGCTCAGTGTTGCCACAGCAACCGCAGGCTAGACTCCTCCAAGGTGGCATGGCACTGGAGGACTGAGCATCACTGAAGAGACTCAGTGACATGCTTAGGCCTGCAGGGGGCAGCAGCGGCAAGCACACACACCCACAAGCACACAAGCACACTGCCAGAACTCCACAGTCAGAGCAGGCTTTGTTAGAGCTCAGATCATCTCACACTCTACTCAGACGCTTTCATTTAGTTCAGTAGTACATGAATATACAGCTATGGAGAGTACTTGCAAATGTTCAGGTTCTGTGGATGTACTGAATATATAGGTATGTGTTTGAGTACAATATTTGTTTTATTTATTTATACACCTTTTTCCTACACCCCATGATGCTTTGGTAATTTCAGTAACAATAGCAAAAAAAACAAAAAAAAAAACAGTGAAATATATATTTTAAATTTTTTTTAAAGGTTTTATGAGGTGATATTATTCTCCTCAAAGATTGACAATTGAATATTAAAACGCAAAGTATTTGATTTAACAAATTATTTTTAGCAGACCATGAATAACCCCAAAGTCTTTCTGCATCTATATTATAGACATGAAAAAATAAATAAATGAATACAAAGAGCAACTACTATGATGAAACAAAATACAGTGAACTCAAGGTAGATATGCTTGTAATACTAAAGTCACATTATTAAATATATTTATTATTAATAATGTTATTAATATTAATTATTAAATATAAAGTTATTTTTTATAATAAATATAAATAACACACTAGGGTGATGCAGTGGGTAGCACATTCGCCTCACAGCAAGAAAGTTGCTGGTTCGAGCCTCGGCCCCCAAGCCCAAAAACATGCGGTACAAGTGAATTGGGTATGCTAAAATTGTGTAAATGTATGGATGTTTCCCAGTGATGGGTTGCAGCTGGAAGGGCATCCGCTGAGTAAAACATATGCTGGATAAGTTGGCTATTCATTCCACTTTGGCGACCCCAGATTAATAAAGAGACTAAGCCAAAAAGAAAATGAATGAATGAATGAATACCACTCACTACCTTTTCATTATATATAGTGCTCTGCTCAGCATAAATAAGTACACCCCCTTTAGAAAATGAATATTTTTAGCCATTACCCAGTGAATATAGACAATACTTTTTGGTGCATTTAAACAAAACCGAGTTTAGAGTTTTAATTAATATTTTTTCCACAACATATACATTTGGGTATACTATTTTTTGGACTGTGATCTTCAGTTTTTTTTTTTTAGAATTGTTTTAGTTTTGGCTTTGGTAGTGACTGATCTAATGTATATGTTATTGTAAATGTAAATATATTATTGTAAAGCATCATATACTAGGGTTGTCACGATACCATTGATTCATGTTACGATACTATCAGCTGAAGTATCGTGATACCAAGTACTATTGCGATACTGTAATTTATAACTCAAATCTATAAAATAAAGAAAATTGTCAGAAATATTATATTATAAAATGTTATAATAGGCCTACTTGAATTGAATTCACAATTCCCTTATTATAAAAAAATATTATTTGCACGTCACTTCACCTAAAATGTATTCGTTCCTTTTATTTATTTTGTAGATAAATGACCAGCAAAAAACACATTAACATAAAGATACAAATTATACCAAATGAAATTAGCTACAAAAAAGTATTATTCCAAAAAAATTAGGCTAAATGAAGTGGTCAAATTTTTTTCAAAGTTTCCTGTTGCTATTTTGGGCTTTTCATTTATTGTTTTTTTTTTTTGTCTTATCAGGTAAGAATCTAAAGTAATTAAAGATTTCACATTGTGAGTCGTTTATTTTAAAGGATTGTTGTGGTTGTTGTAGCTACTAAACCATATTGACAGAAACAGAAATGAACTGATTCAGATTCAAACTGAAGCATCAGAAAACGTGCAATAGGCTTCCAAAAGACGTGAATTCTACACAGTTTTGCAACCTTAAAGGGCTCCACAGACTATTCAAATAAAATTGTTTTTTGCACAAACGTGTGAGCATTATAGTGACTTTTCCACATGCAACATTATGAATTGTAGATTAACCGTTAATGACGATACTAATGTTTACAAACTACAGTGGCACCCCCAGTATTTGGAGCCATAGTATCACGATACTACCATAGTACCGGTAAACGGTGCAACCCTATCCTATACTCTATATATACATATACACACACATACACACACAATTTTGTTTGTACTGACAATTGGTCAAAGTACTAATAAATGTTTCCAAAGAAATGATTTCTTAATGAAAAAAAAATGTCATCAGTATTGTTTGCAGAACAAAACAACACCAAAATATTCAAACACAACATATTAATTGTAAATCCACAGAAGTGGTCTCTTCATTTTTTCCATAGCTTCACGTGTCCACTTAAAGGACCCGGTGTGCTCTGTTGAACTGAGATTTAAGAAATTTGGATTAAATGAATAGCGACACTGAAATAATCTCCATCAAATGCGGAATGAACAATGTGCGAGAATAGCAGGAATGTTTCACGTATATTAAAAAAACACCCATAAAATTCAATAAAATCAAAAGACACACGTGCCTCTTTGCACCTCGCAGATCATTACAAGGCCTCCATTAGCAGTACAGTCTCCCTCATATCAATTCTCATTGGAGTTATTATTTCAGTCATTAAAGCGAAGCTTTACACTGCAGTTTACAATTTCACATAAACAGGAAAATACAATAAGCTGCATAATGTCATTATTTCTCTAATGTAGAACTGTGAGGTGAGGCATGGGGTCAGAGATGAAGACCCAAGGCTAAAATGGTATAAGCAACAAAATCTTTAAATATTTTAAATAATGAGGAGGTTGCACCATATGTTAATTCCTTTAGTGTTTTTATGCTGACTATACTAAGAATACATTTTTAGCCATTTCTGGTAATGGGTTTACATTTATATTAATATAGCCATGTTTCCAGCACTGTGACAATCTTAAGTTTTCAATGAAACACTAATAAAATAAGCAATGAACTTAATCATTAATAATTTTAGATTATTTTTCTATTTTTTTGATGATGACAGCAAAATGGTAGTTTGAACAATTCTTACCTAACACAGAGATTAAAAATGTATTTAACTCTTTCTTTTAAATGAAATTTGCCTTTAAAATAATTGGATTTTAGCATGTGTTTTGCTTTTATATTCAACAGTCTTAATTTTTAGTTTGATTGCCGAAAATAAAATGAATGAATGAATTATAATTATAAGAGTCAAATTTAAAATGACCCCGCTTAACTGTAATGTCTGCTCAACTATAATCCCAGTCACATTGCAGATCCCTGTGATGTGACTATTGCAGACTCCCACATTACGATATCGATACTGAAATTATATATTGTGCAGCCCTATAATATATTAAAACTCTTAAAATACTAAACAAACAAATATCAATTGAATTTGACCCCTTTAATGTTAAAAATCTCTTCTGCAATCACAAAATAAATGTACCTAAATTAACTATCAAAGTTTGTTATTGTTATTACAAGACTCAAATAATATCCACTATAGGTAACATATAACTAGGGCCAGACGGAATCTGCGGACGTTTTTTTGCAATTTCTGCGGAGAATTTTGATAAAAATCTGCAGATTTCTGCGGAATTATTTTGGAAGTCTCATAACTAAAACCTTAATATGTGAAATATGTGTAATTTAAAAACTGAATAAATTCAGATTTACACACATTTACTCAAGTAAATAAACAGAATTAATGATGGGCTAAAAATCTGCGGAAATCTGCGGAATTCTGGGGAAAATCTGCGGAATTCTGTGCGCGCAGATTCCGTGTGGGCCTACACATAACATAGCATAACATAACATAACATAACATAACATAACATAACATAACATAACA
>CAIGQZ010001345.1:4107828-4138286 GCA_903798205.1 Danio tinwini
CATAACATAACATAACATAACATAACATAACATAACATAACATAACAACATAACATAACAGCATAGCATAGCATAACATAACATAACATAGCATAGCATGACATGACATGACATGACATAACATAAAATAACAACATAACATAACGATTTAGATTTTTGCACTCCAAACGCATCCCTAAATATACGTACGTTTACTTGAAATAAACAATTTGCAAGTATTTTAAGCAAATGTAGTATTTGGTTTCTCTTCTCACAGCATAAGAAACAAGTATATTTTGTCTAAATCAGCTAATTAATCAAATCCCAAAGAAAAAAAAAGCTTGGTGGAAAAAAGACAAGAATGAACATGAGCACACACATACACACGTGATCAAAAAGCAACTCTCTCACCTCTCAGAAACACTCATGAGATTTCACTCATTTCCATACCAGCACACACACACACACACTCTCTCTCTCTCACACACATGCTCTCTCTCACACACTCACAGACAGGAAAGGGAGGAGGAAGTTCAAAGTGTTCCTCTGGATGAGGATGGCGAAGGGCCGCTTTGATCTCTCTCTGACTAATTTGAAGATGTTCAGTTTAAACCTACAGGGAGCAGAGAGACAGACTCCCATATGCTGCAGTGCTGTACCGTTCACTCCTGCACTAATCACATGCTCAGCTGCTCTTCACTGAGCATGCTCAGATGCATCCGCACGTCCACCTGAACACGGCAGAAAGCAAGGTGCGCGACTGGCCGAGGGGACTGTCAGTCATGTTCACCAGAATCACCATTTACAGTGCAATTGGCCTATTTTGAAAATGCAGCTGTGGGGAAATTTATAAAGACGCCAGTTATGGGGTTTGAGCTATTTATGTAATAAATAGCATGGACAAAGTTAATATGAAGATAAAAAAGCAAAACAAAACAAAACACATTTATATATTGATGCTTGGGATGAATACCTGGCACTGTACTGCTTAAAGAGTGAAGAGGCAACCACTTCGCAAGAAAGAACTAATGCAAGTTCATTCATTCATTTTTCTTCAGCTTAGTCTCTATTTTAGAGGTTGCCACAGTGGAATGAACCACCAATTATTCCAGCATATGATTTACGCAGCCCATTCCCTTCCAGTTACAACACAGTACTGGTAAACACCCATACACACTCATTAACACACACACACACACACACACTCAAACACTACGGCCAATTTTGTTTAGCCAATTCACCTATGTCTTTGTCTATGGGGAAAACCGGAGCACCTGGAAGAAACCCATGTTGACACAAGGAGTACATGCAAACTCCACACAGAAATGCCAACTGGCCCAGCTGGGACTTGAATTAGCGACTTTCTTGCTGTGAGGCGACAGTGCTAGCCACTGAGCCACTGTTCAGCCCCTGTAATGTGAGTTTTTTGCTAGAAAGTTGCCTATGCAGACAAAACAATATGTACAGAAATTGCCACATTTAAATAAAATGCACTAAATATGCATTTTTCTCCTATGCCCTATGACACTTTGCATGAATTATGGAAGTTTTCCAGTTAACTAAGTATTTTTATGTAAAGCATACAATGACCTTGGTTCAACAATCAAATATTAAAGGCACACTAGAGGGCTTGTATTTACAAAAAGGAAGGTGTAGTTTTATGGTGTAGTGACTGAGTTTGGAATCATGGGAGTTGTTGTCTTCATTACATCCTACGGGACTCCTGCAGAAATCATATTCATGCTAAAATCAATGAGCTAAAATCTTATGTTTATTAACTTATTATCTTGGTAGTTTAAAGTAGAGTAAGACTGAAAGCCACTGAAGCAAAATCAGTCAGTGTTTCCTCTAGGATTTTTTTCCAGCTGTGGTGGCAGGCCTTTTACACAGATCTTCCAAATACCTATGCCGTTATTTTAATGACAAATGTTGTGAGCGCAGTATAAGTCGAGATCGTATTAATGTATTATGAGCATGCAAATCTCTTTGCTTGTGCACCGATTTTCTCTGTGCACAAAACTTCTTGCACACCCTCAAATAAATGCTGCTGAAGCACAGATTTTCTTGTGCACTTTCAAAGAAACGCTGCTGAAGTGTAATTTAGTGCATTTATGTAACGAGTACTGTATGTCTCCAACATTTATTAGATGTGCTAGTAATGTTTTTGAATGTCTTCAATAGACCTACAGAACAGCATTGATGCATCCTGAATAAAGTAAAACGGCCATAAACTCCACCTAGACAAAGTTATTGTATGCAGAACCATAGACCTTTTATCTATAAATAAAGTATAATAATGGAAAGTGTGTTCATCATAACTGAAAGCTACATTGTGTTTGCTGGCCTCACGCATCACGCAGCCCTGTCAGTCAGCATGTAACCTTAAAGGGTTGAACAAATAATGCACAGCACTACTATGATTACAAAAAAGTTTGCTCTGTTATAATTCACTTACATTTTTATACGTTTTGTAGCGATTATAACGAGATAAAAAAAAAAAACAGCAACATCTGAACATTTTGAATGAGAAGCTGTAATGTAGCTGTGGTGGGAATGAATTTTGGTGTGATGCCCTGCCATGGAAGAATAAATGTAGCGGAAACCATGAGAGTGTTGTTTGACATAACACAAAAGCATTGGAGCTTTTATTATGCCAAGATCTACCTATAAAGTGGATTAAGCCGATAAAGTTTAACCACACTTTATAAAATTTGTTGCAGTTTGTCATAGTGCTGATTGTAATAAACTGTGCATGTGCGTATTGATAAAAGGTCTTTGTCACAGGTCCTGAAAGATACATACAACTATAAAATTCTCACTACATTTGCCATGTGAGAATGACTGAAAAAGTCAGTAATCAGTAAACAAAATTGAAATGCGTGGATCATACCAAATCCCCTGTTCTCGATAAACAACCCAACAAAAAACATATAGTGTCTCTGGTGTTTCCCTGTTTTCTATAGAACCAAACCAGAAATTGAGGGTGTTTGACATCATTAGCATGGCAACACAGGACATGTTCCATGTCACTATTTAAAATTGCTTAATTCTCTGGATTAGAACATTCTTTTAAACATTTGGGATTATACAAATAATCTAGCCAGCAAAATATATGTTCTAGAGATTTTTTGGATATTTTAAATGAAAAAATCGTAAATATTGACCTCATATTAACAAATTATTTTTAGCAAACATGAACAACCTCAAAAACAAAAGTAACTAAATAGTTACTGAAGAGAAATAACATAACACAAAATAAACAAAACCTAAATGTTTAAGGCCCTTAAACTGGAGACCTGCAGTTGACTGGTTTAGGGAAAATTGGTCTACACTGTAAAAAAACCCCGTAATTATATAGTTTATTTCTGGCAGCTGGGGTGCTGGAAAAACCCTGTAAAATAACAGCCGTTAAATTAAAGAAATTTACTGTAAAATAACAGAGGTTGAATTACAGAAATTTCCCAGAAATGAAAATTTAAGGAACTTTCGGTAATTTAATGTCTGTTATTTTACAGTAAATGTCTGTATTTTTTTACAGTGTACTTTTCAACCTTTTTGAATCTGCTTTGTGCTGGAAAATTTTCTGGGACCTGGCAACCCGGATGGTCGTATCTGGAGGCTGCGCCCAATGCGAACAGAACGCACTATTACCGCCTCAGCAACAAAACAGTTGATAATAAAAACAACAACTGCTAGCACAGAAGGCGGAACGTGGGCAAGATGGCAATCACAGGCTGAGTGCAGACGTTTACTGCAAAAGAAACAGTTTGTTACACCAACATTTCATCAGATCCGCCTGTGACAAAACAAAAGAGTCATCGCTCCTGCTCCTCAACTCCAGCACTGCAGCACCATGCAGATTTTACAGAGGAGCTCTAGAAAGAGAGGGAGGGCTGCATGAATAATTGTTGAAGATATTTTTACTGTGACCCACTTTAAAGTCAAATTCAAGCCTCTTAAAGGAACAGAACACAACACAGGACTGCGGAAAACCAATGAAAATGGCAAGTCTTTGAAAACATGATGTGACGTGAGGTTAGCTAAAAACTTTTTCGTCTTTTTATTTCACATTTTTTTACATGTCTGAAGATTAAATGGTTTTGTGATGGCATTCAGAACTGTAATTTATAGTACCTTGGAAAATATTTGTGAAAAATCTGCACTTATTGAGAACAAACAATAGCAAACAATATTATTTAAAAGATAAAAACTCTTTGTAAAATATAATGGACAAATATTGTGAAATAAA
The DNA here is from genome assembly GCA_903798205.1 of Danio tinwini. NCBI lineage: Eukaryota > Metazoa > Chordata > Actinopteri > Cypriniformes > Danionidae > Danio > Danio tinwini. Next base: position 4,112,057 of record CAIGQZ010001345.1, read on the forward strand.
CTCCATAAATGATTTGAAAAAAGATTTTAATACAGGTTTTTTTTTATATATAAAAAATTTTTTGGTCATTAAAACCCATAACCAGAACCAAAAAGTAAAACTGAAAAGACATTTATTTCAAAGCCTCGTATAAAAAAAAAATGGTGCCAATATTAGTAGAGGGCACTATAAATGTTAATAAAATATGAGGGTGAAACAGTGGCTGTGTAATTTCTGCTCTTATAAATTGTAGGTATACTGTTTTTCATCTTCTGCTAAACCGTAATCAGAGAACATGTGATAAAAATTCACAGTGTATGTAAAAACTAAAAGCATAATCTTTCTGGTATTTAGCCCCTGACTGAATGTACCGTGCACTTTCTGCTCTGCTGGAGGCTGTGTTGAGGCAGATGAGCTGTCATTGTGTCTGATTGATGAAACCTGGCCTTTAAGGATGGTCAGCATGGACATAAGAAGTCAGAGAGGGCACAGAGGTCACAGTGGAACAAAAAAAAATATTTAGAGGGAATGAGCACTTTTTGTTTTGGTGGGGAAAGGTAAACACACTGTAAAAAAGTGATTAGTTGACTGTACTTAAATAAGTGAGTAAACCTGTTGCCTTTAAACTATTAAATGAACTATATGTGCATGATTGTAAAAAAAATAACTTTAGTCAGCTTAACAGTGTCAAGTTACAATAGGTTTACTTAATTTTTAAGTTACGTCACTTTTAAGGCAACAAGTTAACTTTTTTTTTAATGTAACAAATTTTTTTACATCGCATGGACATTTGTTTAATTTGTTCAGTGAGCATGCATTACTTTGCATAACATATCTGAACTTAGACAAAATCATATATAGGGCTATATATACACTATAAAAAATTTTGTTCCACATAATCGGTTTGTTTTGGAACAACATGAAGGAATTAAGTTAACTTTTTAGTTTTTACAAATTTAAGTAAATTGAACATAAAAAAATTAAGTTGTCTCGCCAAAAAACTCAGGAATTGTGTTGTTTCAGTTCAATTTAAATAAGTAAACAGCAAATTGAGAAATTTATTGATATTAATTATTTATATTTAACTTAATATTATATACAGTAGAACATACACTGTAAAAAGTGATTAGTTACTTAAAGCGAGTAAACCAATTTTTAACCAACAAGTTGTTAAGTTAACTTAATTTTTATAATTATGCTAATTGTACTAACTTTTTAAAGTTAACTAATCCCTTTTTACAGTGTCAGACAATTTTAGCATGTCTGTTTTCAAATTATTACTGTAATTATCACAATATTACATATTTGGTGATTTATAAAGTCAATAAAATCTACAATTATAGCCTGTATTGAATTTAGAAGACTCACTGGAGTCTGAAAGAGCATTCATTTTACTAAATGTCATTTTGCTAAACACTGAAAAGTTGGGGGAAAAAATATATATAATACAGGTGCTGGAAAAAGTGATTAGTTTACTTTTATTAAAAAAATAAATAGTGACAATAGGTTTACATACACTATTTTTGTAAAGTCAACTTGTTGCTTTTAAGGCAATTGGTTTACTCTCTTTAAGTAACTAATCACTTTTTACAGTGTTTGTATGTATACATACAAACTCAAAAATGATTACTGCTCCTTTTTTAAACTACTTAGTTAAATTAAGCTGAAACAAAACAATTCTTAAGCTTTTTCGGGGGACAATTTAATTGTTTTAAGGTCAATCCACTTAAATCAAATAAAGTTTTAACAATCTTAGGGTACGAATTACAGGGGGGTTTGGGGGGGATCGACCCTCCTAATTAATGCTTGATCCCCCTGGAAGGACATTAAAACAAGATGTATGGGGGGGGGGGGGGGGGGGGTCGATATAAAAATATTAATTTACATAAAATTTTAACAATTAAAAATGGATAATATAAATATACATTTGATCCCCCCTATAATGGTGTATACCATTAAATGCATTATCGCACCAATCATTGCTGGGAAAAATATCATTCAGCAGTCTGAAACTGGCAGTTCTAGAGCACCGACAGACATCTTAAGTGTTCACAAAACAAGTTTTTGTAAAAAAGGTGTTTATATCTGCCTGTAACCTAAAAAAAGAAACATTAGACACATAATTTGTATAGTTTGACCAACAGTAACCTCTAAAATAGTCACTAAATAACCCTTAAAACACAAAAAATGTATACATTTTATTAATAAATTTCATGTAATTTAAATACATTCTTAAATTTGGTTCACTAAAGCATGAATTACCAAACTACTCCCCCAAAAAATTGACACCTTGATCATCAATCTATAATTAGCACACTGCTTAACCTATTTGTGTTGGGACAACAAGAAGGAATTTTATGGAACCCAGCATTTTTTTTACAATGTAGCTATGACATTTAGTGAATTTTCAGTATCTGTAATAGCAATACAATACTGGAAGCTGAAAATTACTTGAAACCATCCAATAGTCTCAATTCCCTCATTCATTTACCGAAATTGATCGTGGATTAGTCAATGTATGAATCATTTTTTAATTTTCAGAGCTCTGTCATTTGCTGACATCATCTTACATAAAAAAACCCTGAAAAAATAAGGCTACATCAAAAACTATAGAATTATATTTAAGCATAAGTCCTATAGTTCTAAAACTGATTAGTTCTTAGACACAAGCATGTAAAGATATGCTAAATTATTATGCATTAAGCAAATATGTGTTAAAAAAATTCTTCAAATAAATGTCATTTAATTACCTGCTGCTACTACTACCAATAATAAAGGCTAAAAAGTCAGAATGCTATTAGAATTATCATTACTGTTGTTACATACTTTACCCCCTCACGCACACTCTGTGTAGTGTGTAGACTGTACAATATACATGCGTCTCACTCTCTCTCTCTCTCTGTGTGTGTGTGTGTGTGTGCATCTATATGGCCTCTAAATCAATTTCATCCGGGCTGTTTTTAAACTTTAGCTTGTGTTTTCTCCTTCTCTTTACTTTCCTTCTCTAGTCACAGTGTTCCTGCTGAGAGTTTTTAGACAGGAGGTCAATATTTAATGAAGTGACCCTCTTGTTAAAATGCTCTAAGTGCTCCTGTTCAGCACTAGAGGGTGGTTATGGCTTTTATTAATTCATTTAGGAGCTCAGTCTCTTCTAGCGTGTTCTCTCAGGTTTGGAAAGAAGGGCAGTGGTTGTTTTCCCCAAGGATCATCACTGCATCATTCCATCAAACACACACGCTCCATCTTCTTTGGAGACACACATCAAAACACAGATGAACACACACTTCATACACCCTGCTTTATGCGATCTGTTGTATACTGTGAAAGGATTTCAGTATATGTGGATATAGAGCTTTAAGATTTCTGCAGTGTAGAAAGAATGGAAACATAAAACATGAAAAATTACAAAAGTTGACCAATTTTGAATAAATAAATCAAAAGCAGGCGTTACAGTGGCTCAGTGGTTAGCATTGTCACCTCACGGCAAGAAGGTCGCTGGTTTGAGTTCTTCTCCCTGTGTTTGCATGGGTTTCCTTTAAGTGCTCCGGTTTTCAAAGACATGTTGTATAGGTGAATTGGATGAACTAAATTGGTGAGAATTGAATGCGAGAGTGTATGGGTGTTTCCCAGCACTGAGTTGCGGCTGGAAGGGCATCCGCTGACTAAATATATGACTGAATAATTGGCGGTTCATTCCGCTGTGGCAACCACTAATAAATAAGTGACTAAGCCAAAGGAAAATGAATGAATAAATGAATGCATGAATGAATGAATGAATGAATGAATGAATGAATGAATGAAAAATCAAAAGCAGGATTGCACCAATTGTGAAATGGACCGGTGTGTGTTAATATTAAACTGCAAATGACAGTGTTTAGACAAAAGTATTTTGCACGTCTCAAAAATTGCATAAAAAAATAACTAGATATTACACAATATATCATACACAGGTATATAAATATAATTTTATCACTACAGTTTCATGGATATGACTGGTTAATTTGTCACATCAAAATAAAACCTGAAATGGCCAGAGAACAGGATATTTCAATGCTATCTTAAGGCAATTTGTTACATTTTTGATTTAGTGGCCAATTCAATTAATGCAATTTAGTACGATTTGCTCATCCCCAATGACGGTTGGGTTTAGGCGTGGGGTTGGGTGCCATACCTCCTTTTAAAACACTCAACTCATACGAATTCATACAAATTAGCCACTGTACGGACAAAGCGTAAAATAGTTACTTTTCCTTGTGAGATCAGGTTGGATATTTTTTTAATGAGGATCATGCTTGGTGAAATTAAAAGTACATCTTCATTCTGACCATTGTTTTTCGATTTTCAAGACAATTAAAGTTCAGTTGTAAAAAATGTTTTCACAAATAAAATAAATGACTTGTGATTTTTTTTTATTAAATGTAAAACTAAATGTTTATAAACACAAACTTAATGAGATTTATGTTTTTTCCAGAACAATCATTATATTGTTACATATAAAAATAGTCATAAAATAAATCAACATTTAAAAATCCAATATTAAAATACTATAACCCCAAGGATAAAAAAAAGTCTAAAATGTGTATTTGGCTGGGCGATATAGCCAAAAAGCATATCTCACTCAAATTTTATTGTGATGTTTATCATTTGTGCTAAATGACGAAACGTTAATGTCATTTGGATGTTTGGATGTGTTTAGTACGTTGTCTGAGTAATGATGTATATAGTTTAAAAGGACAGATACTTCATGTAGTGATGCAACCTTTAAAAAAAAATCCATAAAATTTACGATAAAAAATGGCAGCTGTGGTTGCCAGTTTTTTACTAATAAAATACGGTATAAACCGTAAAACAAATTTCAGTAACACTTTAAAATAATGGTCTATTACTTAATGTTAGTTTACTAACATGAACAAACAATTAGTAAAACATTTATTATGGTAATTTTATCTTTGTTAACGTTAGTTAATCTTATTTAAGTTAAATAATGTAGTTCATGTTAACTCAGTGCATTAACTAATATTAACAAGCACAACTTTAGATTTTATTAACACAGTGGTAAATGTTGAATTATGATTAAGTAATACTTTACATACTTAGTTAATGTTAGTAAATGCATTAACTAGCATTAACTAATGGACTCTTATTCTAAAGTGTTACATAACTTTCACATTTTTAAGGTGAACTAGTGTATTTCATTCATTTATAGTGTAAATACACCAGTGTTTTCAAGTACTAACATCTACACATTGTATCCGTTGCTACGCAGACAAAAACACAACCATAAGAATATGGTAATGGAAAGTCATAATGAGCCAAAGCTCATATATCAAACAACTTTTTTCCACAAGCAAAGAAACATGCTAATAAATAGAAGGTGCTCAGTGTCATTCACACAACTACACAACACCATCACTGTGACAGACCTAAAATCTAAGTAATGGAATAAACATTATTTATCAACATAGATGTGGCATAATTCTCTAATGTACATAACTGACAGTGGAAAAAAACATAAATATCAACAAAAAGCATGATAAGTAAACTGTCATGCAGGGAATTTTGCAAACGTTGATTTATGGTTATTCATAGTATATATTAGGAAAACTTACTACTAAACAGTATACAGAGATTTGCTGTAGCATTTTTTTTTTTTTTTACGTTTTTTACCATTAAAATTGCATAATTTTTTTTACAGCGTGCAATATATGTATCTGTATTGGCCAATAAATGGTCATTTTTAATGTCATTAGTATAAAAAATTATTGGCCTGAACAATAAAATGATGCATTTATGTATAAATACCTGATGCAACACATTTAATAGACTTGACAAAATGAGGGAGAGCTTTATCACAAAGCATAATTTGTACATAATAAAGTGAAATACATAACCAAATCTACACTTTAAAAATGCTGGGTTCCACTCAATCCCATCATGTCATTCCAACTTAAATTGATAAAGTTAACTTATTGGTTTTATCATTTTAAGTTGATTGAACATAAAACAATTAAGTTGTCCCAAAAAAACCCTCCAGAATTGTGTTTCAGCTTTTTTAAAATAAATAGTTAAAATAAGCAGCAAAACTACTTTTTGAGTGCATAAACATTAAAAAGTTTTACCATTATATATAAAAAACCCATACCAAAACCAAGAATCTTTCTTATGTAAAACATGTTTGTGCATGGTATTGGTTTCCTTTAGGCTATAATCAAGATCTGTGATAACCACTGCTGCTCTCAGTGTGCCTATAAATACCACAAAAATTGATATCCACACTCACTTTTAAGTATGAATAAAGCACACGCTCAGAGATTGTGACATCACAGACACAAACGGTTTACTTAAAAAAAAAAAAAAAAAAAAGAATCCATCAACATTTGGCACATATCACTATCACAGCAGGCTAGGTCAAAAAAGACAAAAAAATCTGATTAACATGGAAAAGATACCTTTTATCACATCACAGCATCCCATCATGTCTGGTTAGGGCAAGGTGTAACATGTGTGGTGTTTTCAGCATCTGTCGTCTCACTATGAGGACATACAACGTTTAGATTTTTTTTTCTTCATCTCCAAAGCTGCTTTAAGTGTCATTTAAGTGTTAAAGAAAATCTAATTTTTAAACTATACTGTTATATCATCAAACTTCAGAATAACTAGTGTCATTGTAAACGTACACATTCATATTCAAGTCATATTCATTTTCAAACTAAAGTAACTTTAAAAATCATTTGATTAATAAAGTCACAACAACATGTTTGTATATTACTGTACCTTATTATAGGTCTGGGCAGTTTGAACAAAAATTTATTTGATGGTACAATATCTTTCACGATATAGCTTTTTATAAAGGTAATTATTCCAGAAAATGCACAAAAGAACTTTATATAATAAACAAGCTTGAATATTTAAGAAAAGAAAAGGACTTTATCTTATTTTATTATTCTTATTTTATTATTTTGTGTTTTATTTTTAACCTTATAAACATAGTTATTAAATAATGACTTTAGATGAACAACAAATTCCACTGTATGACACATTTCACAGTTTCATCTTCATACACTTTTAGAAACATTTCCCAAGAAACAACTTTTTGCAGATATAAAATATATACCACATAAGTAACAGGAAAAGAAAACGTAAATATGTAAACACTTAAAAAAAATATATAAAACTTTTTTATGTCAAAAACACAAAATATATATAATTACAATTCTTGTATAAATATTGAAACTAAATGATGACTTCCTGTTGAATATATAAACCAATTGGCAATACTGAATTGGCCACGCCCACTAATCTACATTTTTCTATAAATACGTCACACCACCCATCTTATAATCAGTTAAGCGTTTCAACATTTTTTAAAGAGACATAAAATAAATATTTCACCCAAAACTGAAAATTTTGTTATCATTTACTTCACCCGTCACAAACCTGTTTGATTTCTTTCTTCAGTTAAACACAAAAGAAGATTTGTTTAATGTTGGAAACCGGTAACCATTGACTTCCATAGTATTTGATTTTCCTACTCTAGAAGTCAATGGTTACAGGTTTGCAACATTTTTCTAAATATTTTGTTTTCAACAGAAAATATAACAAAAACTCAAAGGTTTGGAACCAAGTGAGCACATTTTCATTTTGGGGGGAATTATGTCTTTAACCTAATAATTTAGGTCAATTGTAATTTTATTGCAATTTAATAATAATGACCAATACTTATCTTTAAACATTAAAATCAAATTAATTAGAATTAAGTCAAGGAAATTAAATCGGGAGGAACAAAACAGAATTTGAGAAATAATGAAAACAGAATTTGAGAAAAAAATGCATGTTTTTATAGGAACCTAAATATGGAGCCAGATCAGTCTCAAAATAATAAGAATTTACGAACAAAATGCATACATGCACAGCACAATTCCCATTTACAAAATCCAATTTGTAAATTCAAAACACAAAATAAATAAAAAACAATGCATGAATTCACACATTATATTATGAATTGTGTTTTGAATTTACGAATTGGATTTGTATATTTTTTAATCGTGTTTTGAATTTACAAATTGGATTTGTGCATTTTTGAATTGTGTTTTGAATTTACGAATTGGATTTTTGTATCTTATAAATAGTGTTTTAAATTCACGGATTGGATTTGTGTAATTTTAAATTGCGTTTTGAATTTTACGAATTGGATTTGTGTATTTCTGAATCGTGTTTTGAATTCACAAATTGGATTTGTGTATATTTGAATCGCGTTTTGAACTTACAAACTGGATTTTGTAAATGTTGTGGATGTATAAATTATATTTAGTAAATGTATTCATTTTGAGACTAATCTGCCTCCATACCTATACACTAACTGTAATCCTTAACCCTAAAAAAATTGGAATGACTTTGCACATGTCCTCCTGCAGATGAAAGATGAAGGCTATTTTTTTTGTTTGAAGTTGCGCTAAGAAGGCAGTGATTATCATTCTCTGGCAGACGGGTTTGTGTTTGTGCACGAGATCGGACGGCATATTTAAAGAAGTCACGCTCATCAGCAAAGTCTCTCCAACACCCAGCACATCAATATTATCAGAAACTAAAAAGCTAAGGGCCAACTCTAGGAGCAGTTCAGAAATCTCTGTTTTGCCAATAACTATTAATTAAACATCATTGCTTGCATCCAAAGGGTTTTCATCAAATATGCACACTGGGAATGTTGAAACACGCAGAAAAGAATGCGTTAATGTGCTATAAACCCATGAGAAGCTAGTGTGGGGATATATTTGAGAGCTAACACGAGAGCGTAATTCGAAAGGACAGTTTCTCTCCTGCGTGCGCATGTGTGTCTTTGCCTGTGTGTGGATCTGATCTGAATATGTAGGTCAAACAACCATATATGGAAAGGCTGAAAATTGCCAACTAGTGTACGCTTGAGTAGACACACTTGGCGCTAAACCCATTCGACTAACAGATCCGATCTTTAAGTGTGGAAATGTATCGTTTTAAAAACTTTGGCTGTTCGACTGCGCACTGTTTTGCACTTGAAGAAAGCTTTGAAACAATCTTTAAATCTTCAAGACAGTAAGAAGCAGGGCTGATGTTGTCATCTGCTCCTTCTCTTTAAAAAAATATATATATCTTCCCCCGTATTTCTCTCTCTCTCAGTTATCACTGAAATATTTAAATGAAATTCCTTTTTTCCTGCTGGTTTTGGGAACATCAAATGAAGTTTTAATTGGATTTTTTCCCGCCGTGGTTCGTGTTTAGAGATCCGATTTTTTTTTCATTTGTTAAATCTCAACCTCGGCTGATGAATCGCTCACATTTGTCCTCACAAGTCAGTTTTATTACATAGGGATTACATTCCTGTCCAAATACATTCAAATAGAACATATTGGAGTAGTATATCGAAGACTAAATGTGTTTGAGCTGTCTGACACGCACACAAACACTCGAGACGTGCCCTGCGAGATCCAAATGATCAAAAAAAATGCTCATTAGCATAGAGACAGGTTTAATCAAATCAGCTGTGAGTACAAATTAGTCAGTGAGAGCGTAATGAGTTAGGAATTAATTAGAAGCATAATGAGAATATGAAAAAAAGGGAATCTTGGCATCTGTGCGTTATCTTCTGGTCAGTAAAATCCCAAAAGGCCTTTTGCCTCATCCTTTTTTTTATTCTTTCATCTTTTTTTTTCCTCTAGTGAGAGCAGGAGTTAAGTCAAGTAATATTTAAGCAGAACAGACTTAAATATTGTTGAAATGTAAATATGACCCACTACAATATTTTTCTAAATGAGGCTGAAATGTTGCTAAGAAACGCTTACCAATGTAATAATCACATCTCAGGGAATGAGTCATTAACATGTAACAGTGACCATTATGATGTGTAAGGTCATGCCATGGCTGTCTGAATTTTGCTCTGTGTGACAGAACGTTGTTGCCAGAAGCTCCTCTACATCTCCTGTGCATCAGCAGAAACTACCGCATGTGTCACGACACCTCTTTCTCTCAGCCATCACAACACGACTCATTTGAGGCATAACCAGCCTCTACTTCTGACAAAATCTTGCCAGGCTCTGCAAAAAAATTGAGTAACAGAGAGTAAAATAATTTAGGTATAGTCCTTGCACCTAATTCAGAATTAACCCACGGTCAGAATTTAAGCTTGCAAAATTCTGTTACTGTGAAATGAGGCAGGATTAAACAAGATGATTAGACATTTAAAAAGCAAGCGATTTGCCCCATATTTTATATTTCTGTACAGAGAGGTCATGTTTTGATCTTCTATTGGTCTTATGCAATCACATGATGCGATTTCGCAAGTTTACCTAGTTTAAACTCTCCAATGCAACGGCGTGCGAAACTTGTCGCACAAGCTTGCGTTTCTGGTCTGCCGTATTCGCATGCGTATGTATGAAAGTCTTTGGCGAAAAGAGCAGTTTGACCACGGTATCCGTTTCAAAGTGGGCCAGATCATCTTGTTCAAGCGGTCTTGCACTGGATGTTTTGGTGCGGATCCAAGTTCTACTCCCATGTTCGATAAACCAAGCTAACAGGGAAAATTTTCCATATTCCAAAAAAAAAAAACAAGCCAAATGTAAAAAAAGCACCCTAACATAGAAAAAAGCACCCTAACGTAGTAGGGATAAAACCAGACACTAAATGAGTTCAATTAATTAAACTTCAATTGTAAATGCAAATGAGCTGTGCTGAAGAATAGGCTGTGATTGTAAGTGAGCCCTGGTCTCTCAAACAGGAGCGGCTGATCAGGCAGGTGGCTCAGCTGAGGCACTAACAAGCCACTAATGCTTTAACAAGGCTGCTGCCCTCATTTGTTTATGCTAATGATATTAAATAATATTTGTTCTTTTCTCAGTATCACTGAACAAATGTGGCAGGTCCCTCCTTCCCCTCATGTGTTTGGAATCATGGCACCACAAAAAAAACAGAGGGGAGGCTTTTGTTTTCTAATTGAGCTAATTAATTTAATAAGGTCAACCGGTTTAATATCAAGTTGTAGAGGAATCTGAAGGTGTTTAATATATTTAGACTAGCAGCGATTTTTTTGGAGTTACTGTGTTGTCGCTGTGTGAGCTGCACAACAGTGTCCTCCATTAATATTGACACCCTTGATAAACATGAGCAAAGGCGGCCATGAAAAATGTTCTTATTGTAGGAACAAAACATGGTTCAACCATGACCTCCGCTTTACAGTATGAGGAAACACAAAGACCAATCTTACTCAATCATTCACCACAATGGGTACAACAACGGAACACAGCTGTATTTTGTTTTGCTTTGTTATTTTGTGAAAAAAAATGTTGTTGAGCTTTACAAAATGATAAATGGATATATTAATATAGCAAAACACTGAAAATAGCCATTTCTACCATCAGGAAAGTAAATGAGTTCTAGTATACTAGAAGTGTTATGAATCAGCTTGGAAGAGGATGTGTGTCTGACTTGATTTTAGGATTTTGGTTCAAACTGCCAAAAGTAAATCTCCACAGCTGGAAAATTGCAAGAGAAGTTTGTGGGCTCTTGAGCTCACAAAGTCTCCAAAACTGCAATCGGACATCACCTACATCTCTTTTAAGGGCTTAGTCACTTCATGTGCACTCAAAAAATGATGTTTGTTTAAACTACTTATTAAAAATGAGCTGAAACAACACAATTCTTAAGTTGTTTTATGGGACAACTTAATTGTTTTACGCTAAATCCACTTAAATTTGTAGAAACTAATGAGTCATCTTAATTCCCTTGTGTCATCCCAACACAAACCAATTGTGTGGAATCCAGCATTTTTTACAGTGCTTTCTCTGACTGGATAGCTATCTGATTTGTGAGAACGGTTATATTTACAGTTGGCCTAATAAGTGCATCTCCGTTAAACATATGTGATTCCAATCTTTAAATCCCACGCTATATGCAAATTAAATTATGTTACATTGACTTAAAATACAGCGTATCTGATGCTTACTTGATTACTGTTATTGATTCAATTAAAAATTTCATCTTTATATCTACAGTATAGTGCTTTTTACAATGTAGATTGTGTTAAAGCAGTTTAACATAGAGAGTAAAAGCCATAATAATCAAATTGTGAAACAATCCAGCAATTCAGGCAGGCAGGAGAGTAGGGTAGAATGCGGGTGTAGTTCTAGTTCAATTGAAACTGATTTAATTCAGGTAATTATAAATGTCACTGCTAATTAAGTTAATAAAGTTCAGTTTGATTAAGATCAGTGTCATGCAAAAGTGACTGCTGAAGGTCAATCCACTAAAGAGCAACTCCACTGCTTATTACAGAAATGTAAGCTATATGTTTTATTCAGCATATTCAGAGGGGTTTTATATAGGCTACAAGCTTTGTACTTTACTCATGTTCCAATAAAACATCATCACACAAGACAGGAACAGCGATTACGGTCAATATAGACTAACTGAATCCTTTATTTTTGGCCTACAGATACGATCAAGACATCATTCAGAATTGTAAAGGATTTACATTGTGTATAATACTCTGCCAAAAACAACAACAACAACAACAACAACAACAAAAAGCTATAAAAATTCACAATTCTACTCTGTTCAACTCTACAATTGTTCCTCCACATTCATATCCTATTTTGAGCATTTAATGGTTAATGACTAGTCAAAATAACACTGAAAAAAGTGAAACTACTGGGTCTTTCATTCAAAGTACATTTTTATATTGGATAAATGAAATATCATGGTTTCTGATCATAACCTATATTATTAAATTTACCATAAAGCAAAGAACTAACTGCCTAGGTTAAACTTAAAAACATTAGTTTTTCTCAAAGTAGTGTATTTTACTTTAAACCAGTAGTTTTCATGTCATGTGACCACAAGAATAAAACCTACTGTTTGTGTCTGTGAGTTTTGCTGTTACCATCATGCTTGAAATTTATAGCCATACTGAAAACACCAGCAGACACTCATTATTGAAAATAAAATAATTAGCAATAGCTTAGACTAACATTATATGTCATTGTATGTCAATATATTTTACTTGGATTACTTGAATTGAACCAAAGTGATTCAATTAATAATGGCCCAAAGCAAGATTATAATTTTTGATCTATTTTTACTTTGTATGAATGTAATTTCTCTGTCCACAATATATATTTATGATTTAAATTAAATAAAAGTGTATAGTTTGAACCAAAGTTAAATTATACTTTGAGCAAAATAAAACAAAAATAGCTGTAACAAATTACAGTAATTTTTAAAAGTTGGTTAAAAGTGTTTTTTTTTCAGTGTAGGCTATAAAAATATTCTGGGTTCCACACAGGTCCTTCATGTTGTCCCAATTAATTGCTTTCATAAATAAGTAAGGGTGGTTTGAACAAGCATCAAAACTTAAAATAAAATAAGCATTGTACCAAGTCTTCTGTGGTGTTGCGTTTTGCATTGGTGCTGTGATATCTGACTGTCATATAGCCTATAATGCACTGTTGTGTTTATTTTTAACATTTTGGGAGGATTAAAATTTACATACGAGGTTTTAACAACCAAATGCAGTTAGACCTCGGCAGTTTCATCTGGAATGTGTCCCAGACCACCTCCTCAAGTGACTTGAGCAATCGGATTCATATCTGTCTGAAATGCGTTTCTGAGGGCATTTACACCAGCCCTTTTGTTAAAACAGATAGCTATCCGATCAAAAAAAAAAACTCACAAAGTGACAGCCCCAAATTGTTTGAAAGAGTTTCAAGGGTTTCAGGAAAAAAGCCTCAACTCAAGTGTCTCTGTTTTTTTATTAATATTATGAGCTAATTTTCCTCACACAGCCACAGCTTTGCTCATATTTACCAAGGGTGCCAATTTTAGTAGATTTTTAACACTGTAAATGAGGCACCACCACAATAAGAAGGGTGTTTTTGAGATCCTTTAAATTGGAATTCCAGACCTTTATGAGAAAATAATCACCCTTCTGTGTTTAAAGCAGCTTGTGTGTGTGTGTGTGTGTGTGTGTGTGTGTGTGTGTGTGTGTGTGTGTGTGTGTGTGTGTGTGTGTGTGTGTGTGTTAGAGAGACTTCATCCTCATACAGTGAGGTAGTTTCTTTATTCAGACAGAGCGGTTCTGGCTATGGTGTATGTTCACCATTGAGTGAGCATTCAGCGATGTGAAACCAGCTTGTGCCTGCTCCGCGCTGATAACTTCACAGCAAAGAGATGGCAGCCGACTCAGACTTCTTCTTTTCACCACTGCTATTATTAATAAAGGAGGAGGGGTGCTCTTTAATTGGACGCACTGTCCCTCAAAGAAAAATCCGTAGCCATAATTTCCTGCAATATTCCGCAGAAGACAGAATTAATAATAATGCAATTACGCAGAGAGACACAAGCCAGATTCGCATACACATAGGCAGCACTCACTGGACCCTAAACACAGAGAAAAGCAGTTTAATGCGATGCTTATAAAATAAATGCGACTTGCTGTCCAGCGGCTTTGAGGAGGAATGAGTGAAGACTATTAGACTAAAAGCAAAAAAATTGTTTAAAAAGTTAAAAATTCATAAATGAGAGGAATAAAATGAGTAGAGTTTTTTTGATGGGAGAAATCATCACCTGTTGTTTAGGTTTTATTAAAAATTAAACATATTGTTAAAATAACACAAATGAATGTCCATGTATTTAGCTCACAATGAATATCAAATTAGTATGGTTGCACTGTGTTTTCCATAAAACGTTAACTCAATTTTTCTTGCGTAACACGTTAGGCTCTACTTTAACGATTTAGGCGCAAAGTCTAAAGCGCATGACATAAAAGCATCAAGGGCAAGTTCGAATCCACTTTAGCTATTTTAATGATAGGAAAATACGCTTTGCGGCTCAGCACGTTGGATTAACAGGGTTGTGCTTATTCTCTTAATGAGTTATGGGTGTGTTTTGAGCATAAAGTACATTAAACCAATCAGAGTCTCATCTCCCATTCCCTTTAAGAGTCAGTTGAGTTGTGCCATGGTGCATTTGCTATTTACATGACGGATTTTGTAAAAGGAAAAACTGAATGATTCACTAGTAAGAAAACAGTTAAACAGAGCATCTGCAGCACAAGGATAAAGAACGAGCCACCTCCATTCGGCCTCTTTACTTACTCTTTCTCTTTACTCCTTTACTTTCGTGGATAAGGAAACGGTTTGTATGATTGTACGCACTTCACTGAAGATATCCATTAGCCTACATATTTAATTTAGTTTGTTAAGCACAAAGATTTGTTTCAAAATTATTTCTAAATTCACTTCAAATTTCCAGCAAACAAATAAGTGAACAATAATAACTTTAACAATAAGTGTGGTCAAAAACTGAGTAATGTCCAAACACACATCCTATTTTTATGCTCCATATAGTGACGCATATGTCTCAAAAACCAGACAGGTGGAAAAATCTAAAGGTGCATCCCAAATCTCATACTTACGCACTAACTTCCATGTGAAGCTGCTTTGACACAATCTACATTGTATAAGCGCTATACAAATAAAGATGAATTGAATTGAATTGAATAATCTACGCCATGTTGTAGTATAAATAGTTTAAGTAGGGCATTCACACTGAAAACCCTAAAAATAATAAGTGCACTTTAATTACCCGTAGATGCACTCATTCAATCAGTAAAATGAAGTGTGGAATGATGGACACTACACGCACTCAATGACCGCAGCTTTGCTCATGTAGCGGAAAGGGCAGAGCTATCGGGCGCACGTTAAATAACTTTCTTTATTTTTGGATTATGAAAGCAAAATTCTTCTACAAGAGTGATTATAGCGCCTCCCAATGGTGAATGCAGTTATACTCATGACAGGTATTATTTGGTACTTTGGTCATTTATTTCACTAATTTGGCAACTGACAAACGTTATCAGGGAATCGGTTTGAATTTCTGCTTAGTAAAAAAACAGTGTTCCATTTGGGACAATACTACATTCATATACTATGCTGTTGAGTGTGTAAGTGCATAAGTACATAGTGCATGAGTGCATAGTGTATAGTGTGCCATTTGGGACACAGCTTAAGCTTTTTTTTTCTTTAGGTCATGTTAGTAAATACATTAGCTTTTGGCTTGGATCCTGTAACAAGGATCCAAGCCAATGGATCCTTGTTACAGTTATATTTTGAATGATTGCAAGCCTCTTGTTGGCAAATGTGTAAAACATATAAAGTTTAAAGGACAGTGACAAAGTTATACATTTAAAATCATAATAAATAAGTATTTTGGAGATGCATTGCCTGTGACCATTAAATCAAAGTCAATTAATACACCATCATATGATTCTTGTTCCAAATGTGCCTCATACAATGGGGAAAATAAGTATTGAACACGACACCATTTTCTCAGAAAACATATTTCTAAAAGTGCCGTTTACTTTAAGTTTTTCCCGGATGTTCAAAGAAATCCATATATGCAAAGAAAACAAATCTAAATAGCTTACAAAATAAGTAATGCGTAATAAAATTAGGTAAAAAGTATTGAACACATAAAGAAAGGGGGGTGTAGAAAGGCAGTGAAAGCCCAGACAAGCAGCTGAAATCTCTCAGCAGTTCCTCAGCAACTTTCATCCCTTTGTCATTGTAAATTAACATTAGCTGCTTCAGTCCGTCATCTACATTATCAGGATGATGAAGATAAAATCAGGGTGGACATTTCAGCAAGACAATGAGCTAAACAAAGCCAGGGAAACTCTCAAATGGATTCAAAGAAAGAAAATCAAGCTGTAGAATGGTGGAGCCAATCACCTGACTTTAAATGATAGAAAATACTAATTAAAAATCTGATTTGATCAAGCGGCATCCTCCCGCTTTCCCTCGTGAATCAAATACAGAAGTAATTCCACTATTCCGATATTCCACTATTCCTGGCTCCATAAGAGCACATTTCTATCGACCCCACTCTTAAAAAGGCCAAATTTACAGCAAAAAAAAGGTGTTTACAGCCTGGTACAATGAACGATTTTGGCTCATATAGCTAATATTACCCTTCATGACAACTGTGAGGGGGTGAATTTTTTTTATAACTCATCTGTTTCCTTTATATTATGTTATATTAAGTCTGCATAATTAAGGGCGTGGCCACTTGAATGACAGCTACATAATATATGCTTTCAGTGATTTCCTGAAGATAAATACCAAAAAGTAACACAACTGGAATACTACAGCAGTCTCGATCGTCTGATCTCATATGAAGTAATGAAAATGCAAAGTGGTACAGTACGGTACGGTTCGGGTTGGTACGGGTCACCTTTATCAGGCTTACGTTTTTACTACAAAGGGTACCCTTTTGGCGGGCGTGGTGTACTACAGAGAGTTTCAGTCGACGTCATTCTCGCTCGAATAAATGTCTACAGTAAAGCTGTACAGTTCGTTCACATTTTATGAGAAGCTCTTCTAACAAAACAGATGCTTTAAACATATTAATACTTGTTTATAAATGTTTATTACTAACATTTCTATGAACATAATTTGATTATAACTGCAGATCAATAACAGTGTGACAGTGTTACAGCCTACTGTAACGTCTGCAATTATATAAAATAAATAAATGCAGCATATATGAACACATACAGACCCTTACAGTCTCCGATATGTTACCACTTACAGATAAACTACACACAGCATACATTAAGTCCTTATTTGAGTTCAAAAACAACACGCAACATATACAGTAGCCCACAGTCAGAGCTAAACTCTCATCTGTGTCTGTAATCTTCTCCAGCACATGTGGCCTCTGTTAGAGAGTAATTCCATCATTCAGAGTTCATAATAGTCCAAAAGGTGATGATAAACATGCCAGTTTGTTCATGATTTGCTCATGGCAGATTGTTCATGGCAGATTGTTCAGGTTGCTGAAACTATTTGCTCCTGTGTTTTGTTGGGCTTCTCCTTTTTTCTGTATCACTGTAAACTAATCAGCGTTTATCTGCGCGTGTAGCTCCACCTTTTGGTACCCTTTCTCGTCTTTGGTACCCTTTCGAAAGGGTGCCAAAAAAGTGATACGGTACGGTTCGGTTCTGTACGCTTTTGACAGTGGAACCGTACCGTACCGTACCGTACCACTCAGTGGAAACGGGCCATAAGAGATTGCGATGACATATGATGACGTGTGCAAGTGCTGTAGTGGTGTCCCAATTCTTAGGGGTAAATTTTGAAGCCCTTCCCCTTCATACTCGGTTTTAAGGGCCAAGAAGAAGGGGTAGGGGTACAAAAATAGAATTGGCATTGGGCCTTATACCATCTCTATAAATGTATTTGTTTATGTAAGACCATTTATCATTTATAATTTTCTTTAGAACTTGAACGCACTCCAGAATCTGACAGATTGATTAGCTGTAGGCTATAGAACAGTCATCTGAAATGTTGTCATACACTGTTATGCCTTAATTTCATTACTAACACAGACTTTATTTGAAGTATTTAGAAGTAATTCACATTTTCCTCCTGCAGAAAAACGTCATAAGAACAATGCTTAGTAGCTCAATGTATTACAACAGTGTTGTTAAAAGACTTAATACTTTATTGATATAATTCACAACCAAGCACATGTGGTCAGAACACAAACGAGTTGCAGGTAATGAAATATTAAGCATTTCTCCCAAAGAAAAGTCCGTCTAAGCAAAATGCTAGTAGGTGTCTGTAGCTCCGCTCACACTTCGCTACTTTGCCCTTGTTTGGTATCCCCCGGTCGGTGCAATGACGTGCCTAAGAAAATGGCGACGGTTGGTCACACGCACTCGTAGCTTCTTTTGCGTTCTTCAGAATCCTATGGGTGATGTCGCAGATACTACATCCATATCTTTTACAGTCTATGGATTTGGATCAATATGGATTAAGATTTTTCTACTGTTGAAGTCTGTGAAAAAAATCTGGTTCAATTCCATGTCAATAGCTCCTTTAGAAATATTATTCCCAGGAAAAAACATGACGTGTTCCAGACTAATTTTCCCCGCTGTAAGATTTTGGCATAGAAGATATTGCATATCACCTTAATATCTACAATGCTTTTTTTTTTTTTTTTTTACTTTTTATGTCTTGTTTCTAGTCCAAGTATCTAAACACTATTAAATCAAGAAACATTTTCTAGACATGCAAAAAATAGTCTTGTTTTCAGAAATAATCAATCACTTAATATAAAAAAGCTTGATATAATATTATTTTGCTTACCCTTTTGTCAGATTATTTTGCTTGTTTAAAAGAAGAAAAAAGCGATTAATATATCTGAAAAAATAATATTTGTTGCTTGTCTAGTAAATGTTTCTTAATTGAAGATGTTTCAAATATTTAAACAACAAACAAGTAAAAAAGCCTTTTTGTTTGTTTTGCAGCGTAGCTCTGTACCTCAGAATCATCAGTGCTGAAGCTCTGTATTTGACAGCAGCTCCTCCTCTCTCTTCTGTGCCGTATAGATTGAGTGTGTGTGTATGTGTGTATGTGTGTGTGTGTGTGTATGTGTGTGTGTGTGTGTGTGTGTGTAATCTGCGGGGGGCTGTTGTCACACTTGTCCTGCGTGAAGAGCCGCTGTAGCGTGCAGCACTGCAGCGATAGGCCGAGCTCATTAAAATACAGACAGGCAGAAACAAAAGCATGCAGACACTCTGTGGGGCGTGTTTCTGCGTGATAACCAGCATAGCTCCTCATCTGAATTAACCAGCCTTTGTAGTCACACATATACACACACACACACAGACATATATACATATTATGCACACACTTCAACAGAAGTACACACTCTGCACTTGATGACACATTATATTGCCATATATTTTAACAGGCAAAGGGATATTTTTTATCATTTTAAATATATTACACTTTCACTTATTTTTTCAAAGTAAGAGTTTTGTTTTTATATAAATATATCTGTGATGCTGAAGGATGGAATATTTTATTTTCGCCAAAGTCATTTAAAATATTAAAACAGACTTTAGTTTTACTTAATTTACTTTTATTGTTTAATAAAATTTAAATATTTATTTTAATACTTTTTTTATTTAAAAGCTTTTATAAAATGACTTACTAAATTAGATTTTATGTGAACACAAAAATGTCTATTTAAAAAAACAATTGTGTTTTCATAATAATAATAATAATAATAATTATTATTATTATTATTATTATTAGAGAAAGAAAACAAACAAAAATACAAACAAAAATACAAGTTTAAATAATCAAAAATATTTATGGAAAATATTATTATTTTTCTGTGTGCTTTTATAGACATTGTGACTATTTAGTCATAAATATTAATATTTATAGATGGTATCTTATTTTATATTTATTTCACATTTGTATGTATGTATTTATTTATTTATTATTATTTTATTATTATTCAAATTTTTATTTATTTACTTATTTGTTGTTGATTAGTCCATTTATTTCATATTATTGTTTATTATCCACTTCTGTAGTCCCTTTGAATTCATAATATCTTTAAAATTCACTTCTAAATGGCTGTATTTGCATTTTGTACATTTATCCTGCTAACTTTGAATAAACACCACAAAATATTTAAATATCTGAAATATATGTGTTTGTCCATACTTGAGCCAGATTTGAATTGTTTTTTATATGCGGACGTCATGTCAGCATGTTTTTAAAGTGTGCATGTACATCATATGTGCTGCATATCTAAACAAAAAATACAGCGAGCACTTTTGATTATCGAAATTGTGCCAACTATATGGCGGTATCTTGACCATAAATATACACTACCGGTTAAAAGTTTGAGGTTGTTTTTTTCATGTATTTTTTTTAAAGAACATTATTCTGTTCATCAATGCAGCATTTATTAAATGTAAAAAAAAGAAATTAAATTGATAAATACTTATTTATTAAATATTTATTTATTACTTATTGTATGTATTTTCAAATAAAATTATTAGTCCAGTCATTATTGCTTTTATTACTATTACCATTAATAATAATAATAATAATAAAATAATAATAATTAATAAAAATAATAACATTATTAATAACAACTATAATTATAATTAATATTAAAGTGATTTTTCCCCCAGGTTCTGCAGGTTGCAATGTCCCGAATTTTCATTGCCAATCTTAAGCCAAATGTAATCATTGTGTTTTGGTTCAATTTGGAATTTCCCCAACCAAACGCAGAGCCCATGGGTCAGAGTGAGTTCTCCAACTTGGCCCCCCCTGGTCCATATTAGAGGGATTTCTGAAGCATCATCTGACTCTGAAGACTGGAGTAATGAAGCTGAACATTTTAAAACATTTAAAAATCCTACTGACCCCAAACTTTTGACCGGTAGTGTATATGAGCATAAACTAAGACCATATAGTATATCACTAGCAGGGCAAAAGAGAAACACCACAATCCTTAAAGAGACAGTTTACCCAAAAATAAAAATTCTATATTTATTCACCTTGTGCTTGAACACAAAAGAAGATATATAGAAGAATGTTAGAAACCAGTAAGCACTAACATCCATAGCATTCATATTATGAAAGTCAATGGCTCCTAGTTTCCAACATCCTTCAAAATACCATCAAACCAACTGCTTTACAGGACAGAAAAACCCACCCCCAGTACTTCAATACTACAGTAATGCAGTACAGTGTGCATCCAGTTTATCTTATATGAACACTGACAGAGAGGCTTGTCTTAAGCCCAATAAATATAATCGGGTGAAAGGTGGTTGGCTGAACGTGACCCTCTCAGCAGCCCCCCTATACCCAAGGCTGGACCCCAAGGACACGGCGATGTGATTGGCCACCACCAGGACAGGAAATCGAAGAGGAGCGGAGAGAAAGAAAAGGTGTGATTTCACTAGCTAAATTACCCGCGGGACTGATGAGGGAAACAAATCAGCCGGTGAGAGAAGCCAATATCACAGCACATCTCTTAGACTGAAATATGAGCCCATCGCCGAGCTTCTGTCATAACTTACATGAGCCAAAAACAAAGCATCATGAAATAACTGTATGAAAGGGCTTCTTTTTTTTGTTTTGTTCACTCCCGTGGTTTGGAGTAAATGGCGAGCACTCGGGCTATCAGAGATAAACACTGCAACAAGCCCCAATGTCAAACAAGCAAAAGCGGGATTTGAAGCAAGGTCAATCCGGCTCTCCTCTCCTCGCACCTCCCGCTCTCTTTCACAGCCTCCGTCACTCAATGTTTGGCAGTAATTTCACTGTATCGGAGCATCTTTCTGCAAACAGATGAATGATAGCCTATCGGGCTCTGTTCTGAGAGATAAGATTGCAGCTCTCTTTAACAAGTACAGCTTTTTATTTTTGAACAGATTCAGATGTTTGAGGAATAGATTCATCAAGCTAATAAGTGAATGTGCACGCATTACTGGAGAATTATGAGATGTTTTATTTCTACATATCAAAAAGATTGTTAGTTGTTTAGGAATATTTTCTAAATACATTCTTTAGAAGTATGTCTCACGTTATTAAATGCTGTAAAGTATGAACATTTTTACAATTATTGTTGTGAGTTAAGCCATCATTTCCACCACATGCTTTTTAAAATTATTGCATCAAGCAGGCAACAATATAAAGTAAGTTAAAAAAATCTAAAATGAGATTGTGAAGACTGATAATAATAAAGATAAACAAAGAAAAATAAGCTAGACATATCATAAACAGAATTTATATTGTAGCAGTTGTGCAAATTTTAGGTGCAATTTAGTAACGTAAATTGGATGTAATTTAGACGTAATTTTCAGGACATCTAAAATTAAGATGCTTTGTGGCTGAAATGGTTATGATAGAATTGATTTTTCTGGATTTTAACGTCTGACTGTTTTGTCTTGCTGAGTCTAGGTTTTTTATTATTTTTGTATCCTAAATGCACACAATTAAATGACAATTGCATAATTGCACTTAATTACAGCTTCTAGATAAATTCTGTTTGTGATATGTTTAGCTTATTTTCTTTGTTTATCTTTATTATTGTCAGTCTTCAGATCTCATTTTAGATATTTTTTTTACCTACTTTATGTTGTTGCCTGCTTGGTGCAATAATTTTATAGCATGGAAAGTATGGAAATGACGGCTACACTCACAACAATAATGGTAAAAATGGTAATACTACACTGCATTTAATAATAAGAAATACTTCTAAAGAATTGTTCTAACTCATAAATAAAAAAATATATTATTATAGTATTATAGCAAAAAAAAAGTTTTTAAATCTATTTTTTCTACTTGCTGTATCTTTTAAAGTAACTGAATTTTTTATCAACTCACAACCCCCTTGAAGAATGCTAGTTTTCGAATCTCTGTTTTTAAAAGTAATATTTCAGACTAATATAGGATGTCAAATGATTTCTTACTTTAAAATTGAAAGCCTGGATAAGACTAAAACATTAAGATCTACACATAAATTGAATATATGTTACCCTGGACCAAAATGATGTTGCACGAGCAATAGCCAAATTACATTGTATTAGTCAGAATTATTGATTTCTCTTTTATGCCAAAAATCATTAGAGTATCAAGAAGGGCTGCACAATATATCATTTCACCATTGATATTGCAATGTGCACATCCACAATAGTCACATCGCAAAGATATGCAATGTCCAGTCTGAATTATAGTTGAGCAGGAGCTACAGAATTGTATTTAATCACTGAAATTATATAGAAT
This sequence comes from Danio tinwini, assembly GCA_903798205.1. Lineage (NCBI taxonomy): Eukaryota > Metazoa > Chordata > Actinopteri > Cypriniformes > Danionidae > Danio > Danio tinwini. The sequence continues at coordinate 4,135,663 of CAIGQZ010001345.1, forward strand.
GTACATGATTGATGAAAAAAAATACTTACAGTTTTTGTCTTGTTTCTAGTCCAAAAATACATGTGAAAGTAAAAACAAGATTATTTCTCACACCCTACTGGCAGATAACTTCCTTAAAAGTATCAAAAAAAAAAGAAAGTATAAATTTTCACTTATTTCTTCAGACTGTGAAAAATAAACTATATTTTTACTTGCTCTAAGAATTTCTGTTGATATTTAGACTTGAAACGAGACAAAACAAAGACATTTTTTTTTTGCATTGTGATTATTCAATTTCTGTACCCAAATACTATTAGACTCCCCATAAAATCTTCAAAAAGAGCTATTCAAACCATCTTGTGAAACTGTATTAATATTGCAATATTTAATGCAGAAAAATAAAATATAGCAAAATCAGATTTTTCCAATATTGTGCAACCCAAGTATTAAGTAAAGATCATGCTCCATGAAGATAATTTGTCAATTTCCAACTGTAAACATTTTTTTATTAGTGATGCTTATTGCAAATGTTTTTCTTTTCTTTTTTTTGTTAAATGTAAACATGATTGTCTTGGTATTTAGATTTTTTTGAACCCTCAGATTCCAAATGTTTTAAATCTCAGCCGAATATTATAATTTTTATCATTAAGCTTATTTATCCAGCTTTCAGATAAAGCATAATTTCACAAATTTACACTTACGACTTGTTTAGTGATTCAGACTCACACATATTAACTGTACAGATGCCAAGCTTTAAAAAGCCTTCCATCTTGGATCACAAAAAAAACCTCTTGATATCCTTTTGCACTGTTACAGTATGGTCACCAGCCAGATAACATACACTACTTACAGTGCTCAGCATATGAGTACACCCCCCACAGATCTCTCATTTAAATTAATATTTTTATAGGATGCTTTACAATATTATATTTGTGCATATACATTAGACTAGCCATTACTGAAGCCAAATCTGGAGCTAAATGAACAAAATAACTTACAATAATGGTTCAAAAATTAGTAGCCCAATTTATATGTTGGGGAAAAATATTAAATAAAAGTTTCAAAAATAACAAAAATCAAGAAGCAAAAAAAAAACAAAAAACTATTTTGTTAAAATGTTGTAGTTTGTAATTTGTTTTGCATGAACCTAAATGTATAACCTTTCCAGTCACAAGATGTTCTGTGACTAAAATATTATTTAAATAAATGTATCTGTTTAATAAACCTGTTTTGCTCAAATGCACTAATATATATTACTCATATTCACTGAGAAATGGATACAAATATACATTTTCAAAATGGGGTGTGCTCATATATGCTGAGCACTGTATATACATCTTGCTATTTGTACTTTTAGTTAGATGCTATATAAGTCTATCAAATCTAATATACTGTAATATAGTGTGTGCATGTGTTAAATATCAGTATTTATCAAGAAAATATGAGGGTGAGAAAATGATGCCAGAATTCGAATTTTAGGGTGCACTGTCCCTTTAAGGGTGGCGTTTCTAAAAAATTATTAAGGCAAGCGTGCTCTCCGCAAAGCTCCTTTTCTCAGAAAAGCAGATTTACAGAGCTTTCACTGGAAGCAATGCACATCTGCAGCAAAAGCCAGTTCAAATCTGACGCTTCAAAGCAGCAAAGGACTCGCTAGTTTCTGCGATGAAACAATAAAGTGTCAATTTCCCTCAACGTTCTCTATTATTCTGTACAAACGCTCTCCAACTTGATCTCTGTTTCTTCCAGTATCACAGACACACAAACACACTCACACCAATGCTTTTCATATGGAAATGTCCCCGCGAAGCATAGCTAGCGTGCTAAATCATTAGCTCCACGGTGACAGAGAGAGCCTGGTATCATTACATCTAATTACAGCCTTTAGTTTCCTATCAATTAACAGAGCAATTAAAAGCACCGTGACATCATTACCAACTAACTGCTGAGTCAGGAGCGGATATGGAAAATAGAGGAATCTGAGGATACGTGTACAAAACAAACAAACAAACAAACAAACAAACAGTGATGTTAGCATGATAAACAGCTTAGCATACCTACTTGAATGCTGCAGCACATTGAGGAAGACATTTGTTTTATTAATAATGTCTGATTTGGCAGTGTGAGCGTATGAGTGTGTGCATAAATCTGGCTGCAGAGGGAGAAATAAGAACGGGAAAGTGCAGTTCACACATTTTAAGAGAATCCTTTTCGCTCATTCACACCAATAACAACCAAAAGGATGTGTGTGTGCGTGTGTGAGTTTGTTTGGGAGGATTAGAAAAAGAGTCAGCTGAAGATTCATCGCCATTTCTAAAGGATGAGTTAGGAGGAAACATCTAATTAAAATATAGATTAAATATAGATTATTACAATACACAACAACAAAACTATATACATAGATGTAAACAAAATCTTTGGTACCCTTCTATTGAAGAAAGAGAAACAACAGTGGTCACTGAAATAAGTCTAAACTGACCAAAAGTAATTGTTATTCAAAAATGACTGAAAATAAATGGTGTGTTTATTAAAATAAAAAGAAAATCAGATATGGCCTTTGAATTGTGGATAAACTGAAACATAAAAAAAGGCAAATGAAACTGGCCTGGACAAAATGTACTGACAATTTTGTCTACATATATATATAT
>CAIGQZ010001345.1:4161198-4211516 GCA_903798205.1 Danio tinwini
CATCATAAACACATAGCAACACCCTAGCAACCACCCAGACTAACAAACACCCCCAACATTTTGGCTGAAAGCAGAATAGCATACTAGTGTACAACCATCAATAACCCCATCGTAACCACATAGCAACACCCTAGCAACCACCCAGACTAACAAATACGCCTTACTTTTTGGCTGAACGCAGAATAGCATACTAGTATACAAACACCAAGAACACCATTGCAACTACATAGAAACACCCTAAGAACATTAACAATCACATAGCAACAGACCAACAAATACCCTAACATTTGGACTGAATCCAGAACAGAATACTAGTATATAACCATTCAGAACACTTTAACAACCAATCAATTACTATACCAGCCACATAGCAACACCTTAGCAACCAACAAGGACACCTTGTAATGACTTAACTACATGATAATAGCCCCCATAACACCTTAGCATAATAATAGTTGGGTTTTACACAGGCCAGCATCACTTCAGCAAATGTGAAGTCAACTCTATTTTGGGCAAACACGTTTTGGACTCTGGAGGGACATCTGACTCACTCACTCCCCCACAGGTGGATGTATTTATAACACAACACACAGCACAGAGAGCACAAAAACAGCAGAAAGCAAACAGACACAACTGTCTGAACTGCAGGGGCCAAACCCTGTACTGTCATCTTGCCATGACAGTTCAAACAGCAGCAATGCAGTATGTTTTTTTTTTTACCTGACTTTAATATGGAAAAAAAGGACAAGTGAGGGGACGAGAATGAGGAGATAGGGAGGAGAAACAGACACACCTCTCTTTAGTGCTCTCAGAGCAGATCCTATTACAGAAGGACAGGAGGATTTCCCTCTTCTGCTGAGAGAAGTGAGGATGAGCTCAGGAGATTAGCCTAACATTGACCTAACCACACACACACACACAAACCACAAACGCACACACGCACACACACACAGGGCTTTATAATATATAAATAATTAGATTTGATTAGTGAACTTAAGTATTATTTCTGCAGGTTTGTATTTGTGTCACAAGAATCTTCTCTCGTTGTTATTTTTGCTTCGTTACTTTAAATTTTTTAATACTTAGGCACAGGCCATACCTTTACTTAACTTTAATCAAAGACTATAGATATACAAATAAGGGAAAAGTGAAACGCACAATATGGCAGCCTTCCTTCTTCAAAGGAAGACCCGCCTTTCAGGCAGAATAGCCAATCGTTAATTTTTAAAGCATGGTGGATCTTTGGGGGAGGGGTCAGTACAGATTAACATGTTCATTATGCCACTGCATGCCAGTCCTGTCCACACCAAACACAACACATTTAAAATACCAGCCATTAATTTACATACATGTCACTGTGCTCCCAATGAAATTCTAAGTGTCATAAAGTATAAAAATATTAAAATGTGGTTTGCACTGATTCGCAGTTCTGACTTTAATTTTGAAACTGTTTGCTAGGTTTTATTTTTATTTTCAAGAACTGCAGTTGAAGTCAGAATTATCAGCCTCCCTGAATTATTAGCCCTCCTGTTTATTTTCCCCCCAATTTCTGTTTAACAAAAAGATTTATAACATAATAATATAAACATAATAGTTTTAATAACTCATTTATAATAACTAATTTATTTTATCTTTGCCATGATGACAGTAAATAATATTTGACTAGATATTTTTCAAGACACTTCTATACAGCTTAAAGTGACATTTAGAGGCTTAACTAGGTTAATTAGGTTAACTAGGCAGGTTAGGGTAACTAGGCAAGTTATTGTATAATGATGTTTTTTTCTGTAGACTATCGAAAAAAAAATTGCTTAAAGGGGATAATCATTTTGACCTTAAAATGGTTCTTAAAAAAATAAAAACTGCTTTTATTCTAGCTGAAATAAAACAAGTAAGACTTTCTGCAGAAGAAAAAATATTATCAGACATACTGTGAACATTTCCTTGCTCTGTTAAACATCATTCGGGAAATATAAAAAAATAAAATAAAATTCAAAGGGGGGCTAATAATTCTGACTTCAACTGTATCTGCTGCTGCTTTCAGTATGGCAATAAATGTTACATGGTATTCAAGCTACCATCTGTTGCAATTAGCACTGAATAAAGCCTATAATCTGTACACTGAGGTGATAATTGTCAGAGTAGTATATACTGTTGTTTTGCTGATACGTCACGGAAATACATTCTAAAAAATGCTGGATTGGATTGTCAACCCAAACGCTGGCTTGAGACTGTTGGGTCATAACACTTGGTTGGTTTAACCCAATTGGTTGACAGGTTCTAACCTGCAACACAACAGCTCTGGGTTGGGTTGCGGCAGAACACAAACAAGTTCTGTCAGCTCTGCGAGTGATGATATCACTCCCGATTGTCGCTCTTAAGTGCGAGTAGAAACTCAAAGAAAAAACTAAAATAATTGTGAAATTCTGTCTGAAATGTACGTTTTTCCAATATGTATTTATTAATGTTCATAAACGATTTCTAAAATAGAAAGTATGTGCATCGCTGTCACAGATCATTAGAACAAAACCTCTTTAACTTGAAAAAAGATAGCTTTTATTGCTGTGACGCATGTAGATAGAACACGGTGTTATACAATGTTGTCCTCCAGTTTTGCTCCTTGTTTTGTCTCTGTTCTATCAATGTTTGTATTGGTGTAACTGCCAAGAGGTGTTGCAAATACAGCCGCCAAGTGAACAGACTTTTCTTTAGTGAATTGAACTTTACTCTAACTCAAGTAGCAGTATAGTGATAGAAAATGTGGGGTATTTGGAGCATACAGATCCTTTATTTTTTTAATTGAAGATACTTAAGTTCAATGATTCGGTTAAACTTAAAACAGCACATTTTATGTTTAAAGCTAGGAGTAAATTATTTCCGAAATGCATAGAAAGGTTTTTTGAAGAAAGACAAGAGGGATATAATCTGAGAGAAGAGCTAAATTTTAGGAGGTTGAAAACAAGGAGACAACAGTCTGGAACAGATTCTCAAACAATGTCAGGATATTAATCAATTTAAAAAGTTGTATAAATATATATTATTAAATGAACATAATGAAGGTGATTGAAAAAGGATAAAATGAGAAAGGTATGATGAATTTTTAATTAATGGCTATTTGCAGTACTATGTTTTAGTTTTTTTGGGTTATGTTATAAAATGTAAATGTACAAATGGAATCAAACATATATCAAAGATGCCAAAAGGATAAAATATGTCTCATGTAAAAAGAAGAGATAAGTAAAAGAAGAAATAAGTTTAAGTAATAGACGAATGATGTATGTGGTAATGATGTGGGACAAATAATAAGCTTGTGCTTCATCCCGCTCCATTTTCGACCATGTTGAAATGTATTTTTTTTTTGTTAAAGATATTTTATGTATGATGTTTCTGTTAGAAAATAAATAAATCAAATCAAGTATATTTTCAGCTAAGGGGGAGCGATATGCCGACTTTTGTTTGTGGACGATTAAAATGTCTACACGATTTGCTTTTGAAGGAATATCATCGTATCGTGCTCAATATAGCTATTGTACGACACAATAAAAAATTTACATCAAATATTAACACAATCAAATATCAGGCACTTATTCATATTGACAAAAGTACAACCTTTGTTTTTAAGTCATGCTGGTTAAACATTAAAATTAGGGAATTGGTTCAGCTGAATTCCCAGACAACTTGCAGAATAGTAAAACCAACATAAAAAAAAAACTCAATAAAATTGTGAATCTCCTGAATAAAATCGTGACTTGATATTTTTGCCATATCGCCCACCCCTATTCTCCTATACCCTATTCAGGTATTCCACATTACCTGAGCCAAATTTTACTCCGTATCTGTATTTTCACTTAAGTATATTTTTGGAGGACACACACACACCTGCACACCAAAAACACACTTAGACCAGGACAGTGGTTCTGCTTTTCTATATGACGCCACAGTGACTTCAGCAGAAACGTTTCATCACAAGCTCTCTGCATAATTGAGAGAGAAAGTGAAGTGAGGAGAGAGAGGAGGAGTCTATTATGTCAGTCTGGCAATAAAATAAGCAGTGAGTTTTCCAGTGAGACTGACCTCTACGCTTGAAGAGAGACACACACTGAACAGGTAAGTAGGCAGTCATTTCCATATGAATGCTTTTATAAAGTAAAAAGAGAGAGGAAAACTGGGCCGTTCAGCTAAATCAAACAGGAGTGCTCTCAAAGACATGAATAAACATGAGCTCTTCAGTCTAACAGAGAGAACCCAAAGCGCATCGCACCTTTAAGTGAAATGCGGCCTGGTTAGGGCTTAATGTGGTAAAGTGAGTGGCCATTTCAGACACTGTACTGAAACAAACCACTGCATACACTGACAACACACACTGATATACTGAAGTACTGATGATATGAATAATAATGATGAAGATGATGTCGATTGTAATGTGTTTTGGTATGTCTTTGAGGTTGATATAAAGACATGCCAACACACATCATATTCATATTCAGAATCATTAATATTATTATAAATGATGAAGATGATAGCTTTAACTGGTATTATTATTAAAACAATTAGCAATTATAATTGTTAATTACAGAGTTGAATACTATACAAGTAATAGATGCAATAATAAATAATAAAACATTTAATAATAGCTTTTATTCTTGTTAACAGTAATAAATTATTACATATACATTTCAATCATCATCATTATTATTATACGTTATTTTATATAACAACAATAAATTACTAAACAATTAATAATTGTTAGTTTAAACTATTTTATAATTTATAGTTTATTCATTCTTTTCTTTCAGCTTAGTCCCTTTATTTATTAGAGGTCTCCACAGCGGAATGAACCACCAACTTATCCAGCATATGTTTTACACAGCGGTTGCCCTTCCAGCTGCAACCCAGTACTGGGAAACATCCATACACACTCATTCACACACATACACTACGGCCAATTTAGCTTATTCAATTCACCTATCCGATTGTTAAGTGTGACATCACGCGAAGGGGTTTCTGGGTCCAAGCGCTTTATGAAACTGAATGAGGAGATTCAAATCAAATCAAATGCTAATAATAAACATTTACAAAGCAATGTTATACTTTCAAAAATCACGAACGCAATATATATGTCCATGCCTAATATCTGATGGCCAGAAAGTAATTAATCTTTTATAAATTGGTAAAATTTTGGTATTTGTGATGCAGCAAGCCCAGTGATTGTTGTGTACACTATGACTTTATATAAAATTCACTTTAATGTGTGATATAAATAAAAAGTGATCATAAACGAAAATTTCGTCAATTCAAATGAGTCGCGGCTTGGACCCGGAAACAGTATTTCATACGTCACCAACACGTCACCACTTAACAAGCGGATAGTGCATGTCTTTGGACTTTGGGGGACACCGAAGCACCCGGAGGAAACCCATCCGAACACGGGGGGAACATGCAAACTCCAGGCAGAAATGGCAAATGACCCAGCCAGGACTCGAACCAGCGACCTTCTTGCTGTGAGGCGACAGTGCTAACCACTGAGCCCTTGCGTTGCTTTATAATTTATAGTTTTTAATAATATTACACAGAATTATTAATCAGTGCTGTAAATAATAACAACAACACAGAAAATAAAGTTGATGATGGCTGTCATTGTTATTAAAATATTAAGAAATTAATCAAATTATAACACGTCAGAATACTACATATTAATGATTTATTAAAATACTACTACACTCCAAAAAAATTTTTTTTTGCTCGTTCAAACTACTTATTTAAAATGAGCTGAAACAACACAATTCTTGAGACTGTCACATTTGTGGGTCTTTCTGTTTTTCTTGCATGTGTGTGTGTGTATGTTTGTGTGTGTGGGAAGTGGGTGTGTCTTGTTTGGGTTCTTCACCGCATGGTGTGTGTGTGTGTGTGTGTGTGTATGTGTGTTTACATTCATCAGCTGGGTGGTCACGTGTTTTGTTACTACTCTCTACGCACAGGTGTTTGTTATCAGTCACAGCTGTTGCACGTTCCGCGCACTATATATGTTCAGTGATTTGTAGTTAGCATTATCAGTCCGTTGTTGTTCACTCCTGTGTCTGTTTCTGTTAGACTCTCTCGCTCGCTTTGGTGGAGGCTCTCCGACATAGCCTGTTTCATTTGGACCTTATGCACGTCTCCGTCTCTTTGATGTTGTTACTACTGCCTGCTCTGAAGACAACATTATCTGTGAGAGACTTCACCCCAAATCCGCTTCTCTAATGAACTTTACCGTGGGTAAACTCGACGATCTCCTTGAGAGCTGCTCCATAGCGCTACATTTCCCTTCCCTCGATATCTGGTGAGATATCCATGAGAGACTGCTATATGACGTTGGTTCACAGATGAACCTTTGCCGCTGTTTGGCGTGTTGTATTCTGGTGGTAGCATCTTTGCCCTACACTATATCTGGTGAGATCTATACCAGTTGTGACTCTTTAAATAGATCATCTTGTTTTCACTTGCATTTGGGTCTCCTGTGTATATCATTGTGACAGTGACTTCATTGGGACAACCTACTTTTTTATGCTCAATCCACATAAATTTGTTAAAAGTGTCAAGTTAACTTAATTAATTTGTGTTGGGACAACATGAATGAATTGTGTGGAACCCTGCATTTTTTACAGTGTACTACTATTATTAGTTTATGACTACTAGTTATTATTAGTTTATGGCTCCTAAACCCTGCAATAGCCTTCCTGATAATGTCTGAGGCTCAAACACACTCTCTCAGTTCAAAACTAGATTTCAGACTTTTTAGTAAAGCATACACTCAATGCATCACATAACAGTATGATGCATGAATGTGCTTCATGCAGGTAAGCTGGCTTGACAACCACCGGTAGGACGCACTCCTCCTTAATGCACCAGACATTGTGTTAGAAACTCTTATATACTTTACATGTTTGTTTCTATAGCTGCTCTTTTCATTTATAACACTCCATTTTTGCATCTCGTTTAAATACACTATAAACAACATCTGCGCTAATTATTTTCTTTATTCTCTATTTCCACCTGGGGATACTCATTCTGAAACTATGCAGTGCTATTGATGCGATCCAAGATCTGTGAAGAGATGATCCCATAGTATCCATAATCCTGGACCAGGCTGTATCCTGAACTGATGGAGATAATAACATAATAATAATAAAATAATAATAATAATAATAGCTTTAAAATGTAATTTTAAAAAGAATTGTGCAATATATTAATTATCATCATTAACATCATATATAATTATTAATAAATACTCTAAATCAGAGATGCCCAAACCAGGGCCCGCAGGCCAAAGTTGGCCCATCGTAACCTTTGATTTCAAGTTTAGTTTTTGGCCCTTCATAAAAAAAAGTTTGGGCGCCCCTGCTCTAAATAATAATAACAACAGTAAAATAAATATCACTGTTAAGCAAAAGCAGTAAGAATACGATATTGTATTTTTTCAGTCTGGTGATTTAATTATCTATGATGATGATGCTAATGATGAAAATAACATCATTGCAATAAAATGTATGCATGTGTGGTAGCATGATAGCACACAAAGAAAAATATATGTAATACATTTTCAAACAACAACAAAACTAATATGAACTGCAATGTTATACACAATAATTAATTAAATTTTTTGTTACTAATCCATAACGCTTATACTGATTTCTATAATCTGACAACTTTACATGCATTAGAACGATGGAAAACATCACTTGATTACCCATCTATAAACGCAACCCACAAACTCTCTGGGGGGAAGGAATCAAATGAAGTCTTGAGTAATGCTTGGCAGCAGCTAGAAATAGTCAACTCAACACACACACAGACACACACACACACACACACACACACACACACACACACACCACAAAGAAACATGCGGTGGGAATGAAGTTTCAGGATCAGGTGAGATGTGAAGGCAGCTGGGCAGCAGGAAACCCCATTAGCATTAAGCAGTGTGTAAGCTGCTCCAGTTTAACATGTTAGATAATATGCAGCTCAAGAGGATCCGCAGCTCAGAATAACACTGAGAAAACAGGACAAGAGGTTGCTCTGCAGCATGTGCAGTGTGCCACTGGAAAGTCACCCTGTCACTAGGTCATAGTTTGTGTGGTATATTTGCTTGGCACTTAAAGGGGTTGGACAATGAAACTGAAACATTTGGTTTTAGACCACAATAATTTATTAGTATGGTGTGGGGCCTCCTTTTGCAAATAAAACAGCATCAATTCACTTGGAAATGACAATTACAAATACTGCAGAGTGGCCAGAGAGATTTTTAGCCATTCTTCTGGCAGAACAGTGGCTAGGTCACGTGATGCTGGTGGAGGAAAACGTTTTCTGACCCACTCCACCAAAACACCCCAGAGTGGCTCAAAAATATTTGGATCTGGTGACTGTGCAGGCCACAGGAGATGTTTAAGTTTTATTTACATGTTCTTCAAACTACTCTGTCACCAGCCTTGCTGTGTGTATTGGTGCATTATCATGCTGATACATGGCACTGTCTTCAGGATACAATGTTTGAACCGTTGGGGGCACATGATCCTACAGAATGGTTTGGTAGTCCTTGGCAGTGGCGCGTCCATCTAGCACAAGTATTGGGCATAGAGAACACCTTGATATTGCAGCACAAACTATCACTGATCCACCCCCATGCATCACTCTGGGCATGCAACAGTCTGGGTGGTACACTTCTTTGGGGCGTCTCCACACCATAGCTCTCCCAGAGTGTGAAAAGCTAGTGACGGGGTATCATCAGAGATCAAAACATTTTTCACATTATCCATAGCCCATGATTATCACTGCTGGCACCATTGAAACTGACATTTGGCTTTGGCACGAGTGACCAAAGGTTATATTGAACCTGTGGAGCTCCTAATGAACAGTTTTGGTGGAAACAGGAGAGTTGAAGTGCACATTTACTGCACAAAAATTTGATTTTTTTTAATACAATCCAGGTTAGCACCCAGACATCCCTTTCAGACAGCTTTCTCTGTGCATTCACAGTTACACCTGTTGCCTGTGGTTTGTCTTTCTTGGTGGTATGCTGACATTACTCTTGATACTGTGGCTCTTGATACACCACAAAGACTTGTTGTCTTGGTCACAGATGCACCAGTGAGACTCGCACCCACAATTTGTCCTCTTTTAAACCCATAATGTTGTGTGCGTTGCAATATTTAAAGGTGCAGTATGTAAGTTTGACACCCAGTGGTTGAACTAGGTATTGCAGTCCTGGATCAAAACGCAAACGCGGGTTGCCAGTTTGAGTACAGGAGTGAGTGATTTAAACTGTGTTCTAAATAAAAAGCAACGACACGCGATAGAGGGAATATTTTCCATATTAAAAGGAGTTTTGGTTCTAACCAACACCTCGAATTGATATATTAGAAATAGCTTCTATATGTCACAGTTGAACAACAAAAACCTATGACAATGATCACCTCAGGTAAACCATGTGTGCTTTATTCAGTGCTAAATGCTAACAATTTGAGTTTGAATGCCATTTTACATGACATTTATTGCCATATACTGAAAGCAGCAGCAGATAGTTAATCTCAGATCTTGAAAATACAATAAACGGTTTGAAATTGAACTTTAGAACTAAACACATATGAGTGATTCAGCATCTACATTTAATGATGTTATAGAGGGTTAACATGTATTAAACAGATTATAAACCTTACCGTTTTGTGAGTGAGAGCATATTCTGTGCTTCTGAATGGCGGTATTTACATTTCTGTAGTGTTTCATGGAGCAAACAGCCAAATTGCTCATCACTGCGTATCTCGTCACAAAGCGTGTTGTTAGGACACGCGGTTACAATGTAACCTGCTCACCTAAAGTTTACAATTGTAATATTTATATAATTTGCTAATTAATAACCTCATGTGGAACATTTTCGCTCACGGACGCATGCTTTCAGAGCCTTTCTGAATGAATGAATGAAATACGCTGTTTTTCAACAAGGCAACCCGGGGTGCTGAAATAAAATTGGCTAAACTGACATTGTACAGGTGAAGTTTACCTAAACAAAGACAGCATTCCGGCAAGAAAAAAACATTTTCAAAGCATCTGACTTCAGCACTGTTTTTCAGTTAAACAAGTATGTTCACTTGGGATGTTTCTTAAATATCTGCAAACATATTATGGTATTTTTATGCTTTAGAAGAGTCAAAAACTTACATACAGCACATTTAAGCAAAACTGTGCTATTACTCTGCCTTTACACTCTGCTTTTACTGGTGGAATGTGCAATCAATGAAGATTGGCCACCAGGCTGGTTAAATTTAGCCATGAAACCTCCAACACTAAATTGGCCAGTGTGTCAGTTTAATTGTCCAAGCGCTGTATTTCAACTGGTCTTCTCTGTATATTTCAGTACAAAAAAAATATAGACTTGTTCTTTTAGTCTTGGCCAGAAAAGTGTACAGGAAAACAAAAACAATGTCTATCAATCTAATGTGGCCAAAAAACAGCAATGCAAAAGAAACAAAGAAAGAAAGAAACAGATACAAAATGTAATTAAAACTTCAAACAAATATTAAAACAATGCCCTTCCAGCTGCAACCCATCACTGGGAAACAACCATACACACTCATTTACACACATACACTATGGACAATTTAGCTTACCCAATTCACCTATGCCACTTGTCTTTAGACTTGTGGGAGAAACCGGAGCACCCTGAGTACAACATGCAAACTCCACACAGAAATGCCACCTGGCCCGGCTTGGGCTCGAACCAGCGACCTTCTTGCTGTGAGGCGTGCTACCCACTGTGCCACCATGATGCCATGTATGCAATTAAGCTTTTAATATATTGTTCATATAAATTTTGATAATATCGCTGACTGATTATATAATTGGACTAGCATTAGAATAAATGTAAATAAGATACCCTGCTTTATAAAGTAATATAGAGAAGAAGAAAAAAACATCAACGAAGCATCCCGATCCTGCTATGAATCCACCAGCCTGTCTTTGAATGCTGCTTAAAACAACCGTACACATAATGAGACTCTCCAGCTGGGAGGACAGACCATTAGAATTTGACCCAAAAACAAAATGACAAAATATATGCGCTAACATAAAATAAATCCAAAGGAATTTTCACATCTCTCTCTCTCTCTGCCTGTGGAGAGCTCGGAGAGATGGGCATGGTTGCTAGGTGACCGGTTGTGGTTTCCATGGTAACTTTAAGTGGAACAGCTGGTCCAATCAGCATAAATTGCGGGCAAGCAAAGGCAGAGCCAGAGAGAGAGAGAGAGAGAGAGAGAGAGAGAGAGAGAGAGAGAGAGAGAGAGAAAGAGAGAAATGAGGATGAGTGAAAGGGATGAGAGAGGAGAAGAGTAGAAAAGGAGAGGTGGGAAAGAGGATGTGAGATAGAGAAAGAAGCAGGAGACGAATCAAAAGCCAGCTTGGAGAAACGGATAAGCGAGTAGAGAGCCAGAACAGGAAGGGAAAGAGGAGAGCAGCGTGAAATGCAGGAAATGATAGAGGAAGAAGTCAAACTCTAGACCTCCATTTTTATACCAAAAATATCCTTTTTTTATTGTTTGTATTAACTGACAAACACATCAGTTTCAGGAAGTGCATGCAAGAGTGTAATTTACTTCAAACATGCACTTCTTAAAGTAATAGTTCAACCAAAAATAAAACTGTCCCAATTTACTTACCGTCATGTTGTTAAAAACCTGTAGAACTAAACGATTTTTAACTTAGCGTAGCATAAACACTTTATGAATAAAACAACACATTTTTACTTCAAACTGGTGTTACAGCATCAATCGCTTATTTAAAATAACTATTTTTGTGAACTGATGTGACCTCTTATTACAAATGAGCCAAAAATTCTGAAATTATTCACACAAAAATATTTAGTTGTTATCAAAAATATGTTGACATTCCAATCTAAAACCCAGGCTGTCTATAAAAACGTGCAACAAAGATTGAGGACGACTAAGGCTGCGACCAAAAACCCATACTTTCATACTATATACAGTATAGTACACTATATCAGAATGTGAGCTGAGTAGTACGTCCGAATTCATAGAATTCGGAAATCAGTATGCGAGAAGTATCCAGATGACTTACTACAACCGACGAGATTCTGTAGTGCGCAACCGATGCATGCTACACTATCCCATGATGCACCGCAAGAGAATTCATGAATAGGAGTGAAGCGACGCAACTGATGCGGGTAGCTCACATGATCATGGCAAAATGGCGGATGCAGTACGTCCGAGTTCCATTCATACTACTCACATTCATACTGTATAGAACATACTTTTCTTTTGGCATAATAGAACATTTAAATTCAAATGCAGAACTTACTAAGTAGTAGGCAATTTAGGACACAGCCTGAGGTTTTATTCTGAAGATACTTAGTACCTCTATCATGACACTGTTTTATAAACACTTAATTGAATCTGTTTTATCATTTTGCATTGTAGCTTGGAGCAGTAACCAGAATCTGTCAAATAAGAACAGGTTGAGTAGCCTTGTAAACGTGGCAGACAGGATTATTGGGTTTATTCAAACTGGGCCAATGGAAATTTACTTAAATTATGTCTTGAACAGAACGCAGGTTATTTTTGACACCCCGGATTATGAAACCATGAGAAAGCTGTGCCGGACCATAGGTGTGCGCTTGAAGCAGAAGTATAAATCAGCCTAAAGGCTATTAAATAAGTCCAGTTGGGAGGGAAATGTATCTGAAAATTGATTTATTGTATATTTTATTGTAAAAATTGGTAATATGTACATGGAACTTGGCTTGTGTTATGGCATCCTTGCTGCAATTTTTGTTTCCCTAAACAAAAAAATAAAGTATGAGTCTGAAATTATTGTATTCTAGAGGCTGTGTTGGTTTATATAATTGACTGTACATGTGGTCTGTCTTTAAAGGTTGATCAGTTATTGTAAGTCAAATTCTCTATGGTGAAAATGATGTATTTTTGCTTCCAGAACCCGAATGTTGCACTCTATTACTCCCATGAGTCTCTCTTGTGGAATTTCTGTGTCAGGGCGCTCTCTAATGTAGAGTATGAATTAAACAAATTACATACAGTGCATTTAACATTTCATAAATGGAAGTGGAAATGGATTCTTTTGCACTATGTTATTACATGTGTATGATTTAAATGAATGGTTTCAAACCTTTTTTTCCTGGAGACCCCTATTTTATGCTCACCCCCACTCTCCCGGAATTTACAAACCAAATGTTGGCAGGTATGCTTTAGCTTAATTTTACATTGCATCCGCTACATAAAAAAAAAAAAAAAACGTAGTAATTGGCAGTTCATTCTGCTGTGGCAACCCCTGACAAATCTGGAACTAATCTGAAGGAGAGTCAGTGAGTGACTTTTAAATACATTCATTCATTCATTTCCAGCCACAACCCATCACTGGGAAACACCCATACAAACTCAATCACACTACGGCCAATTTAACATACCCAATTCACCTATAGCACATGTCTTTGGACTTGTGGGGGAAACCGGAGCATCCGGAGGAGACACGGGGAGAACACAGGGAGAACATGCAAAATCCACACAGAAATGTCAACTGACGCAGCTAAGTCTTGAACCAGTAACCTTCTTGCTCTGAGGCAATTGTGCTAGCCACTGCACCACCGCGTCACTCCTTTTTAATACATTTTTATTAAAATAGTAACATGAACTTTAAATAATTAGTTTTCATCATCAAACCCGTATCTGCTTAATTTGTACTTTCAAAGAGATGGGACACAGAAAAAAAGAAAATTCTGTCGCTTCACTTCACGCTGGAAAACTGTAACCATTGATTTACATAGTATTTTTTTTCCTAATATGGATGTCAAAGGTTACAGGTTTTCAGCTTTTAGCTAATTAAACTCCTAAAGGTTCAGAACCACTTGAGGGAGAGTAAATAGTGATTACATTTAGTCAAACTATTCCTTTAACACAGTGACCCCTCATAAAACTTTGGTGACCCCTAATGAGGGTCATGACCTCTAGTTTGGGAACCACTAATTTAAATATAAAAAAAGCTGGTTGAAAATGAATGCTCCACATATCATGGTTAACGGCAAGTACTGGCATACTAAAACAAACCTATGTAACACCAAGATAGAAACACTTAAATGTGGTGCTTAAATTAATCTATCAGGTGATACGAGTCGCTGCTAGTAGAATTATTTTTTTGAATTGTACAAAAATGTAAACAGCTGTTTTTACCATCTGTAATCTCATTATTAAAATTTAACAAGACATGTTTCTGAGAAAGAAAATAAGTCAGAAGGGAATATATGAAGTTGAGTAAATAATGACAGAATACATTTATATTCTATCTCTTTAAGACTAAAAACAAATGATTCAGTTCTAAAACATGCAAGTGAATCATCACACAAGCTGCAACAAAAAACTACTCCAATACACTATTTACATTTATCTATTTGTGAGTGAGTGAGTGAGTGAGTGTGTGTGTGTGTGTGTGTGTGTGTGTGTGTGTGTGTGTCATGACTTCTCGATGGTAATCTAGGGACTGAAGTATGACCATTCAATGTAATGCAGGAGGAAAAAACATGCAACATCCAAAATACTGCAAAAAAAGAATAATTTGTTAAACAAAATCAAGGATAAACGGAAAAAAAGTAAAAAAAAAAATAAAGAAGAATAATATAGATAACAACAAGTAACAACAAAAGGTAAATCATATACAGTTTATACAAACAAAAATAATCCAAAAACAATAAACCCCGCAGGGGAAGAGGACAACAGTGGCACTGAAAAAAAAAAGAAAAAAACAAAACCAAAACCAAAATAACTCAATAACCCTTTTACCTAACTGAAAACTAAATGATCAAAAGCAAGTCTTGGGCCTTCGCACACGCTAACTTACCTATCTAAACAAACAGAAAAATACAAAGGCAGCGCTCACTTAATAACCTGATGTGCCTTTACACAGGGTTTACTAGGTGTTGTAGAAATGTAGATTACGTGACATTTACCTCTCCAAATGCCCTGGAGAAAAAGCCAAGAGTATGTGTGTGTGTTATTATTTAACCTGCATTGTGAGGACCAAATGTGGCCACGAAAATAAGCAAAACTTGACATTTTCACACTGTGGTAGGGAAATAAAAGACTAAAAACATTCAATGATATTTATTTGAAAATCTAAAAATGCCAAGATTACTGTGATGGTAAAGTTAAGATTTACTGGATAGAAAAAGCATGTCAGTATAAAAACAACAATGGTAATTCTGTGTGAATGTGTGTATGTGCATTCGTTCATAGGAAAAGATTCAAGAATACGTCTTCTCCCTCTCTCTGGCTACTTGTGATTCTGAGGAGCGACATACTGTATGATTCATATTTTAAAATGCAAAAATATGAACATGCGTCCCTGACAGATGATTTCAAATTTAGAATGCCACCATATGGACCTACATTATTGTATACAGACAAAAAAATTATTATGTCAGATTCTAGCCATCATAAAAGAAAAAATAAATATTTTCATATGCCAGCCTGAAAGATATCAGTCTTAAACTGCTTGTATCAGCACATCTTGACCAATCCAGCCTTCCAAAGGGACAAACAAGCAGCTCTCCATGACAGCAGAGCTGGCTAATGGGTTCAGCCATTAGAATGACAGGGAACTGGAGGCTACATGAACTGTTTTAAGTTTATATTACTCTCCAGCCAGGACTTTAATAGGCCTGAAGTGGAAGAATGGACCGTTTAAACACTACAACTAGGATTCGCTCCAAAACTAACAACGCTGAGTGATTCATAGAGACCCTGTTGCCAAATTGCCACAGCCAAAACCAGCCCCTCACATCTTCCTCTAATTCTTCCCCTCTTCCCCCCCACTGAAACCAACCCTCTGACCGGGTTCCTGCCAGTAAGATGGCCTGTATTGGAGGTCATTGTGTTTGGTTACTGAAGCACACATGATAGCAGTTTATAGCACAATAAAACAGCACAACAGCACTCACAGGCTTTAATTGGATATAATAGCCGTAAATAATTTTGATCGTTTCACACCTTCTCCTGGAAATTTATTTATCAGCCAGATTTTGGCAACTATCATGATTTCCATCCACATGTTCACAAAAACACATCCACCTTTTTTCGCACCTGACTGGTTTTTTATATTATTTGTTGTGCTTACAGTTTAATGGACTTCCATTCTGAATTAATGAAACAAATCTTTTCTCTTTGCATTTCCTGCAGCACAGTAATATTCAATGGTTTAAGTAAAAAAACATTTGTTTTTCAAATATTTCCCAAATGTTGAGCAAGTTTTTTTTCACAGTTTTACCTATAATAACTTTTCTTCTGAAGAAAGTCTTATTTGTTTTATTTCAGCTAGAATAAAAGCAGTTTTATTTTATTTTTTAAACCATTTTAAGGTCAATATTATTAGCCCTCTTAAGCAATATTTTTTGATTGTCTACAGAACACTGATTGGGTGTCAGTGTTCTGTAGACTCAGAAAAAAATGGTACAATATGGTACCAAAGAAGGTACAAACCCTTGTCACTGGGGCAGTGCCTTTTTATGGAACAAAATTGTACCTTAAGACAAAGAAACTAATTTGTAGAATTGCAGTTTGTACTTTTAAGGACACGATTTGTACCATAGGAAACCAAAATGTACCTTTGGTTTTTAAAACTTGCAAATACAATATTGTACCTTCATCAAAGGTACAAATCTGATCCATGAAGTTCCACTACAGTGACAAGACACTTTGTACCTTAACAGTGTCAAATGTGTGTCTTCAAGAACTATTTAAAGGCTTTTTGCTATATCCAAAATGCGTCAATTCATTTTCAGTAAATGTAAAACATCAAATACATTTTTAAACTATGTTTTAAAAAAAGTTTCTTTTTGTGTAAATGCACCTTTTCCATTTACAATAAAGAATAACAAATAATTTAACAGAAATCAAAAGATCTATTTTTGCTAAACATTTCACAACACTTTTCACAACAATGTTACAGAATACATTCACACAATACCTTTGTAATCACTTAAAGGTTAATTTAATTTACTTAATTTTAAAATAGAAATAGAATTATGCAAAAGTATTGTAACGAGATATGCACAATGTTTAATTAATTTTACAATACTAAAATGTTTGCATGAACACTGTATATGCAGGACTTTTGCCAGCTCATATGTGTAGCGGAAAGCAAATCGATAGTGGATATCAATAATGAAAACGTATCTATCAGAAATTGCTTACCAAATGTTTATTAAAATGCCTTAAATGTTTAGTTTAAAATACCTATAGTTATATGTTTTACCAGTTGTTTTGTATTATAGAACTTAATAATTAATGTTTCTTATAAGTTTCTTTAAACATATGCTTTTAAATGATGATTCATGTTTTAATATGGAAATTATTTATAAAACCACTTTGCTTTTCCAGTAACATTTATTTTCATAGATATTGTAATAAAGGAGCTGTTCAACACCTACATACCTTTTTTTATGAGAACAATTGTGTACAGATTTATACAGTATACTTAGAACAGTATTATAAGAGGCCTTTACTGTATTAAGCTAACATTTACAAAGGTACACAACTGTTCCTTAAGGAACAATTTTTGTACCACCGTGTACCTTTTTTTTCTGAGAGTGAACCATCGTTATACAATGATTTGCATTATTGCCCTAAATTTTACCATTTAAATTGCACTTAAAGCTGAATACTGGTATCTTGAAAAATATCTAGTATAATTTTGACAAAACACTTTATTTACTGTCATCAGGGCAAATATATTAAAAAAACTGTTATTAGAAAAAACGATTATGTTTAGAAATGTGTTGAAAAAATCCTCTCTCCATTAATCAAAAATTTGGGGAAAAAAGGAGGGCTATACATGTAATTCTGTACGTACATATTTTTTGGGTTATATTGCTAAAAATAATTTAATAATTCTAATAAGTTGTCTTTTAATATTGAATGTATAAACTGTGAGGGGAACTCACTGTAGCCCTTTTTTATTTTATGTCACTGACTGTTTACTGTTTAACAGATTTTACTCTAATAATTCATGCAAGGCACCATGAGGTGTGGAAAAAAGGTGGATATATTATTTCTATGCACTGTCAGCGATATATTGGTCTCATTTGGTTACGAGCGAGAGTAAGAGCGGAGGTGCCCATCACTGCATACTGGGAGCAGTGTTTTACAGAAGCACGTTTGGCCTGCTGTCATTGCTACAACAGTTCATGCACAGAGTCTTGCAGTGCGGACCAAAGAGCGCCATCAAACACAGTAATCTCCTCGGAAAAGCCTGTTTAATGCCGGGTCAGCTGACACTACACTGATTCATTTTCTGAGAGGCACAGAAGGCGAATCGAGAGACTATGAAGACTCACCTCTTCATATTTTATTCATCATAAAACAAAAAACAAGGTCATGCTGTTTGAGATGGGAGACACACATGTGTTTAAAAGTTTGAGGCTGATAGGCATTTTTTGTGATTTGTTAAAAGACGCCTCATCAATGGTTATGCTCACCGAGGCTCAATTTGTTTAATTCTTAATTAGAGTTCAATTATTATAATATGAATCTTAACCTCACAGGAAATCTGTGGCAAATTTTGAATGTGAAAAGACAATTTTTAATTATGAGGACACTGGGCATGTCCTTCTAAACCACCTGTAATACCAAGGTCATCCGTCATTATACAAATTTGTCCTCATAAACCACCAAAACCAGTACAAGTGTGTGTGTGTGTGTGTGTGTGTGTGTGTGTGTGTTATTTAGAAGAAATATACTATTTTTGGTTGTTTCGACGCCCTCATCAAAACACACGGTGTGAATAGATGTTTCAGTTGCTGCTTACAACTGTGTTTGCCTTTTTCTTTATGTACATAGTTGGCGGAGCTAAACAGGCAGTGGTGTAGGTGTAAGATCTTTTTTGGAGGCTGGGTTTAGCCACACTATTATGTAATAAAGAGGCACATTCACAATCCCTTGTTTTGACAGATTGGCTTCAGTATAAGATGTTTTAACAAGAACAATTGTCAAAAGAGTGTACAGCGCTCAGTGTAACCATTTCACTCGCTGAGTCTAAATCACATATGTGACTATATAATTTGATAAAATATATAAATGCGCAGTAAAATGTTATGGCGCACATGTACGAATAAAAGGTTTTGCTGTCTATCATACAAAAAATTTATTAATTATTTATTAATAATAATTTTTTTAAATTAAACCCGAAACTGCTGCAGTTTCTAATATTTTACAGTCATTCTAAACATTCTGCCACTTGCATTCAGGTAATTTATAGCATAGGAGTCGAGGATGTTGCACATTTGATGCTAAGCACAATAGGCATGGGACTATAACAGGCTTCAAGGTATACCGCGGTTTGGAAAAGTTAAGGTTTTAAAACCTCTCAAATTTTCTGTAATACCACAATATATGTTGGTATAATTATTATTATTATTATTATTTTTTTTATGTGTTTTTCAGGACTATATTATGTAGTTTTTTAGGGCAACAGTATCTCCACATTTCATCTCCATCTCACACAAATGCTACTGGTCAGTCTAATTTCAGCTGCCTTTTCAAGTTTTTGAAACTAATGAAGATAGCCGAAGACAATAATTTATTTTAATTATTCAGTTTACTGTGCCAAAATATTTTAAATGCTTCTTAAAAATAAAGTCTATTGTGTTCATTGGGAGGAAAGTTTTTTTTTATCAAGACATTTAAAAAGAACATAATTTGAACACGGGAAGAACATGCAAACTCCACAACTGACCCAGCCGAGCCTCGAACCAGCGACCTTCTTGCTGTGAAGCGAACTTGCTACCCACTGCGCCACCGTGCAGTCCATACTACAAATATATCATTCAAATAAATTTACAATATTCCCCATG
This sequence comes from Danio tinwini, assembly GCA_903798205.1. Taxonomy (NCBI): domain Eukaryota; kingdom Metazoa; phylum Chordata; class Actinopteri; order Cypriniformes; family Danionidae; genus Danio; species Danio tinwini. Next base: position 4,181,099 of record CAIGQZ010001345.1, read on the forward strand.
TTTCAGTCAGTCCTGTCACATTTGCATTAAATTTAGCATAAAAACCTTTAAGGCTATGATTCGGAAGTGACATCATTTGACGGAGAAGAAGCTGACAGTGATCAAGGATGCGTTTTATCATTGAATTGTACTATTTTATGTTTGTGTTTGTATGATTTTGTTGAGAACGACAAGCTAAAGGTCAGGCTCTGTCACATTTTCTGGCTTCTGTAGAATATCCCTTATGTGTGGCCAATTGAATCATACAGTATCAGGTTTAGACTAACTATTGAAATTAGTAGGTTCTTCCTGAGAGACCATGCTAAAATGAAAGGGACAGTTCACCCAAAAATGAAAACTGGGTCGTTTTGAAAGCCTTACAATGAAATCCAATGGTAACTAAAATTGTGTGTTGATTTACACTGTAAAACCCAAAAAGTTAAGGTAACTCAAACTGTTTAAGGAAATGGATTGCAACAAACCATTTAAGTTCAAAAACTAATCCTAATGAGTACTGTGGACTTAATCCATTTGAGTAAATGAAGCAATTTGAGCACAGTAAAACCCAATAAATGAAGAGAACTCAAACCAACTGAATACTGTAAAACTCAATAAGTTAAGGCAACTCAAACCGTTTGAGGAAACCAATTGCAACAAACCATTTGAGTAAAAAAAAACTAATCTATATGAGTACTGTGTACTTACTCCATTTAAGTTGAAGTAATGAGGTATTTAATTAACTCAATACCTTCAACACTGAGTTCAAAACTCTTTTCAAATGAGTTGAATTAACGTTGTACATTTATTTTGCTAAACAGGTTTACAACAACATGATGGTGACTAAGTGATAATTATTGTTCTTTCATTGAGAGCGCTGTGCCTTTAAGAGTGAAAAGCTGAACTTTGTATAGAATGGCATGCCTTTGCAAATGTAAAACGATAGATTAAAAGAATCAAAAGAAACCTTAAATCCGCTGTAAATAACATCAGCAGGGGAACGTGGAAGCAGTTTATACTTCATGTTGTCAGGTGCCCTGTTAAAGAGGCATTCAGAAGTCATTCATATACATCACAAAGAGGATGCTGTATTTACATGTATATGCTCATTGTGTGTTAGGAGCACCATGTTTAACAATGACGCTGCTCTGAATGGGACGGAGAAAATCATTCTCTTTATATCGCAGGTCCCTTCTTCCTTCCCCAGGTGAAAGGAAGCAGATATTCTGCTCGCTGTACATAATTGCCCTTTTATTGTCACATCAGATTAATATCGGCCCTCCGTTACACCGTCTAAAGTGTGTGAGAGCGAGGCCCGATAAATACTGGAGAGACAGTCAATGAAACCAATCAAATCACTAAGCCCTATCACATCCTTTAAAGACAGACTCTTAATGTGCTCCGAGTGTCCGACTGCGTGTCCTCCTCAGACACTGGCTGTGGTGGTGGCCAACGGGCCAGTGATGTGAGGAGATGCTTTGATTTGTGATGTGTTTGATGTAAAAGAAGATATGAGCCAGTGCTTTTATTTTACAGAGCACTTCAAGGATTTCATATGTACACGAAGATTTGTTTTTTTTTTCTGTCACCTATAATTTAGGCTCTCCTTTCTGTAGTCTTACATAATCTTTGCATTTATCTATGCATGTAAGAAACCGCACTTAAAAGTAATGAATTAATTATTCACACAATTCAGGGTACAATATTACAAGTACATTTGTATGTGTCCAGTCTATTTAAATTAAAGTTAAGTGATAAGATATGTGAAAATTAGCTTATCATTGATGCTTCCTAATGTGGTTTTAAATCTTTATGAGTTTCTTTAGTCTGTTGAACACAAAAGGTATTTTGAAAAATGTTGGTGGAACTCATCGACCTCCACAGAAGGAAAAGAATGCTACCAGTTTTTTTTTTTTAAACATGGATGAGTAAACTATGAGTGAACTATCCCTTTAATAAAACTAACCATTTTTGACATTACAATGATGTTTTTTAGAGCTACATAATAAATTTCAAACAGAAATCCACGCTTTCATCCTTTTAAAGTGTCCCTGATGAATAAAACTTTACATTAATAATACATGCAGTAAACCATTATTGTATGTAAACAAAAACCACAAAATATGCATGCTTAAATGTAATTGTGGCCTATGGACGGTCACATTTTTAATGTGTGCATTTTCCCATCATAAATGCACATTATTTTTTAGGGCTGCACAATATATAATATATGTAATAATCAGCATCGATATCATAGTGTGATCATTTGCATGTGTTTTTGACACCTTGAAGATTTTAAAAGCATTCAGGCCTCATAAATTGTTTGTTTGTAAATTTAATAACGATTAATTTCACTGATTATTTATAAAATGAAAACTATAAAGTATTACTGAACCTGAATACTGTTAGACTCCCCAGAAAACAATAAAGCACTGTTTATTTAATTTGTGTTTTTTATTATTTTCTTTATTTATGCCTGTATATTGTTTATTATATTTTATGCAGATGCACTCCCCTACAGAATCATCCCAATCAATCTAAAATGTATAATTTTTTACAAATAGAGATATTCAAGTATGATCTGGTGATCTGATATCACAATGTTACATTCCAAAATCGTCCAGCCCTATTATTTTAATAATAAAATTTGGAATAAAAAAATGCAAGCACATATTTTTTTTCTGTTTACATTACTGCATTCCTGGTATATTGCTTTACTGTAAATCTGTACATATATGCACACACACACACACACACACACACACACACACACACACACACCCTATAATATATATATTGGGGCTGCACAATATCAGCAGCAATATCGCAATGTGTGCATCCGCAATAGTCACATCGCGAAATATGGATGATATGTTGAGCTGACTTTGCAGTGTAAGTTTTAACATTTATATATACAAAACAATAAAGCATGCGCTGTTTATTTCACTTTTATCTTTGCTTTATTGCGTTCATCTATGATTGTAGTTTGTTTATTACATTCTATGCATGATTCACTGCCCTACAGAATCATCTCAATCAATCAAAGTGACCAATTCTCATTATTAACTAGTTGCTTATTAGTATGCATGTTATTGAGATATTGGCTGCTTATTACTACTTATAATCTGCATATTCTGCAAGATCTTATTCTATATCCCCAACCCAATACCTAAACTACTGTAATAACTATTAATAAGGAGCAAATTAGGAGTTTATTTAAGGTTTTTATTTTATTTAATTTTATTTTAAGGTTTATTTAAGCAAACGTCATATTTAATGGTTTGCTAGTTTCGGGAATTGAACCTTAAAATAAAGTGTGACTATATAAATTCTTTCCAAATACTGTAGTGCTATTCAATCATTTGGTGAAAGTGAATAGATACAGTGTATCACAATATATATCGCAGAAAAAAATAATATCATAATGTCTAATTTTTCCAATATTGTGCAGCCCTAACATATGTTTATATATAGTTATGTAAAAAAGGCATGCATGTTTTGAGAATGTTAGCAGAAACACGAAAGACAAAATGACAAAAATGACATGTATTTGAATGTATTATGATGTACCTCAGCAATTTTACTGTAAATGTAAAATGCAGATGACAGATATTTTTTCCTCGATCAGTCATTTGTCTGATGGCTATATATTCAAATATGTCTGTGCAGGTCTAAAGGAGTTGACCTGGAAATAAAATGTAAAAAAAGAAAAAGGAAGCCGGCAAAAGCTGACCTTTCAGAGGATGTCTGTTTTCATCACCTCATTCCTCCCTTCCCCCCCTCAGGTCTTCATCCTTTTTCTGCAAGACCTTGGGGATAAAACAGACAGAGAGAGATGACAACACATGCTATCTGAAAGCCTGCAACATTTTAGCTTCAGATGGATGGGAGCTTACGCTGGGATTTCTACCTGTCAGATAATGAGTGTGAGGAGAAAGGTTAGGAATATCAAAAGTGAGATAATCCTTCAGATCTGCAATTTCCTTATGTGGGAAGATTAAGACAGTGCGCGGGATTTTAAATAATAGTTCAAATGATTACGCTTGGGTGAGTGAGCTAAGTGACAAAATGTATGTATCTGTTAAAGACATGACACACACACACACTGTGCCTTACAGCATCTTTGTCATATTCATAATTTATCCTCGAACAGAAATGTGACCTTTGTTAACTGATTCAAAAGTGTAATGTTTGGAAGCACAAATGATCAAACTGTAACAAGCACTCCACATCTTTAACACAGGTAGGATGGATGCTGTACAGTAGGGCTGCACGATATATAAAAAAAATATATTTATTTTTATTGCGGTAATAGTACATGCAATATCCTTAGAGAGGTGGGTGCATTACATTTATTTTAAGTCCATTTATTTATTTAAATCTGACCAATCAGATGGAACCTTACTATCTTTATACACACATCCCCAGTTGGTGCTGCTATGCTATTGGCTAAACCAGGGGTGGGCAAAGTCGATCCTGGAGGGCCGGTGTCCTGCATAGTTTAGCTCCAACTCTAATTAAACACACCCGAACATGCTAACCAGCGCCTCCAAGATCACTATTTATCTATAAGCAGGTGTGTTTGAGTGTTTGAGTTGGAGCTAAACTGTGCAGGACACCTGCCCTCCAGGATCGAGTTTGCCCATCCCTGGGCTAGACCAATACCAAAAGTGAATCTAGTGCCGCTAATAAAAACTAATGGTGAGAGGAGAAACAAGTGAGAAACATGACAACAGTGAATAATTTTGTCTTTTTTAAAGCCTGAATTAGATTTAATTAGATCAAAAAAACATTTATTACCCGTTTATTTTAAATCATTACATACATTAGGGATTTTTTAAATATAGGTAATAAAAAGTATCATTTCTCAAGGGAAATGTTACACCGCAAGAAATATCGTTATTACAGTACTCAGCAGCATTGTATATCACATATGTTCCCAGTATCATGAAGCCCTACTGTGCAGCAAGATGACACAGCTGTATGCTAAACCCTCCTAAACACACACACACACACACAAACAGAACACAGTAAAGACAAGCAGCAATGGGGGAGCAGAAAATGTATCTGTTTTTGGGCATCTGCTGAGCATTTCACTCCAGTTATGAAATAAGAACAACATATCTCAACATGGAATTGTCACATTTAATAATAACCAAATGTGTTAGAATTTGAAAGAAATATTTTCAGTTCACTCACCTTTTTACTTCCCTCTTAGCTTATTAGTTTATCATAACATAAACACATATTTTTGGTCAACTTTCGGTCAAAGTATTATTCATTAGTTAATATGTGAGAATATAATAGCATTATGGAGAAATCATATATATTTTAATACAGTGCTCAGCATTTATGAGTACACCCCTTACAAATCTATCTTTCAAATTCATTTTTTTTTATTAAAAGCTATACAATATTATATACATATACAATATTATATATGCATATACATTAGATTCAGTACTAAATCTATCTATCTAACAAAATCACTTACGATAACTGTCCAAAAACTAGTACAGCCAAACTGACATGTTATAGAAAAATATTAAATACTAATTTTAAAAAGTAGAAAGATCAAGAGAAGCAAAAAATTTTTTTAATTTAGTTGACGTTTTGTAGGTTGTAATTAATTTTTTTTATATTTTGCTTGATTTTAATTGTATTATCTTTAAATATTTAAATATGTTTGGTGACAAAAATATTATTTAAATAAATATATATTTTTAATAAATCTGTTTTATTTAAATGCACCAAAATACATTGCCTATATTCACTGAGAAATGGATAAAAATATTAACTTTCAAAATGGGGTGAGCTCAATTATGCTGAGCACTGGATCTTATATATAGATGCTACTTGTTTTTTTCCCTGTGCATTAAAATGTATATTTTAGCTAAAATAATAATTATCATACACTCCTTTCACCATGATTTACAGAAGATCCAGTAAAATATGTAACAGTAGTTAATTATCAACAGAATGATTTCAGGCTTTTTTACAACAAGAACAATTTGTCAATTTGTAATATCAAAAATCAAAGTTTTTATAAGAGTACAGGACTAAAATACTAATTAATTGTCATTTTGTTATTAAATCTTTACACTTTGCCACTATCTTTCTATCGAGATTTTACCAATTTTTCAGCATAAATTTTTTGTTCATTAAAATATAACCTCATTTAGTACAAACACTTATACTATTAATCAGTGCTGGTCAGAAAATGCATGTTTGATTTCAACATAAATATCCCAGTTACACTGAATCACAATAATTTATCCTTATTTTGACATTTTAGTTCAGGTTATTTGAAACATTAAATTAGACATCTGTTTTAAAATGACTTTACATACTGTATATGAATTCAGTCAATAGCATTTTTCCATTTTGCAGACAAAAAAAATACAATAATGAGTGCTTCTGAAAATATTTCTCAAGTGATTTTAGTCTGTAGGTTCGCAATAATGCTTCTTATAAGAAATCCAGCCCTCCAGTGATGTTCATTCTCCTTCCACTGCAGGCTCTGCGAGCGGACTCAGTGGAAACATGAAAGAAGAGTCAAGAGCTCTGGTGAATTATTCCAGTCATCTCTACAAACGACTGAATGGCTGGAGCAGAAAATGGATTGGTAAATCCAAAATGACTGAGCATCATCCAGTTGAAAACGGCATTATTAATGGAATTTGATTGATTTACCCAATAAATCTCTCACATACACACACAAATGTTTAGTTTGTATGAATTCATTGTGGGTTCATACAAAATTGATTTGTGTTGGGACAACATGAAGGAATTAGGTTAACTTACGAGTTTTAACAAATTTAAGTGGATTGAACATAAAACAATTAAGCAAATTTTAAATAAGTAGTTTGAACAAACAAAAAAACATAATTTTTTGAGAGTAGGGTGACTCGAAACAAGCATTTTTCATGTTAATATTAGAAAGATCATACATTTCAGCATCTATAGCCTCAACACCAGCACTAGTGTGTTCATTTATTCTAAAAGAGTGCATAGTGCTCTTTGGGTACTGTGAACACCAGACTGCAAAGACTGTCATACCATCCCAATCATGGTGCAAATGGATCAATGGCTGCTGATGTTGACATTTATTAGGCTGTACTTAAGTTCCTGCATTGATATTGACACTCAGATGCATCACCAAGTACCTCAAGAGGGAAGGTGTCAATAATTCTGAAGAGCATCATGAGTGAATGCATGCAGCCCACTGCATCACACGTCTCGTGGTTGTTTTTTCTGTTTATTTTCCTCACACACTTACTAACTCGCTGGAATTCTGTTCCATCATGAAACGCATCCAGAGTACAAATCATCCAGCGTTTGGTTCCAGCCACACTGTTTGCTAAAAGGTCTTTAAGGCTTTCCTTTGAGGCATGGTTATGGTCCCATTCTCTTGTCATATTCCATGTCATGGAGTCTGCTCTTGTCAGAGGCATGTTATGACAAAAGAGCAAGAGGGGAAGGACAGAAGGGAAGTGTTTGGGATATGTTTTGTGTTTTATGGAGATGCAGAACACTGTTAGGGCTGCAACGGCATAGATATTTGTATCATACTAAAATACTGCTCATGTACAGATTGAGCAAGTTGATTTAGATTGTCTAGGACCTGTGTAGAATTATAAGCTAAGTAATGATTAAACACTACAAACTCTGTAAACTAACATAAAAATGTTTTTTACAACAGAAGAACCAGTTTTGGTTAGCCTTTCAGTGAATATTTTTCTGAATATAATAAGTGCCCTATTTATTGAGAGAGAAAAAATAATAAATAAAAAGTGCAATGGAAATTCCATGATATAATTTAACAATTAATGAACCATCGATTCCAGAACCATAATTTCCATGTATTTTTTTGTCGTTGTGCGCTATATGCAGACAGTTTGAGACAATAAGCAATAAGGGAATAGGAGTATAATATGGAATATAAATAAGCAGGTTACGAAAAAAACAACAAATAATTATTTCAGAGCGATTGGAATGCTAAAAAGGACTCTTGTTTAATGCTAAAGGATTTTAGAAATGTATCTAAATATACTCTACTTTTTATTATACTATTTATTTTCAACAATTAAAACGATACGTTTAGCATAAATTACTGACTTTCCCGCATCAAAATTCGTATTTTAAATAATATTCTCAGTGTTCGTTTTTCGGTTTATTTATTCGCTGCTCTGACATTAGCTGACCTAATTCTGTGCAGCAGCTGAACTCATTTCATGACAAATACGTTCAAACTGTCAAGGATACATTTGAGCAAACGAATTTTGTTATATTTATCCCCAAATTTCAGCTTTGCTTTTCATGGTGTGCGTTTAGGACCTCTGACGGGAGATAGACATTTTCTCCTTCCTTGTGAATAAACGAACTTTCCTGATTACCGCTGATGACAAATAGCTTTGAGGTCAGTGTGAAATATCGTCTAATGTCTTTTGTGTTTATTGTAAAAGCAATCTTTTTCCTTTTTTGACTTTTTAAAATCCGACTTTTCCTTGGGCTATTCAGAGCATCCGACATTTTCTGACACTGACAGTAATAACGCACTGGACAGTTCGCGCGCGCGCGCGGGTGTGTATGGTATGTTTCCGCGTGACGCGTTTGGATGCATGTGTGTGCGGTATTGACTAGATGGTTATCCTCTCAGTGATTACCATTCGTTAGACACGAAAGTGCAGGCCCCTCTCGCATTCAAATCATTGCCCACCATCTTGATTGTGGAGGACAGCTTATGAGGCCCCGCAGATTGTTCGGGCTTGACAATGGATTCTTTTGTGAGGGTGTTTCTCTTTATTTCCTCAGACAATACTTGAGGGTCCTTCTGGTTCTGCTCTCAGGAAATGTTTGCAAAGTTACACCTTACTATACCTCTTCTAAACAAGTAGGCAGCATTAAACTTCTTTTCCACTCGCAAGTGGCCACTAAATGGGAGAATTTTTATATGACGTTGCGGTAATGACAGACGCGCGCTTGATATTTAAATGTAACCAGTGTCTTCAAATGTAACTTCACATTACACTAAACAACAGACACCTGAAAATTCACTTGTAAACGTGCATCTCTTTCACACACGCCTAAATCACAGGGCAGCACATAGGAGCGAGCATGCATGTTTATTGAAGAATTGAGCGGCAATATACAGGCGCCATGTTTAGCGCGTTTCCCGGGCGCACCGGGCCGTAGAGATGACCTTTCCGTCCTCTGCTTGAATAGCCGCATAAGTAAAGCGTCCAGCTGGGCCTGTCTAAGCCTTCAACGTCAATTCGAAAATCGGTATGATTTCCCTGGGAAAATCTGGAAATGTTCTCTAGAAATTCTATGCTATACAAAACCACACTAAGCATGTATATGCAATAGGCAATACTTCGAATTATAATTCTAAGTAAATTTTTATTTACACATATTAGAATAGCTAAGCTATTAATATATTAATAATAGACCTAGTGTTAAAAATCTAGGCTACTAAAGTAATAGGCTACTTGTTTTATTGATGTTGACATGTTTGTTGTTACAGATGTTGTGCTGCTTTTCTACGAGACCAAAAATACAACAACATAAATAATAATAAAAATAAGTCATCAAAGTTAAAATATTGTTTTACCCATCAATTCCGCGTCTATGGGTTTCCTAATTATTATGACTTAATACTGCCTTATAAGCAGTGCAACAACATATATAAATAAGGTAACAATGCTGTTTATTTGTATTACGCTTAAAAATTACAAATAAATTAACAAAATTAATATTGATTTATTTTTATAGATTATCGCCGATAGTTTTCAGCCATGCTAACTTGCTATGAAAGCGGTCATGGATTGTGAATTATTTTTAGATAAAATAATGTTCCATATTTAGTTATGATTTAAATCATGAATAGCCTTTAATAATATCATACTTCAGTGATACCTAAATAATTTGGGTCAGTACCATTTGCGACCATAAGTATAGCCTAATCTTACTGCCTTACAATGTTTATAGGCTACAATAAAGCTGGGTAACCATGAAAATTTAAACCCTTTGCATTTAAATAAAAAAAAATATTTTCCATTATCAATATTTACCAGAATTTCCAAATCTGATAAATACAACACACTGCATAAGCATTTTTACCAGCTTGTCATCGTTGGATATACAAGCAATACGTCTCTCTTCTTCAAATATTTGATTCATTTAAAATGTTGTGTATAAAATGTATACAAATGTGTATGAGAATTACTTAAAGGTGTCTATGATTTATCAAGTAATTTTAGTCGGAATCTGAACTGTATTTTAGGGCTTTCCAGAAAAAGCTAAATGCATGGGGGAAATTTTCACCTAGCCTTGAACCCTAAGGAGTCGAGTTTGCTGTGACACTTCTTTTCACGCGCATTTTTATGCTCCAATGTGCAAAACCCATCACTACAATACAGTAAGCGAACAATGAGTCCAAATCAGTCAAATCACCTCTGTACACACACTGATGGATGCTTTAACCCCGTCCATATAGGCCAGTCTACGTCACATGCAGAACACGTGTAGCAACACAACGCGCAACTATAGCCGCCTCGCAAAGTCATCCGTTCACCTTTAACGCCCTTTATAAAATTAACGCGTGTGACGTCTCTTTTTTCCCCAACTCGTTTGAGAACGGACCCTCCTAAATAACAAAACACTTTAACACGTTGTTCGTAACACCAACACTGAAGAGCATTTTTTCCCGCTGGAGCCCAGAGTTCAGCGCCCGGGCCGCGCCGCGCTGAGGCCCGCTCCCCTCGCCCTTTGTTGGGTCTATTGTAGTGAGTGTGTGTTGGGATTGGGGGCGTAATGAGAGGGCTGCGACCCCCCGATGGGCTGGATTTGCTATCCAAAGACCGTTAGACAGCGCCTGAATGAATTGGGACTGAATGTCATTGTAATGCAACTGAACAGCTCCTCCTTCACGCAGTTTAAGACGAGGAGGCCGCTCAACTGAGTCGGGAGAAATAGCCAACTGACGGCGTTCAGCGTTCATTTCTGTCCTTTTCTCCGCCGTCCTGTTCTCAGCTTCTCCTGGACAAGTGGCCGTCGTTATCCTTCGGATTCAGGAAGGTGTTTTCCCAACTGATAAAATCCTCTGAGGGCCTTCTGTCAGAGCTGGGATTTGTGTGGCAAGAGATCTAAAACCACAGAACAAGAAACGAGGCGAATATGCGTTCAAAATCTGCCCAAATACTTCGATTGAAGAAAACGCGCCAAGCATTTAAAGCTATCATCCTGACCGGACCGCGTTTCTGTATTGGAATCTCAGGTCTTGCTTCGATTTAAGCGTGATAAAGGCCTAAAGAGATGTGATGCTTATCAAAATAATTTAGCTCTAAATATGCTAGCTTTATTTAGATGTGGACGGCAACAACAACAGAAAAAAAGAGGTAGGCTAAAACGAAAAAAAAAACAGATAATTGTTTTAGCAACAAAAAAGAATTGTTTGATCAAAAATAAATAAATTGGATATACCTTTAAAATATAGGACTGTTCTTCTCAATAGCCTTTGTTTCTGTCTACAGGGGAGGTGTGGAGAATACCCTACTGAAAATCCGGTCATGACAACAATGTCAAGATACATATTTAAATCTTACCATAAGCGTGCTATAGGATTTTAACAAATATTCAAGAATTGTTTCATTTAAGCAAGCTGAATAAATACATTACAAACTATAATTTAACGTCCATGTCATCGAGGTCAGACGCTTGTCAAAACAGTACAGTGAGCATCATTAAAGCAGACATTAATCGTGGGTATAGAAAAATTGCTGGAAAAAATACACTTTTTGATTCATTTATCATTTATCTCATACATTTCGATTGAAAATTTCGTTACTGAGAAACGAAACTGAGCTATACCACATTAACAAAACCACTACAAGCGTCATCAGTTAATGTTGTATTCAGTTAGAGAAGAGCAGAAAATGAATAGAGTTTTTATCAAAAGCCACACACGTGATATTAGTGGTGTGTCTATTAAATGCAATAGATAGAATACATTTCTAACAACGGGGTATTTAAAATCACGTCCTTGGCTAAAGAACAAGGGCAATATTTTGAATGAGATTATAAGACAAATTACAAATTTAACAACCACATATTTTAAAACAAGAGAATTAAATGATTAGAATAGTTTTAAGTTTAATAATAGAAAAGATAATATGCCTACATTAAAAACAGAATTGTTAAATACCAATGTAAATTATTAGTTCATACATGTATGTTAAAACGCAGACGTCTAAACATCTGCATAAGTGAAGCAGGTTTGCACCAATGGAGGCGCAGTAGCCTACTGTCTATAAGTGCAACCTAAAACATTATTTGTCAGTGTAGGCAACATTTATTAAATAAATAAAGTTCCAATACCCAATTCTTAAAGTTAAAACTAAACATTTTCGAATATGCACACCTTGTTGGAAAAAACTGAACAAATTTAGCCAAAAAATCAATACAATTGCACTCACATAGCCTATTCTCCAAATTGTTAATCCAGCTAAAATAAAAATGGCAAATGCCACACCAAAAATATATTATTGGGGTATTCTGCATTGCATAACAGGAGCAAATTTGCTATGCTTAAAATTTGGAGGATTTTATTCTCTGGAATGAATGACAATGACGAGTTCTTCCGTTTTTTACCAAGAAAATAATCTTGGCACATTATAAAGATTAATACGCCATCTTTACTCTAAAATATGTTTATCTTCATGCACGTGTGCGTCATTTGACTTAAGCAATTTAGGACAGTCCACAACGTAAGTAAAATGCATGTAAAACATTTCGAGTCAAGTATAAACGATGGGACGCAAACCCATCAGAACGCGTCAAAGCAATAAAACTATTTCCGTCCATATAATGCACGTCTGGATGCCGCTTCTTTTTGCAGAATGTCAGGCGCGCGCTATTTCAAGGACATCTCGCTGATGAGGCTTTGGCTAATGGGGGAGAACTTGGGCCCGGGCCATGACGTCATTATGTCCCAATGTAATCCGCTTGCGTTGAGCCCAATCAGCAGAAGGCTGCGCGTGTCTGGGACGGGAAGAGAGGACCTCTAATCCGCGAGACTGGATCAGAGAGGCTGAAAAAACACTCAGGGCAGGACCAAAAAGCCGCTGCCCGAGGACGACCGAGATTAAAAGGGATAGATCGGGAAGAACTGGCCCCAGTGCCTGCTCGTCTGAGGATGAATTTACAGAAGGATGCTGCGGAGATTATTTTGAATGGAGGGAAAGAGCAAGTCATCCTCAAGAACAGACTCCGAGCGCCATAGCTTCCGCAAAGTCATTGGACAGAAACTAAAACGCGAAGAGCGCTCGAAAATAGGGATTATCGCTGAAATACACGTTTCATTTCGATGCCTTTCTTCGCTGTGCTAACGTGTCTTCGCGATACAGAAGAGGAACGCTATTGTGCATCGGCGTTAAGCCGCGAAGGAGGGCGTATTTGCATAGACAAGAGGAGTCGCAGCATCTGAGCTGTGGAAACATTCCTGTTCTTTCACCAGGATAGTGCGTTTATAAGTACGCTCGTGCTGCAAAGGTTTTGTTTTCTTTCCTTTTTTTTCTTGAAATGTGACCCTCACGTGATGCTTCTATATTGCTCGTTCCTCCAACTATATCAAGGACAAAGAGCTCTGACATAAAGATTGGATGAAGAAACCCGTGGACGATTTTTTTTTTTTTTTGCTTCTTTGATTTATTTTTTACCCCGAAGGAAAATGGCATTGAGCGCAAGAGTAAAAGCGCTATATCGATTAGCTTATTTTTCCATTGTGTAAGCTCAGACATGGTGCACGTCATTAATCTGTCTTTAAACTGCAGTATCAGATTTGGACAACGAAACTGAAGACTAAAGTGGTGGATGGAAAAGTGTTAAGTAGGTCGCGGATTTTGTTTATAGCTCGCCTGCAGTAGGATTCTACTGATGCACCGACTGAAGCGTTCAAATCTCATACCCCTCTCTCAGAAAGAAGCTCGTGGTTAGGTTACATGTACAAGTCCAGGCGCGAAATTTGAGTGCGAAATGAAGGGTTTTCCTCTTGCATTTGTTTGAGTTCTCGCTCTGCGTGTTCACAGCGGACCTTGATTTAATGTCCATACAATTAAGGCACGCGGTGAATGCCAAGAGAAGAATCTCTCCAGCAACGAATTTGCGCAAGAACACTTAGCTGCTTAGCATAGAAATCAAGTGCACAGCTGTGCATCAAGAGCTGGAGTTTGATATATCGACAAGTAACCAATTGATATTAGATTCACAATGAGCACAATCATGTAAAGAAATAAGCGCTTTCATTTTCCGAGATGTTGACAGAATTTTTACGTGAATTATTGAGGCCTGGTTGCGCCTTCGTATAGAAATGGATCCTGTAGATATTTTAATGCTCGACTTAAAATTTCAATTTTCAGACTTCACTTGTAGAGCTTTTTATTTAGCGAACACTTTCTGGGTTATCACTAAGAGGTCGCTGCGTGGTTAGTTAAACCCAGCAGACGAAAAAACGCACATGGTTTCAAAGCCGTATAGTGTGAAGCATTTAGCTATATATGCTCTCATCCGTATGGACCCGTTTCAGCTGCAAAGTGACGCGAATTTAGCTAGCTGTTGCTGTACAAGGGCGCCACCTATTGGGCACAGTCTCGACTTTGTCTCAAAACTGAGTAGCCTAATATGCTATACTGATATTTACAAAAATTTCCAACGTTGTACTCACTTCTGTTTTAAAGTGCTTAATACGTTTAATGTTTTATTCGTAAGAATAATAAACTTGTGGGACTAAGCTATACAAACAGACTACTGCACCACTGTATTTTTATAAACGCAATAACAGGCAGTGTAAACTATAGTTCGTGTCATTGGATCTTTTGATAATGTTCAACAAATAATTTTTCTGTGAAAATGTTTAATATGGAGGGTGCGTAAATATATGAACAAAAATGGCGCGATTGAATTCAACATAATGCTCGGGGGTGGGGGGGGGGGATAAAACATAGCCTACACCTGACTGTGCAACATCTGGAATGATCAGCTGATGTACACTGATATACTTATCTTTACAGACTATCAAATAGAATATCAGGTTTTTTTCTTTTCTTTTACTAATAGCGATCAAACGTCAAAGTCACTTTTATCATATTTAGGGGTTCGTAGTTCGTTTATCCAATTAGTTATGAAAAGCAAAATCTCCTATTATTATCAATCACTAAAATACTTGTGATTACATTTTAAATGGGGCGATTATTCTATTCCGATTAACAATAACTGGACTAATTCGTATTATTTTGACAGCTCGTATTAGTTACAACCAAGTGGCAGCCAATTGGCGTAGATTTTTACAATTCTATGTGTATTGATATGAGTATAGATATGACTAGACCTTCCATGTTAACTTGTTTCCCTAAATTTCTTATGAATCTTTCTAATTAAATCGGGGTAAAACGTGAAATCATGAATTAATCAATCCAAATTTTACATGGCCGCAGGGTTAGGCCTACTAATTATTTGACGACGAGATTACATAAGCTTGTCTTGTTCATTCTAAGGTATGCTTGATGAAAGAGTACAATTAGATTGCACAACTCTGCATAATAATGTTAGTGCAAATATATATTTATTTTTACAGGTAAGGCATCTTTCAGCTAAGAAAGATATGTGTTGTTTTATTTGGCTCACTGTGGTGCACGTTCAACAAATAAATGTATGATCACGTTTTGTTGTTTGTCTGTTTCTTATCTTTTCAAACTGTGAGCTAAATGACTACACTGCCCTGTGGTTACGCAGATGAGGGCCTACACAGTTCAAAAAGCAGCTCGATTAATAAAAAAAACGATTAGACAGCATTTTTTTTTACCGAAATAAAAATCAGACACAAAACTATGGAAAACATGACAACAAATAAAAAAGAGTGAAACCACGTTCCTGGAATGGATATGAATTTATATAAAAAACGTTTCATGATTTTTATGGGTCCATTACACTTTAGTCTGATATTGGTGTTATTCCTAAAAGCTCAATGTGTGTGAAAACGTTAATGCGCCATTATAACCTCACAATACAAAACTGTAAAAATATAATAATATTTTGAAACTGGAGTTTGAAATAGCCACTGCAATCCGTCATCAGTAATCCCGCCCCAATCTCACGCCATTTGAGTCTTGTCTGACTGGACCGTGTATCAATGCAAAAAATCTACGAACAGAGCAATTATCCATGTCGAGCATGTGTGATTTTATTATGTTGTATTCAAATTCAATTTAATATTAAATGTAAAGGTATGCGTATGCTTAAATGCACAAATAACCGAATAAATAATCAGCTCTAAATTGATATAGTCAGAAAAGACTAGATTGTCTCAGTTTAAAAATAATATCATTATAATTAATGAACAAAATTATAAATTATTCACTAGCCAAACTATTAGAAACGTATATACGCAAAAAGACAAAAGATATAGAATACTATTATGATCAATCATAATTTGGGACACACTTTTGGGAAAATCAGCCCATTCATTTCCAAGATTTAAGAGATATAAGTTGAATATAGGGTAAATAATTCAATGCAATAAAAACAGATTATCTTTAACAAATTTTACTAGATGTCCAGTGACAGGGCGGAATTTGAAGCATGAATTCAGCACCATGGAGAGCTCCACCGCGCGCGGGACACTCATTCTGCTCTTTTGCTCGAACATAGTTACAATTACAGACAACATCAATACATACTTTATTGCTAGACAAATTGGCAATATATTTACGTACTAGTTAAAATTCGTGTCATGAAGAAATAAACAAAGGCACATTTTAGCGATAAATATCTAACATTGCCGCCTATCGGGCTAGAGCTACTAAACTCTGCTAGGCCTCCATTACCGAAGTGAACAATAATCCCGCCGATGAAAGCAGACACACAGTCACACAGAGGTGTGAATTCATCTCAAACACCCGTTA
The DNA here is from genome assembly GCA_903798205.1 of Danio tinwini. Classification (NCBI taxonomy): domain Eukaryota; kingdom Metazoa; phylum Chordata; class Actinopteri; order Cypriniformes; family Danionidae; genus Danio; species Danio tinwini. Next base: position 4,198,033 of record CAIGQZ010001345.1, read on the forward strand.
CAAGCTAACAGTCCCTAAGCTTTACAGCTGGCACTTATATTTAAGCACAATCTAAACAGCTTACTTATCAGTTCAACTAATCGCCTTTGCTTAAGAACAGGTTAACGAGTGTTTCACACAACTTGGGAAGGTTCAACTGCTCTTGCACAAAGACACTTGCATTTTAATGTCTCGTTTCTAGCTTATCGAAACTGTCAGTTTGCTTGTCCACAAACCAACATTTCTGAAATGTTATAAGAACAATTTTAGGAATTATTATTAATTTTTATTTCTCTAAATTGCTGTTGCATTTGGTTAAACTGTATGCATTCGAAGCAAACACATACCACATTAATAAACACACAAAATAATGCATGTGGTAACTGGATATTTCTAAAAACACGAATATATTAAATATAGGCCTACATACACTCAAAAATATTTTTTTACTTGTTCAAACTATAAATAATAAAATGAGCTGAAACAACACAATTCTTGAGATTTCATTAGGACAACGTAGTTTTTTTTATGTTCAATCCACATAAATTTGTTAAAAGTGTTAAGTTAACTTAATTGATTTGTGTTAGGACAACATGAATGAATTGTGTGGAACCCTGCATTTTTTACAGTGTAAAATACTTCTAAACAAATATACGCATTTTTATTGTTGTAACTCTGTGATAACGTTATTTATTCATGTAACTTGAGATGTCATCTGCCATGTACAGTGTCACGTCTCTCACACAGAGCATTTATAGCTTAGTTAAAACTTATTTATGTATTGACTTAACTGTGTGAAGTTCCTTGCAGTGGTGGATGTTCAATAAAAAACAGTTACCATGATCGGCCGCCGGAGGTCAGCATCAGCTTTCAAACACAGGCCTTGTTTTACTCATGACTGCGACAGATGACAATATCTGAACATATGATCTGACACGGGTCACTAACCCTGTTTCAGCAGCACTGCTCTTTTGTGAACGTCATCAGTTCACAAACCTCCATTTATATATGTGCTTCTAAATATGTTTGTTTATAAATAATATATGATTTTGTTCATAGAAGCAATAACCAATATGAAGCAGTGAATTTAAAATGGGTTGCTGAAACCCTTGTAGTTCTTTCAAAGTCACTGGCTTCTCCAGGATACCACAAAATATATTAAATGCAAGGTAAACACAAACACACACAACTTTTTTTGGCCTCCATGAGAAAAATTGCTCATAAATGACACTGAATGAAGTATTGTAAGAATGTAAAATTGTCAAATGATTTTTGTGAGGATTGGGTTTAGGTGTATAGGGTTGAGGTATCAGAAATTAAATCTGTAAACAGTAAAATAAATTCATAGCTGTACAAGTTGATTGTGTTATATTTTCAAATTAACCCATTAAATGTTATCCTTTAGCTAGAAAATAGTCCCTGACAGTACTAGCATGCAGCTATAAAATGTTCCTCAACGTAACATGCCTCATCTGTTGGTGTAAATAATAAATACAGAAAAGAACTGTTCTTCTGCACTGTCACAACTACATTTTAACACAATTCATCAGACTCATGCATTCTGCTTATCTCACAGGGAAGTACACATGTAGTTTAAAACCAGGCAGGTCCTGGGAAAAGCACTATGAAAACTATTCGTGATCCAGCTTCACCAAAAAAAAAAGTGGTACACTGTTTTTTAATAGCATTTTAAACAAACTATAATAGAATAATTATTTGTGACTGTGGATCTCTGCTTCATCAGTGTCTGAGTTGCTGTCCATCGTTGTGCTGTTTATTTAAGATCTGATAATCATTTTTCTTCCGTTCTGAATCGAATATGCCAAAGCAGTAGGCTGTGAAAACCACATAATTTGCATTTAAAGGCAATTTTGGACACGTACACCTGTCTACATTTCTGGAGAGCTTGAATTATGTATGTAGGGCTGCATTTCATCTTTAAAATAAACGTTACATGGTATGATGCCGTAGACAGCTTCTGTTCCTTTTAGCGCTACCAGCTGACCACTTACCTCCGTACAGACGGCTTTTCTGGTACTACCAGTTTGCCCAGTAGCTTGCCGCATATTCTAATGGACTTGGGACATGGGCTTGAGTCCAGCGAAAAACAGTTCCAGAAAACAGGTAAAACAAAAGCAAAAAAAATTATTCAATAAACAACAGGCTGAAAATGTGGAAATCATGCAGCCGCAACTGCTTTTTTTTAATAAGATTGCTTTTGAAAACACTATTGGTTGGGTTTAGGAATGGAGGTGGGTGGGTCAGTGGGTCAGTAAGTCAACAGCAAGCTGGCCTAGGGTGCCTTTCTGAAAACCATCGTTAGCCAACTAAGGTCACAAGTTCCATCATTACAAACATAGTTTGTTGATTTGGTTTCCCAAATCCATCGTTCCAACAAACATTCACAAGCTGCGACGCAAACTTGTATGCTTGCAACTACACCTCTAGAGCTGTAGTTAGAGCATAGTTCCTGGCTGTGTTCTATCCCCCGTTATCTCCCTATGCCCTATTCATTTAGAACAATCTAACATTTAAACTTGAAATGATTTAAAAACAAAAATGTTAAAGTCATCTCTCTTAAGTGTAATTTGCTTTCAAAGTATTTTTACAGTTTAGTTTTTGCGATCTTCAAATTGACAATTGCGTTCCCTTCGCAGTGCACTTTGAAAACATTTGTGCTATTTTGAACGCACCCGTGGCTCATGATGAAAGCTATAGGTGACCTATTATTTACATTACATGCGGAATTTACATTGCATCTCCAAAGCTTGTGAAAACAAAAATATATGGCACACACTAATGGTTTTAATTTATAGTAGGATAATTATAAAAAAAATTATCTGTACTGTACATAACATGGTTGGTTAGAACATTTCTGCAGTGGATTGCATGTCAAATTGTAAAAGTAGACTTTTCAAAAATAGAAAAATTAATAAATAAATAAACAATATCCTACTTAATAATAATAATAATAATTATTATTATTATTATTAAGTAGAAAAAGTAGGATTTTTTATCTTTTCTTAATAAACAGCCTACTGTATATTACAACGACTAACATGATTTATACATGAGATTAGAATATGTGCTAGCTAAGTGATTTTATGTTTTGGAAAATAATATGCAATATTCTCAATAATATTTGTAAAGGAAACAGAAGCCCTATAGGTGACGTTTGCATATAATTCAATTAATATAGAAAATGAGTGCATGTTTTAACCAAAACTAATATTGGATTTTTTTTAAATGGTGTGTGCATGTAAAACTAAATAGCCTAATTTGCACAAAAGAATTATATGGTTTCTCCAAAGAAGTTGTTACTCCACCCCATTTAGAGCATCATTGTGGACACTTTACATTATAACCAACATGGTTTAAACGATGGATATGCGACAGAGAAAGTACTTTTTTCCCCCAATGATGCATTATACTAATTCATCCAGAGGTTATGTTGTTGTTTGGGAAATGCACCCCTGTTCGACTGAAGTGTATATTGTGCCCTCTGGTGGATTTATGCAAGAAAAGGATGCGGAAGAGAAATTTGAGATGATAAAAAAGCGTACACAGTGGTCTCCGGTGGATTTGAAAAAAACAAAAACTGTTAGCAGACGTACCTCCAGTTACGTATTTTGCAATCTCCAGAAATGTAGACCTGGATACATATCCGTAATGATCATTGGTTGCAAAATCCCCCTGACCCAAAAGTTAACATATAAATAATAAATAATCTAATGGGTATTTTGAGGTGAAACTTCACATACACATTTTGGAGACACCAAATTATTATTTTACAGCTTGCAAAAAGGGGCATAACAAGAGCCCTTTAAATTCAAGGTGAAAATATGTAACGCCAGCAGGGTTCATACATACATCATTTAATAAATTAACAAAACAATCACACAAATCTCAGCAACACAGCGGCACAGTATAATGCGGTCACAGATGTATGTTTGTAGAGTAATTAGCAACAGCTGTAAATAAGAAATTTTTAATGCAAATAAGTAAACTGGACAGAACATAAAAGCTCCTCCCCTTTTGTAAAAAAAGCCACATTTGTCAGCTTATGAAAGCCCCAGTATAAAAGCAATGCTGAGTATGTTGAACGTTTCTCATTCTAATCTTTTCTTTATTACAGTAAGATAAAGCCTTCTGCCTACAAATAAAATGGGCCTGATATGTTTTGTGGTCTCCACAAAAGAACAACAAACTGTGATTCACCACAATGGAAAGCATGTTTAACACTGTCTGAATATTAATTTCCCCATAAATAGCATACTGTGCTATACACCATATAGTAAATAGTATTTGTGCAAACTAGCTTTTTCCCCCCACAGTTTTATCTATTCATTATCAGTAGGGGGTGGAGGGGACACTCAAGAGAGCATTTGATTGGTCTTATGAGAAGCTGGCGTGATGTCATCAAAAAAAGTAAAGTATTTGTCGATATTTTTGAAGCATACTAGCTTACAGGTAATCAAAATGTTCATAATTAAAGCACCAAAATAAGAATAGTTTGTAAAAAAACCTGCAAACAAATTTGCCAAAATAAACAGCGTGTTATTGTTACCGGTATCTCAATCACACTTTAGAATAAGGTTTCATTAGTTAATGTATGTACTAACATGAACTAATATCGAACAATAAAAGTACAACATTTATTATTCATAGATCAACATTTACTAATGCATTATTAAGATCCAAATTCATGCTTGTTAACATTAGTTAATGCATCATGAGTTAATGAACTAATGATGAGCATCTTTATTTTCATTAACTAAAGTTAACTAACATGAACAAATACTGTAATAAATATATTATTTGTTCATGTTAGTAAATACATTATCTAACATTAACTAATACAACTCTATTGTACAGTGTTACCGGTATCTCTTCAGATATCTATTTGCACTTGAAAACTCTCAAATAAATTTGCAGAATAAGTGAAGTTTATTTATTAACTAATTTTGAGAGGATCACGTGCTGATGGTTGCTTGCAGCCGGCCCCACATTATTCAATTTATGATTCACCAATCAGACGATTCCTAAGCCACTATAAATACCCTAAGTTCCATATAACAGCCATCTTCATTTTGAAGAATCCCTTCCTTCCATCCCTACTCCTCCTTCTTTCCTAGATGGTGGCACGGTGGCCCAGTGGTTAGCACTGTTGCCTTACAGCAAGAACGTCACTGGCTGTAGTCCTTACCAAGCCAGCCGACATTTCTGTGCGGAGTTTACACATTCTCCCCGTGCTCACGTGGGTTTCCCCCAGGTTCCCTGGTTTCCTCCCACCGTCTAAAAACATGCAACTTAAGTTAATTGACTAATCCAAATCGGCACTATAGACATGCTCCTAGTAAGTAGCTATCTCTTAAGAGCAATCACTATCTGTTTATTAGCTACTACAGCAGGGGAGTTCTCGAGATTTACCTGAGCTCAAAATCCCCTCTCGCCTTGCAAATGGGAGGGAGCCTCAGGCTCGAAGATCTTATGAGTTCAGAGCTCAGTGTTGCCAGATTAGAAATGTCAAAGTATCATACAAGAACCTCAAAATTATCATATTTGGAGGAAAGTTATCATACATGAGTAAAACGGAGAGTATACAGATATTATCTAGACAAATAGCGTTTTGACACAACAAGCAAATTACCACAATGCGTACAATTTTTTTATAAAATAGGCATACCTTAGTGGGAAGGTTCAAAGTCCACCTCCGAGTCGCTGTCATTGGATACCTGCGTGTTGCCAAATGCTGAGGGATTCATTTTGCGGTACAAAATAGACCGCAACATAGTGCTGGTTTGCTCGAGCAGTGCACCCTCCCCAATTTTTTACACACTCTGAGGTGTGCACGAGCCCATTCACAGTATCTGTAATGAGCTGATTTTCTGGCTGTGTTTTAATGAGAATAACTTTGGAAAAAACACGTTCACATAAAACATTTGAATGATGAAAAACGAGAACATCAAGGGCAAACTCCCGTCCTTCTCACTTTCCTTTTTAACACAATTTTTTTTTACTTTTTGCCTTAACAATCGACCTCAACCTGAAAACTACTGACCTAAACACGGCCGCGTGCAGCAGGAATGTTAACTCGTGAGAGAGAGCCATTCTCCACATTGATTGGCTGAGAAGATGTGATGTAAGATGGCATAGAAAACATGCCCAACTCCACGTTCTCCTCAGTGTCATGGTTGTGGATCTATCTGTTCTTCTTGCATGTGTGTGTGTGTGTGTGTGTGTGGGAAGTGGGCGTGTTTGAGTTTATCTTCACCGCGTGGTGTGTGTGTTTACATTCATAAGCTGGGTTGTCACGTGTCTTGTTGCCACTCATATCTCTTAGCTGTTTTCTATCAGTCACAGCTGTTGCGCCTTACCGCGCGCCCATATATCTTCAGTGTTTTGTAGATAGCGTTATCAATCCGTTGTTTGTTCACTCCTGTGTCTGCTTCCTGTTAGGTGCTCTTGCTCGATTCTGGTGGTGGTGGTTCGCCATAAGTCTGTTATATTTGGACCTTTTGCACATCTCTGTTTCTTTGATGTTGTTACAACTGCCTGCTCTGCTGACAACGATATCAGTGAGAGACTTCATCCCGAATCGCTACTCTGATGAACTTTACAGTGGGTAAACGTGATGATTTCTTTGAGAGTTGCTCCATAGCGATAACCTTGCCCTTCCCTCGATCTGGTGAGATATCAGCTGTTCGGCGTTGTTTCCTGGATGAACTTTTACAGCTGTTTAGCATGTTGTGTTCCTGGTGTGAGCACCCTTGCTCCACACTATATCTGGTGAAATCAATACCAGTTGTGACTCTTTAATAAATCATCTTGCATTTACTTGCATTTGGGTCTCCTGTGTATATCATTGTGACACACAGACAGTAGACAAAAGATGCAGCTAGATCAATAAGTATAGAAGCCCTAAGATTACAATGGAATTCTGTTTAAATGCCATAAAACTCTGAAATTATCGTACATTATAGAATTTTTTCATTATTGATCGTACATCGTACAGAGGTCGAAATTATCGTACAAATACGATAATTATCGTACTTCTGGCAATGCTGTCAGGGCTCTCTCCCGGGACAGCATGCCAAACAAGCTTTATAATCAATCATCAGCTAAGTGTGAACTTGAAATAATGTTAGTTATTGCAACAGTTATCTTTATAGTTATTGATCCCGGTGTGAACAGGCCGCAAGAAGTCTTCACAGCTCTTTTAGAGATGTATACACATTATGATATGATATTTGGAGTAGTGCAGTGTGGGAGTAATGTATGAGCTCATACTATTACAAAAATACCACATCAGAAACAGCGCAGTGGGTCAGTGGTGTGGGATACAAAAATGTGTGGATGTGAGAGGAAAGATATTGCAGAACAATTACCAAAAGCAAAAGAATACGCCCAAACATCACTGCATTCATTGCATACATTATAAATGAGCGTAGTTTTACTATATTGATGCAGCTACAAAAAAGCAATAACCAATCTAAGCACAGAACTCCTGTATTACACTCTTGTCAAACAGCTTGTTCTACTTATTCTGCTTGTTTTTTTTTCTTCCCCTCCATAGCCCTGGTGGTTCAGTGAGCTAGAAATACAATTTTCAGTATGAAATGACAGCATTTTCTTCTGTGACAATGTGAACCTCTCTCAGGGCGAGAGAATGTGCACACAGTCAAGGACCTGGGAACATTATGCAACACATTACAATTCAACCCGACTGCCAGAGAAAGAGTAACAGAAACACACACACAGAGAAAGAGAAATAGAAATAGAATGCACAATATGTGAGAAGAATAATGAAGTGAAATATGTGACCAGAACTTGAATTATTAAGACTGTGACCTTTCAATGACCTCATTCTCTGACCGTTACTTCTTAGCATAACTGTACAAATTAATAACAATGTCATATTAATGTGCCCTTATTATTCTATAGTAATTACGTTTTGTAGGCCTATAGGAAGGCCAAGAATGGTTACATTTTCTTAGAATAAAAATAGCAACAACACCACTTTTCTCACAGTATCTGAGACGGTTCTTTAAGCATCTGGTCACTCTAAACTCACATCAGAAATTAAACACACCCATTATCATCACCTTGACTTGCTGACAACGCCAAATTCCAGGCCTTAGCAACAACGTCACTGTTTAAAGGCTTTATTTACACCTGATATCTAATTTACGTAAGATATGTTTTTGTCAATCCACTTAGAAGTAAACAATGCCAAGTTAAATGTTTTGAGCTTGTCTGTTTTTAATCGCTTCCTTAGGCGTTCTGAAAATATTTGATTAGATTGCTTTCATAGTATAAATTCATCATTATTCACAGTATAAACTCATGCATGCCTAAATTCACACTTTTTCAGAGCGGTTGTAATGTGATTATGGTTCATGCGTGTTTATGTCTGTATGTATGTATTCATTCATTTATTCATTTAATATTTTGTTTTATCTATTGCTATTAAAATCTGCATACGGCACATGGGTTACTTGTGAATATAATTCCTGCTACTGCTATAGATACTGCTTATAATCGTTTACATAAGGTAAAGTTTATCAAATTCCAGTCTAGTAAAGGCAAGTTGAGCTTTATTGTCATTTCACTACAGTGGAATGAAATGTTGTGTCTCTAAGACCATGGTGCTACATTAATAAACAATCATAAATATGAACACAACACTGAACTTAAGAGCTATTTTAAACCACCCAGACTAATTGTGGATACATACCCAGGTTTACATTTTTGGGGATGGCGAAATATGTACCCAGAGCTACTGTACGTCTGCTTGCAGTTTTTGTATTCACAAATCCACCAGAGGCCGCTGTGTTTAATGATTTCAAATTTCTCTTGTACATGACATTTGTGCATGTTCTCTTCTTGCATAAATCCACAGCTTGCTGCTTACTAACAAACTGACCCACCCACCTCTTACCCTAAATCCAACCAATAGTGTTTTTTTAGGGAAAAAAACAGACTTTATCACTTTTTCAGCCTGTTATTTTTATAGTTTTTTTATTTTATTGCTTTTGTTTTACCTGGTTTCTAGAACCGTTGTTCACCAGACTCGAACCCTGTTGTTGCGGTCCACACCACTTTTTTGCGACACATCCATAGTCCATCAGCATACGTGGCGAGCTACTGGGCAAACCGGTAACACAGAAAAAAACGTCCATACAAATTTAAACGGTCAGTGGTAGCGCAAAAAGGAACAGAAATTGTCAGTGGTGTCACACCACCCCATATAGTTCATTGTACAGATGAAATCCAGCCAGACTTAGCCCCAGGTACATATTTGTGGTTTCCCAGAAATGTAGACATGGTTACCACAATGAGCCTGTGTTGATTTTAAACCTATACATAACTAATTCATTCATTCATTTTCTTTTCGGCTTAGTCCCTTTATTAATCCACAGCGGAATGAACCACCAACTTAACCAGCATGTGTTTTATGCAGCGGAAACCCTTCCAGCCGCAACCCAACACTGGGAAACACCCATACACACTCATTCACACACATGCACTACAGACAATTTAGTTTCTTTAATTCAGCCAACACATGGAGAACATGCAAACTCTACACAGAAATGCCAACTGACCCAGCCGGGACTCTGTGAGGCGACAGCGCTACCCACTGCGCCACTGTGTTGCCCTAAACATAATTAACATATCGTAACTCACTGTACTAACTACTAACTATACATATACTATACTTAACTATACACATGGCAGACTATACAAGTATTTTTACAAAAGACAGAACAATATTGTGCAAAATATTGTGTAAAAAATTACAGTATACGTTTGAAGAAAACAAGTAGTGTAACATGATTTGCGGTAAATTCACAAGTAAACATTGCTTTTTCTTATTAAGCCTTTGTAAGATGGAGTTTAAGTAAAGTGTCCGGTGCATATAGAGAGAACAGTGTTTCTACAGGTGGTTTCTTAAACCCACTCACCTGTGTAAAGTACACTCAGAAAAGCATGATGTTTTTCAGAGCTAAAAATGAAATTTAAATATTGACAAAATACTAGTATAAATCGCATAATGAAGGTGCATGTAAAATAGTCAATAACTCAATTGACTGTTTCTTGATTTTTATAACTTTTTTTGTACTATTTACATTTAAAAACACCTATGTACTACATAAAATGTAATACCCAATAAAGCAGTGACATAAATATCACTCACATGTTGGTGAAACGATTATGAATTAATACTAAATAGACTTGTCTGTGAATACGAGGCTGTCTAGGAACAGTAATTTTCCTCCGGTTTGCATGATATGCTTGATGCCTCTCCCCAGCTGAGATGTCATTGCTGTGTTTCCTGTCTCAGTTTGGGGAAGACCAGACCATCTGTCTCTGTCTGGCCTGGGCCACTACATGAGAACTCTGCTGTAAACATACACACGCTGCCATACTGAGTTTTTGCAGTGTAAACACATTCCAAGATCACGTTTACAGAAAAAAAAACTGTACAAATAAACAAGGTTATTTTATTAACCCTTTTATTTCATCCACTGAATTTAAGTCTTAATGTGGCCACAACTTTCTGTGTGTTTCAGCAAATATAATGATTTTTGGTGGTGACAAAGCTTATTTTGACAGATAATTTGGGAAAATGCTTTGAATTTATTAAAAACTCAATACACTCTTGGCAAATTTACAGCCCTTTCATTATGTTTGTGGCTGTTTTTGCCCCATTTACCTCTGCAAAGCCATGACACCATATAATCATGCATTCTTAAATGTTCCTGGTTTTCCTTTTGGGAAAAGGTACAATTTTAAATTTGTACTGTTTATAATGAGGGATAAAACAAACAACAATTTTGTTAACTGAAAAAAAAACTAAATTAAAAAATAAATGAAATTAAATCAATTCACAATAAATAAAAAATTAAAGCTAAATAAACTAACAACAGCCACTGAAAAACTAACTGAAATAAAATAATAATTGGCAAAAAAAATTTTCTGCGGCTGAAATCAAAGTAGATGCCGCTTTACAGACAAAACATCAGTCAAGAGGATGATTATAAACAAAAACATCTTTGCTATAAACATAAGACCTGTCTTTTCTTCATTGACCAAAAAAGTAAACTAGGCCTGTTTATTAACTGGCAGTATGATCGTCAGTATGAAGAAGATTGTCAGAATTCTTCATAATTTTTACTTTTATTCATCGCATTTTTTTGGGTTTTTGGTTTCAGTGTTTGTCTCAATAGAAATGTGTTTAATAAATAAAAACTAAACTAAAACTAACAAGACCATTGACGGAACAAAGCAAAAATAAGCTGAAATATATGTCAAATTTAAAAATAGTATTGAAATAAAAACAAACTTAACTATAATAACCCTGCTAATAAACTAGAGCACTGTTAACATTCATGGAAGATATCAATTAAAATGTGTTATTAGAAATCTATTATATACATAACAGATTAAAAGTGTAACTCTTTCACCAAAAGGTTCTGTTTTTTGGACCCCAAACTTAAACTTCTAAGGCATTCCTGTCAAATCCAAATTTAGGAATCTTAGCTTTTAAAAATGTACTACTCTCATACTTGGAGAAGGGTCCAACCATAGTCAACACATAACTGTCCCTTAGGTTATTTTCCTGTTTTAGCCTTTATGACCGCCTGTACCCTTCTCTGTTAGTCTAAATATATGATTTGTTTTATAAGCAGAGAGAGTCAGACCAAGAATGGGAGAGATAAAGAGAGAGTTTATCTAACAAAGGAACCACAGATAGTTACATAATTGTTTCACTCCTAGGGGCTTTAGCACAGAGTGTCTCAAAATAAATGGAACAGTCTGTGTGAACACATTTTCTGAAACACTGCCCTGAGTGAACCAAATATAGCATTATAGAGGGTTACCATCTCCATATCATGTAATTAGCATCTATGTGCAGAGGATGGGCTTTAATTACAGTCAGATGCACTCAGAACACACAAACAATGCGATCAATTTATTGTGTGCACAGACTTGCACTAGTTCGATTACACTCTCACTCGTCAGAGCCAAACAAACAAATGAGGAAATACCAGGAAAAAAAAGAGTCAAACTGTTACTCAACATGCAGTCAATAATGCCTCAAAGGTTATCAGTCATTTACACAACTCTGGTCAATAGAGTTGATTAAAGGCTGGTCATTTATACACCTGTTTTACTCAATGAGTTTGTGCAGAAGATGAACTTCAATAAAGGTCAGTTGTAATGATGTCAGATGATTCAATCAGTAAGCTACATAGTAAAATGCTACATGGAAAAATATGTAACCTGTTTAATAGTAAGTTTTCTTATAGTGGAAAACAGTAAATTAACTTTTGCAGGACTCTTTGCATGACACTTTTTTTCTCTTGAGATATGCACATTAGAGTTTTAGATTACATCTAATGTATGTGTGTTACCATGATGCTGTTTAGTAGTCATGCATTGTAAAACCCAAAAAGTTAAGGTAACTCAAACTATTTGAGGAAACCGATTGCAACAAACCATTTAAGTTCAAAAAGTAATCCTAATGAGTACTGTGGACTTAATCCATTTGAGTAAATGAAGCAATTTGAGCACAGTAAAAGCCAATAAGTTAAGGCAACTCAACCCATTTAAGTAAACCAATTGCAACCATTTGAGTTAAAAAACTAATCTATATAAGTACCGTGAACTTACTCCATTTAAGTGTAAATAATGAGGTATTTAATTAACTATTTAATTAACAGTAAATTTTGAGTTAACTACACTCATTTTATTTAATAAAGTTGACTGTTCAGTTTTACAGTGTGTGAATGACACTGAGCATCTTCTATATATTATTATGTTTCTCTGCTTGTGGGAAAAGTTGTTTGTGATGAGCATTGGTTCATTATATGACTTTTTACTTTGATCTCACATAACAATTTTTTTTTGTTTTGTCAGTTTAGAGGCTAATTCGTACAAATTCAAACGATTTTAAAAAGGATCCAACCCCAACCCCACCCGTCATTGGGGGATAAGCAAATCGTACTAAATGATACAAATCAGATCATACAAATCAAAGTTACAAATTGCTGTGAGATCATGTTGGACTTTCTCATCCTATAGTTGTTTTTGTGTTTTTGTCTGTTTAAAAATGTTATCTAAATACTAAATAGAACTTTAAAACATTGGTATAAAATTTCATTTATTTGCTAATATAAAAAAAAAGAAAAAAAGAAAACGTTGCTTTAAATATTTTAAATCTAAAGAAGTATAATGTTTTACATTTTATAATGAACTTATTACTGTAAAAACATGAACAATTTCATTTACAGTTGAAGTCAGAATTATTAGCCCTCTGAATTATTTTTTTTCCCCAATTTCTGTTTAACAGAGAGATTTTTTCAACACATTTCTAAGCATAATAGTTTTAATAACTCATTTCTAATAACTGATTTATTTTATCTTTGCCATGATGACAGTAAATAATATTTTACTAGATATTTTTCAAGACACTTCTATACAGCCTAAAGTGACATTTA
>CAIGQZ010001345.1:4216516-4249714 GCA_903798205.1 Danio tinwini
AAAAAAACAGAAACACTAAAAAACTGAAAATTTTACAACTTACCTAGAGTTAAACAGTTTTACTATTTTTAATCCATTCATCCGATCTCTGGCAAGAGCATTTTTAGCATAAGTTATTGAATAGGATTAGACCATTAGCATCTTGCTCAATAAAATAAAAAATTAATTTTGATCATTTTCCTATTCCTATTTTCTGTGGGTCATCGTACACAAGGTAACCATAGAAGAGCCAAGCTTTAAACAGAAAAATTATCAAAACTATTTTTTACATTTTTCGAGTGAGATACTAATGGTCTAATCTGATTCAATGATTTAAGCTAAGGTAAAGAACCAATGCCAGACTCAGCTAAATGGATTCACAACTGGTAAAATTCTACTGTTAGCACTAAGTGACTTGTAAAATGAGCTGGAAAAAAAAATGTTGAGAAAAAAGCTGGAGTGTTCCTTTAAAGATGCTGTATGTAAGTTTTTTACTCTTCTAAAGCATAAAAATACCATAATATGTGTGCAGATATTTAGGAAACATCCCAAGTGAACATACCTGTTTAACTGAAAAACAATGCTGAAGTCAGATATTCTGCTTTGAAAATGGTTTTTCCGTGCCCGAACGCTGTCTTTGTTTAGGTAAATTTCACCTGCACAATGCCAGTTTAGCCAATTATATTTCAGCACCCTGGGTTGCCTTGTTGGAAAACAGCATATTTCATTCATTCATTCAGAAAGGCTCTGAAAGCATGCGTTTGTGACCAAAAAAGACAGTATCAGATGTCGAAATGAGACAGATTCAGTTCCACATAAGGTTAATAATTAGCAAATGATATAAATATTACAAACGTAAACATTAGGTGAGCAGGTTACATTGTAACCGCGTGTCCTAACAACACGCTTTGTGACGAGATATGCAGTGATGAGCAATTTGGCTGTTTGCACCAGACGAAACATGACAGAAATTTAAATACAGCCTTTCAGAAGCACAGAATATGCTCTCACTCACGAAACGGTAAGGTTTATAATCTGTTTAATACATATTAACCCTCTTTAACATCATTAAATGTAAAATGGCATTCAAACCCACATTGTTAGCATTTAGCACTGAATAAAGCACACGAGGTTTACCTGAGGTGTTGACTGTCATAGGTTTACGTTGTTCAGCTGTGAGAAATAGAAGCCGTTTCTAATATGTCAATTCTAGGTGTTTGGTTAGAACCAAAACTCCTTTTAATATGGAAAATATTCCCTCTATCGCGTGTCGTTGCTTTTATTTAGAACACAGTTTAAATCACTCGCTCCTGTACTCAAACTGACAACCCACGCTTGCGTTTATTTTGATCCAGGAGTGCAATACCTAGTTCAACCACTGGGTGTCAAACTTACATACTGCACCTTTAAGTTCATTTTATGATATTAAATGCCAAAAATCTCAAAATGGACATGTACATGAAATAACAGTATTGCTGCAGCCTTTTATCTCGCCTATAAAACCAGTTAGTCTTTGTTAATTGTGTACAGCCTGGTTAGAAGGCGACACACAGGAGAAACACTGGCAGAGTAAATGATGCAGCCCGCACAAACACTCATCAGCATACGTGAACAAACACAGTCTAATCAGGACTAATTACAGCAGCTTTAATTGAATTTGCTCATCTGGCTCTGGCTGCTTCAGGCATCTCTTCACACGCTCTCCAGATCAAAGAGGAAACGAGCAACTCAGTCTTTGACAGGGTCTGCTTTGAGCCTCTCCTCTCCAGCTTTTACCACAGCACATCTGATTCAAGAGGAATATACTGTATTTATCATCTGATTGGCCAACATTAGCTGAATTCAGGTGTCAAGAGCAGTTTCCTTCTAGCTTTAACAGATACAGAGATTGGTCTTACTACTGAGTTTGACATCTGAATAGATGTATGACACACCTAATTGGTTTTAAACTGATGCATAATTTTAATACATTTTAATAATGTGATATTGGTAATACTTTAGGTCACAATTCATGGTATTAACAAACCAATAATAATACTACTTGCTTAATAAACTACTAATTATCTGTTATTAATAGTTTGTAAGGTAGAAGTTAGGTTTAGGTTTTGGGTAGGATCAGGGATGCAGAAAAAAAAATCATACTTTATAACTATGAACAGTTATTATCTTAATAATAGGCAGGTAATAAGCCAGTAGTTAATAGCATGAATTGTGAACGTGTTGCCGTGATTCAATTTAAATACGCTTGTTTTTAATAAAATTCATTCAATTTCCTTCAGCTTAGTCCCTTTATTTATCAGGGGTTGCCACAGTGGAATGATTCGCCAACTTATCCAGCATATGTTATACACAGTGGATGCCCTTCCAGCTGCAACCCAGCACTGGGAAACATCCATACAGACTCATTCACAAACATACACTACGGCCAATTTAGTTTATTTAATTCACCTATAGCGCATGTCTTTGGACTGTGGGGGAAACCGGAGCACCCGGAGGAAACCCACGCCTACACGGGGAGAACATGCAAACTTTGCACAGAAATGCCAACTGACCCAGCTGGGACTCGAACCAGTGACCTTCTTGCTGTGAGATGACAGTGCTAACGACTGAGCCACCGTGTCACCCCTTTTTAATATAATAATAAAATAATTTTTAAAAAGTAATAATGAATATTTGCATTATATTTATAGACAGGGCTTAACATTAACTTTTTGATCACCAACCACTGTGGCTAGTAGATTTCCAACATTACTAGCCACTCGCCATTTTCACTAGTCACACTTTTCTTGTTGGGAAAATATATTTAATATGCATTAATTTGACTTTGACATGCTAAAATGACTTGATTTAGATGTGGTGTTATGTCCACATGCCTTTTCATTCATTTACCTTCTTGTGTGTATTGTGTATTAGCTTGCTCAGTATGCATGAGCAAATGGGTTGTGTCGCAATACAATTAGTTTTTATTTCACATGACTTTTCAGGGCTCAAAACTAAGGATTTACCAAATTTATCTCTGACCACACCAAATAAGTATTTCTTAGCCACAACTTTTTTAATGTATCAAAACAAGGAAAATATAGCTGTATAGGTGCACTTTTTAATTCAACAAAACTTTTCTTTAAAAAAACATTACATTTAAAAAAAAGAAGTATTGTCATGTATCTAAAAATGCACAGTAACC
This sequence comes from Danio tinwini, assembly GCA_903798205.1. Taxonomy (NCBI): domain Eukaryota; kingdom Metazoa; phylum Chordata; class Actinopteri; order Cypriniformes; family Danionidae; genus Danio; species Danio tinwini. The sequence goes on from CAIGQZ010001345.1 coordinate 4,219,680, forward strand.
TGTCCTGGCTAATAGTCCCAAGATCACCAGTTAGCTACACATAAAAGGGGAGTAATCTCCCATTAAAGCAATGTTATTGTAAAAAAAATAATTAAACCATATTAGCAAAAATAACTGTAAGCAAAAGAAAGCAGGTGAAACATACCGTGTTTGATAATGAAAGAATGATGAAGCGCACACAGTTAATATAGGCCTGTTAATATTCTGTTCAAAGAATGCTTTCCGCTGCTGCTTACAAAAGAATGTTTTTTTGTTTTTTTTTAATCTTGAGCTCTTGAAAGCAGCAGGACTGTGGGTGCACGATCATCGCTCTTTGTCCAGTCTATTTCAAAGGGAACTGATCGCACCAGTTGCACTTCCTATAGGCAGGGTTGCTTCGCGCCAGTAAACGGGAGCGCGCACGCTATTTAATAGTCGCGCGCATCACATCATCTGTGCGTGCGAGTGATCATCCTCTCATTCGGTATTTACCTGCTTTCTGCTCGCGCGAACACAGTTAGTTGTGCTGCTTCTCGATTGTAAGATCACATTTGCACAAATATTGGGTCATGCTTATTTTCAAACCCTGCTTTTAAGAAAACTACAATTTTTAATTATTTCCAACCAGCCAAAGTGGCTAGTGGAGGTGTCTGTCTAACCCGCCACAGCTGAAATCTACCAGCATTTGGCAGGTTGGTGGGTGTTAATTTAAAGCTCTGTTTATAGAACATGTTTTCTAGGGATGCACTGAAAGGAAAATTCTGTGGCAGAACTGAAGTTATAAAATTCTGATTGCACTTCGCCAAAAACAGAAACAGTTTGTTATTTTATTAAATAACTTAAATATAATTTTTAGGACTTTTTAAATTTAGCTCAGTAATTTAAATTATACTCATTAAAAAAGAATAAAACAAGCAATGAAATAATCAAATTTAATTAACAGTGAGCCGAATATTGAGCTATTTTGAACTTTGACTTCAGCACACATGCAAGCTAAGGCTGCACTTACACTATGCTATCCAAACTGTGCCCAGGCGCATTTCCTGGTTCGTTGGACAAGTGTGAGTGCTCCGAATCGGCCCCAAGCCCGGTTCAGTTGGCCAGCCCTGGCCCAGTTGAAAGAGGTGTGCTAGAGCGCGGTTTGGTTTGGCTTTGGCCTAGTAAGCTTGTAGTGTGAGTGACAAGCTGAAACTGAAGACGCGACATCACTTTTAAGGGACTGTTTCATATGGATTTATTAATCATTCTTACTTTCCAATGAACACAAACTGTTGTAGTTTATTAAAGATGGAAACCCCTCGCAGCATGTCAACTGCACCTTCAACAAACCCCCTAATTAGTGCAGCACGAGGACTTTTATGATAATTTATTAGCATCAAAAGTGGTGGATCTGTTCAGAAAAATATTTGACTGCGTGTCACTGCATCCTAAACGACTAAACGATATAACTAAAGCAATCTCCACTGGGCTGAGCGAGAGCACTTCTCTTACTGTTAAACTGAACAGCGCATTATCTATGACGTAAGCATGCTCAGGTTCGGAAGGCAAAATGCAGTGTGAGTGCAGGCCGTTGGGGGAAAGGGAGGGGGGACAATCGCCCTTCGGCATATTTCAATGCAACTGTACCTAGTGTGAGTACGCCCTAAGGCTGGAAGCCTAATATTTTCAGCCAACAATTGAAAATGCCAGCTGAAAATTTAAATATCTAATAATAATAATAATAATAATATGGTGCATATGTTAATGCTGTGAAATGTATCAAATGAAATGTACAAATGCATAGTTCAGTATAATCTTGGATTTTAAAATACAAGCATAAAAGTACATAAAAAATGTTGATGCTAAAAAGGCTGTTTTATTTTTTTCCCTAATGTACTAAAATAACAGATGCACATCATTACATAAAAGGCCAATAATAATAATTTTAAAATACATACTTTTATATTATTTTATAAACATTTTAATATAGGAGTCCAGCTTAAAGTCTGCAATAAATTTGGTTTGTCATTGAGTGTAATGCTAATTATTTTACACCAGTGTCACCCATTACACCGAATGACAACATCACAGTGAATAGGTACTGATATTGCCTTATTTACAGTTGAAGTCAGAATTATAAGCCCCCTTTGAATTTTGTTTTCTTTTTTTAAATATTTCCCAACTGATGTTTAACAAAGCAAGGAAATTTTCACAGTATGTCTGATAATATTTTTTCTTCTGGAGAAAGTCTTATTTGTTTTATTTCGGCTAGAATAAAAGCAGTTTTTAAAAAAAAAAAAAAAAAACATTTTAAGGACAAAATTATTATCCCCTTTAAGCTATATATTTTTTTCCGATAGTCTACAGAACAAACCATCAATATACAATAACTTGCCTAATTACCCTAACCTGCCTAGTTAACCTAATTAACCTAGTTAAGGCTTTAAATGTCAATTTAAGCTGTATAGAAGTGTCTTGAAAAATATCTAGTAAAATATTATTTACTGTCATCATGTAAAAGTAAAATAAATCAGCTCTAAGAAATGAGTTATTAAAACTATTATGTTTAGAAATATGTTGAAAAAAATCTCTCCATTAAACATAAATTGGTGAAAAAAAATAAACAGGGGGCTAATAATTCTGACTTTAACTGTATATACTTATTTATATTTCACATTGTAAATTGTTTAGCAGTTACAAAAAATTGTTAAACCTAATAAACACGTAATGGATAAATGTATTTTGCAATAAAATAAAATACAAATAGTTTGCAAGCTAATTATATTACCCACACTGACATAAAGACACTTAATCAGCATTAAATCAAAATTATGGCCTCCGTATTGAGATCTGTGTTGTCTAGCAAAGTGAACAGATAGTGACATGCAGATTGCCTGCCTCTTCATTGTTTTGTCTTGTCACATCTCTCTTTTCATTCTGCCATATATTCTCCATCTAAACTAGCGAGCTGAGTCACTGTCTACATATACAGCAGTAATACGTGAACCATGAGAGGCTCACACAACACCCAGCATCTGAGCTGAGGATCGATACTCTAATAGGCACAAACACATGAATATTGGGTGAAATGTGCCTTTAATGGACTTGCTTTATTTTCCATCCACACAGAACTGTAGTATGAGTGTTTATGTGCGCATCCTTCAATGCCGTTGCTGTAGTTACGGATTGAGATGAGGTTTGCAGTGTGTGGGGGACAAGACCTCCTCGGCAACTCATTCTGTCAATAAAGGAATCTCCGAGATTCGCCCACACACATGCACACCTTGTAGGAGAACCGATATACATTTTGCCGTTTACAATATTTGCAATCCCCCATATCCCTTTGTATTCCATATTGAGTTATGGCTCAAAAGTATGATAATGTTATTTGATCTTAAGTTTGCATTATTGATGTTTGTCGTGTGTTTGCTCCTGCAGGTTCACCGTACTATGATAATGTCAGGCCTCTCTGCTACAGCGATGCGGATGCTGTGCTGCTCTGCTTCGATATAAGTCGGCCTGACACTGTCGAAAGCTCTCTGAAAAAGGTGAAGTTCATTTTATGACTTCTAAATATTCACTTAAAGTGACTGTCCACATAAAAATTGTAAAACTCACTCAGAATGTAGCTGACTTTTTTCTTCAGTAGAGCATTAAAGAAACATTTTAGTTTAAACTGTAGTCTTTGGTGGTTCTTTAAATGCAAGTCAATAGCTACAAGCATTTTAGAATTCAAAATAAAACATACACAGGGAGAAACAAAACTAATAGACATTGATCCTAATGATATATTGAGGTTTTATTATTTGGTGAATAAAATCTCAATGTATTGTCAAAAAATATTTAAATTTGACATTTATTTAGTTGTTTTTAATGAAAGCAATATATTGGTTTATATTCATTTTTTGACTCACCAAGGACTACGTTTTAACTAAAAATCTTATTAAATGTTCTTTGAATGTTATTAAAACAGATATCAGTCTGATAAATCTTTATTAAACATAGATGTTATCCATTGAACATTCATTATTATTATTATTGACAAGTTATACTATGTATAAATACAATTTTGCCCCTAAATAAACTGCCTCTAATATGGATTTCATGGAGTGTGTACCACAGCTCTAAGTAAATGAAATCATCCAATCTGAAAGTGCACCATGTATAAACTTGTCGAAAGAAAGACTTCGAGTTATTTAAATGAGATGGTTTTAAAATGAATCCAAAGTATATTTCATGTTGACATCAACATGAAACAATAGCAGATTGACCACCCACTTGTTGCACATGCAGACCAAAGAAAGCCTGTTTTATTGAGAGACTCGTTTGGAAGTCATTGAACAAGTAATGTAAAAATGAATGCATATTATAAAACAATGAATGTGTTTTTTGATCTTGTAGACCTGATGTTGGTGACTTTCACGACCAAATAATAAACCTTTCATAATTCATAGTAGGGGTGCTTTAATTATTTCATCTAGAGAAAAACCTTTCATACAGCTGTTAATTACTACTCTATATACAGTAGTTATATCTGCCTTTCTCAATTTGGGTATAGATTTAAATCGATCAATTATTCAGATTAATATCTGCTAATGATACATCGGTGCATATTTCAAGTGATTTTTATTGTATATGGACAAAAACTACATTTCTGAAAGTATACAGTTTTCAATTTTGAGTAAACTACATGACATTGTGTTGATTCAAGTAGAAACAAAAAGGAAATGGTTTGGCACTATATTAACAGCTCTCTCATTGCAGTGGAAAGCAGAAATCATGGATTTCTGTCCCAGCACTCGAATAATCCTAGTGGGCTGCAAGACGGACCTGCGTACAGATGTTTGCACACTGATGGAGCTGTCTAATCAGAGACTGACACCCATCTCCCATGAGCAGGTCAGTCACTCGCACCCTCCCCCCTTTGCAAGCTAGACTTCTCCTCTCTTTTTCTCTAACTGCATTTCACACTCCTATTTCCTTACAGGGCACCCTGTTGGCGAAGCAGGTAGGAGCAGAAGTGTACCTGGAGTGCTCTGCGTTCACATCAGAGAAAAGCATCCACAGCGTGTTTCGCTCAGCATCGCTCACATGCCTCAACAAACTGCAGCCGCCCATAAAGCAAAGCCCCACTCGCCGGCTCTCCAAACGCCTCCTCCATCTGCCCAGCAAGGCTGAGCTCCTGACCTCCTCCTTCAGCAAGGAGAGAACCAAGAGCTGTGCCATCATGTGAGCCCCACACGCGCCACTATAACTCTATAAAAATGCGTTTTCACTCTTCGAGAGGGTTGGTTGGGGCGGGGTCGAGAGGTGGGGAGGTCATGACCTTTCATGACCCCTCCCTCTCTCTACACTTATGTTGTTCTTCTTCCATTCTGAAACACCCCACCTGCAAACACACTCATCCCTACGACAGAGGGCCGCTGCCATTGTTCAAGGTTACACATCCTATCGCTAATGTATTGATTGGTTTCCCTTTACCAGCATATGGCTTCATATGAACTGTCAATCAATCAATCAATCAATCAATCAAACATAAGGAGGAAACGCAGTGTGTATTGGACACTGTTGGATATTTTTGTGGGTAGTCTTATTTGTTAGTGAGAGTAAGTGGGAATGTGGGTTTAGTTGTGAACGTAATTTAATATTTAATAACGGAAGAGGATGTGTTTCTGTTTCACAGTACGCACTTTAGTGGATGTGACTGCTGATTGGAAAGCGAGACGATGACTGAATGCAGGTTGAAAATAGTAGCAAAGCAAATTCTGTATTGAAAGAGCAAATTCTTGCTGAAGTCTCTGGCACTAAACTAGGATGAAGCGATTTGTTAGACATCATGCAGGCATGAGGGAGGGGAGGAGCCAAAACAAGATTTGATGCTCTTCGGAAAATGGCAGAAAGAGTTATAAATCTGCTAGATGAAGCATCCAATCACATTTGTACAAACCAGATGTATTGGACATGCTGACACTCTTTCATTCTCTCACTCTCATCTTTACTGTAGCCCTTTATGCCCCTAGAGAATGGGTGATAAATCTCAGCTGATGAGAAGAAGCCCAGCAGTAGCCAAGCCATTTCTCAGTATAGGAGGGAGTTATTGCCACAAAAAAAACCTTCCAGATGTTCCAGGCTTTTTTTTTAGAAAGCAAGATCTTTCGCTGAAGTAATTTTAGAGATGGGCTTGGAAGGTCACAAGGGATTACTAAGGCCCACTGCTGTCCACTAAAACTAATCAACGTTGCATAAGTGAGAAAACAATTTGCACATTTCTTTTGCAGTGATCTTAAAATCTGTCCCCAGCGCCTAATTTTCAATGACAGTAAAGAGCTGATTTTGCATCATGCGGATAAGCTATTGATTAGTCTATGTTCTGGGTATTAGACTGCATTAGAATATCAGTGATTCTGATGTATTTGTTTGGATCACTGACACAGAGCACTCTCCTCTCATCATAAACCTCACTCTGGTAATCTCTGGCTGAAATCCCACAACCTTTGGTTGTGTAATGCTTAACCGCAAAACAACTAAATCCTCACTTTAGGCTTATAAATGGCCAAGTAAAAATGAACTGAAAAGATTCTGAATCTGACCACAGAAAAAATTCAGCTCATCAAATTTAACATGGTAAAAATAGAGAATAATTGACAGCACTGTTCAAAAATCTGTAAATCGCATGCTAATGTCTACTTTGATTAAACATATGGCTGCAATATCATCACAACTCTTGGACTGACATATCACGAGAGGAAAAAGATTTTCATTTAAGCTGCATAACATTGGTAAATGAACATGCTGTCGTTTAGATAGTTTTACTAGTCACATTTAGTGAAGATACTGTTCATATAAACTAGTCCAGCCCTAAAAGGGTACCTAATGAAAATGTTCTCACCATTTACTTACACTCAAAATGTTCTAAACTTTTTACTAATCGATTTTTCTTCTTGACAAATGTTGGAAAGCAGCAGCCATTGACATCCATCCAAAATCTATGGAAGTCAATGGCTGCTGCTTTCCAACATTCTTCGGAATATTTTGTTTGTGCTTTGGAACAAGTGAAGGGAGAGTAAATGATGACAGAAATTTCATGGGTGAGCTCTCTCTTTAACTGCACCTCTGAAAATTACTATATAATTTACTTTATGAATTCTCACTCTGGCTCATCTGAACCAACTTGGGAGTTTTGACCTGCATCACTTCATGCTACATGCACTAATCACCAATTCAACACCGTTGCTTAGCAACAGACCAGTCAGTTAAGCTGGGCTACATGTCCGAAAACCACTCACGAGAAGCTGAGAGAGAAAAAGAGCGTAAACAAAGTGAAAATAAGGAAGTTTTCTTACTGTAGCATAACCAATGGCTTTTTCCACAGCTATAGTTTTAGTTCAACATATGAGACATCTTATCGACCATCATCTTGATATGAATTTGTTACTGTTGTCTGGTTTAGTAGCACTCTTATATGTTATATGTCCGATGTGGTGAACCTCCACGATTTTCCTTTTGTTACTCAAGTCTAGATGTACATATGTTGTGCATAATCAGTTTTGTACAGCCCTTTAAATGCTGTCTGTGAAGCTAACCATCTCAAAACAGACTGTATGATTGTGAGTAATGTAATGTGTTAATAACTTATTAATGGTTGATTATTGCTGTTTATGTTTTATTATTTAGTTTCAGACAATCTATTTTATATTGACTATTGTTTGTGGATTATTTCTTTCCTTTGTCTCTGATGTCATGTGTCACTCTTAAATGAATTAAAACCTGAATTTGCTCAGAAAATTGTGTGCATTTCTCATACTTCTAGTACTGGATATTAAGCCTCTTCCTGACAGTCCAAAATATGAGAATCTATACAACATATGCAACATAAATAAAATTAATTCCTAACAACTGGAGAAGTCATAAAAATTCATCTGTCAGATAGGCTGACTTGTCTGTAGAGATATAAAGAGAGATTTCACAGCAGTTGAGCACTTTCAGACGGCTGACTCTCAAATTACCATTTATTCAAACAGCATTCGAAACTAGGCCAACAGATCTAAGAAAAACCAGGAGGAAGTCATATGATTCTGCAGGAATAGTACATTATGAAACAGCGTAACACTGAATACTGAAGAGGCAGAAACATGAAGACTTCACCAAACAGAACATTCAGTGATAGGGTTAAAATTTAGCATTTCACTTTAAATTGGCAAATCTTTGCATTAATATCATACACTCTACATTAGTTTGAAGCCCCATATTGTCCATGTTACCCATGGCACCACAACTGTATTATAAGAATATTCTGGAAAAGGGAAGGAAATACTACATGTGAAGCAACTGTGTATAAACACTCACCGGTCACTTTATTAGGTACACCTGTCCAACTGCTCGTTAACACAAATTTCTAATCAGCCAATCACATGGCAGCAACACAATGCATTTAGGCATGTAGACATGGTCAAGACGATCTGCTGCAGTTCAAACCGAGCATCAGAATGGGGAAGAAAGATCTGAAGTGATTTAAGGGACTTTAAACGTTGCAGACAAGCTGGTTTGAGTATTTCAGAAACTGCTGATCTACTGGGCTTTTCACGCACAACCATCTCTAGTGTTTACAGAGAATGGTCTGAAAAAGAGAAAATATATAGTGAGCGGCAGTTCTGTGGGCGCAAATGCCTTGTTGATGCCAGATGTCAGAGGAGAATGGCCAGACTGGTTCCAGCTGACAGAAAGGCAACAGTAACTCAAATGACCACTCGATAGAACTGAAGTATGCAGAAGACCGTCTCTGAACACACAACACGTCCAACCTTGAGGCGGATAGGCTACAGCAGCAGAGGATCATACCAGGTGCCACTTCTGCTAGCTAAGAATAGGAAACTGAGGCTAAAATTCGCACAGGCTTACAAAAATTGGACAATAGAAGATTGAAAAAACGTTGCCTGGTCTGATGAGTCTCGATTTCTGCTGTGCAGTCGGATGGTAGGGTCAAAATTTGGCATCAACAATATGAAAGCATGGATCCATCCTGCCTTGTATCAACGGTTTAGTCTGCTGGTGGTGGTGTAATGGTGTGGGGGATATTTTCTTGGCACATTTTTGGGCCCATTAGTACCAATTGAGCATCGTGTCACCACCACATCCTACCTGTGTACTGTTGCTGACCATGTCCATCCCTTTATGACCACAGTGTACCCATCTTCTGAAGCGCGAATCATCTCAGACTGGTTTCTTGAACATGACACTGTACTCAAATGGCCTCCACAGTCACCAGATCTCACTACAATAGAGCACCTTTCGGATGTGGTGGAACTAGAGATTCACATCAAGGATGTGCAGCCGACAAATCTGCAGCAACTGCGTGATGCTATCATGCCAATATGGACCAATATCTCTGAGGATTTTCCCAGTATCTTGTTGAATCTATGCCACAAAGAATTAAGGCAGTTCTGAAGGCAAAAGGGGGTCCAACTCTGTACTAGTGATGTGTACCTAATAAAGTGGCCGGTGAGTGAATAAAGGCTAATCCAATTGTTTCCGAAATATTTTAGCACAAAAACTTTCCATCAACAGTTTGGGTTGATAAAGGAAATGTCTGCCTGCAGCATTTTTGTAAGGGCGGAATATTAATGTGCCCTGAATAGCTCAAATTCTGGCATAATTCAAGTAATTTTAGGCTACCTGCAGGTATGTGATAAAAATCAACTTGAAGTGCCAAGTTTTACACAGCTGGAGCCACTCAATTATTCAAGTCTACCAACTTATAAATTAATCCCCATAACACATAATTCCCTTATCACAAACATCCCTCCATTCGAATTGTTTAAGATCTGATGAGAACGCGGTTTTTGAGTGGCCTGGCCTGGCTGTTCAGACTGACACTGACACAAACACAATGAGTCATGGTGTTAATTTGTTTCTTTTAATGACAGCAGTAAATAACTGAGCAATTATTTGAACTGTACAACCATACAAGCTAAAAATTAACATTTATTTTTATATCTTTTTTTATCCACAAAGTGAGCAGCTTTTGTCACTGCGGTGTATCTTTTTGGGCTTCTGAAAGAAGCCTCTTGGTATGGAAAGTCAGAAATGTCTGGCTCATTTATTGAGAACTGCATGCAGGCTGCAATTGGTCTCCTTGCAGCCTATCGCGAATGTTTGTCTTTACCTGCAAATATATTAACTGCTAAAATTTAGCTTAAAGCAGCAAATGATGTTGTAAAAAAAAAAATATTACCCTGTTCATGGTTGAGAAGTCCCTCACACAGTTTACACTGCTGACTGAGACTGTCAGGACAATAGAAGCTATTTTAAACTTAAAATAGAAAACTACACTTTTATAATAAAATAAAGTATACTTTTATACTTGACCTTTGACTGAGTGTGCGCACGAGAGAGACCGAATAGGCGCAAAGTAGACCGGGTGCAGGCGAGAGAGACTGAGTGCATGTCAAACTATAAGTACAAAAAATTATTTTTATATTATATTTATTATATTTATATTATTATAATTATATTTATAGTTTTTTTACAAGAATTAAACAACAATTGGGAAATTATTGCTATTAACTTCTGAGAAATTATCGGTCCTGTCAGATAAGGCACGCACTCTCATTCCCATACAGCAGAGAGTGGCTGTGTGGAACTCCACCGTGCTTAATTCAGAGAGCAGTAATTTGTAAATGCGCGGCCATGTAGAGACAGAAATGACATGCTGTTGTGTAAATAAGATGTTACATACGACTATTGTGATCTGGCACTATATAGAAAGTAAAATTTACTTGACTTCAAGGGGGGTGGGGTGCCACCCTAATATAATGGTAGGGGAAACACTGGATTTTTGTTTCTTCTCAAAGATTTTAGAATGTATTGAAATATCACTATGGGGCAGCACAGTGGATAAGTAATTAGCATTGTTGCCTCACAGTGAGAAGTTTGCTGGTTTAAGTCCTAGCTGGGCCAGGTGGCATTTATGTATGAAGTTCAAAGTTGCATGTTCTGCCCTTGTTCGCATGGGTTTCCTCCATGGGTTTCCTCCAGTTTACCAAACAATCCAAAAACATGCAGTAGTGACTTTGATAAATTAAATTGGCCATAGGCAACGCGGTGGCACAGTGGGTAGCGCATTCGTCTCATAGCAAGAAGATTGCTGGTTCAAGCTGGATCAGTTGGCATTTCTGTGTGGAGTTAGTTGCTGCGTCCAAATTCGCATACTATCCATCCTAAATAGTATTTGAAAATAGAATTAGTATGTCCCAAATCATAGTATGTTGAAAAAAGTATGCCAAAGGCTCCCGGGTTGGTTTACTATTTCCAGTCAAAATGTTAAGTGTAGAAGCGTCCATACTCTGACCGCTGATATTGCCCACAGTGCATTTCGCGTTGGACGTGAAATCGATTAGAACTACAAACACGTGTGAAAAGTGTAAACAAACTACAAACATGATGGACGCGGGAGACCAACCGTCAAGTAGAGAGGCTTCAGTAAAGATGTTTGTGTGACTGTTAATTAATATCTTGCCCACTGGAAAACATTTAAACCGCATTTTCTGTGTTATATTTCATCTGCAACAACAATACTGAACTTATATAAAGACATGTTTGGACATTAACATCTGAATGCATAATTATCCAAACACCTGAGGAGATTTCTCTGCATGAAAGACTCGTGAATGGCAGATTAACCTGCTGCTGCTTCTCCAATAAGGTAGGAAATTAAATATGACAGAAATGTGGACGATGTGTGGAGGATTGACAGGGCTCATAACTAAGCAACATAACGATCTGTTAATGAGGAAGTAGTGTGTCCCAAAGCTTGCATACTCTTCTGTTACACACTCAAAAGTATGTATTTTTCCTTCACAAAAAAGTACATACTTTTAGGGCGTAGTATAAGTATGCAGATTGGGACGCAGCATGTATGTTCTCCCAGTGTTCGTGTGGGTTATCTCCAGGTGCTTTGGTGTCCCACACAATCCAAAGACATGTGCTATAGGTGAATTGGGTAAGCTAAAATTAACCATAGTGTATGGGTTGCAGCTGGAAGGGCATCCGCTGCATAAAACATATGCTGGATAAGTTGATGGTTCATTCTGCCTATAGAGCAAACCGGTCTGTGGATGATGCAGTCAACATGGGACTGCATTATATCCTAGAACATCTGGACAAACCAGGGAACTACGCAAGGATACTGTTTGTGGACTTCAGTTCTGCCTTTAACACCATCGTCCCATCACTGCTCGAGAACAAACTGACCCAGCTGTCTGTCCCTAGCTCTGTCTGTCAATGGATCACCAGCTTTCTGACAGATAGACAACAGCTAGTCAGAATGGGCAAAATCACATCCGACAGCCGCACCATTAGCACTGGTGCCCCCCAGGGATGTGTTCTCTCCCCACTGCTCTTCTCCCTGTACACAAACGACTGCACTGCAAAAGACCCCTCCATTAAGCTCTTGAAGTTTGCGGATGACACTACTGTTATCGGCCTCATCCGGAACGGTGACGAGTCTGCATACAGACAGGAGGTGGAGCGGCTGGCTTTATGGTGCAGATACAACAACCTGGAGCTGAACACGCTCAAAACAGTGGAGATGATAGTGGACTTTAGGAGAAACCCCCCTGCACTCCCCCCACTCACCATCATGAACAGCACTGTGGCTGCAGTAGAGTCATTCAGGTTCCTGGGCACCACCATCTCTCAGGATCTGAAGTGGGACATTCACATAGACTCCATTGTAAAGAAAGCCCAGCAGAGACTGTACTTCCTTCGTCAGCTGAGAAAGTTCAACCTGCCACAGGAGCTGCTCGTACAGTTCTACTCAGCTGTCATCCAATCCATCCTCTGCACTTCAATCACCATCTGGTTCAGCTCAGCTGCCAAAACCGACCTCCGTAGACTACAGCGAATAGTCCGGACTGCTGAACGAATCACTGGCACTACCCTTCCCACACTTCAAGAACTGTACTCTTCCAGAGTGAGTAAAAGGGCTCGTAAAATCACTCTGGACGCCTCACACCCAGCACACTACCTGTTCGAACTGTTACCGTCTGGTCGGCGCTACAGAGCACCAAGCACAAAAACAGATAGACACAGGAAAAGTTTCTTTCCTCAGGCCATCTACCTCATGAACAGTTAAATATTCCCCTACTGTGCAATAAACGTGCAATACTTTCTCATACGCACTTGTACACAGCACCTTATAACCTGTATATTTACAACATATCTGTACATACATTCAACATCCAGATCTTTTTGACTGACTGCATCTCTGTTTAATGTTTATTGCCTTTTCTTTTCTTGTATTTAATTTTGTGTTGTCACTCGTCACTTTATGTACACTGAAAGCTTCTGTTGCCAAAACAAATTCCTTGTGTGTGTGAAGCACACTTGGCAATAAAACTGATTCTGATTCTGATTCTGATTCTGATTCCGCTGTGGTGACCCCAGATTAATAAAGGGACTAAGCCAAAAAGAAAATGAATGAATGAATGAATAAACTGACCATAGTGTGTGAATAGGGGAGTGTGGGTGTTTCCCAGTACTGATGGTTCACGACTTAGTGTGGTCTCAGTATTGGGTTGAAGATGGAAGGGCACACACTATGTAAAACAAATACAACAATTGCCAGAGTAATTAGTAGTTCATTCTGCTGTGGTGACCCCTGATAAAGCAGGGAATAAGCCAAAGTAAAGTGAGTGAGTAATACAATATACAAGCGAATAGGTATTATAGTTTTTAATTATACCATTTTATCATTTTATCATCATTAAGAGAGTACCATTTCATAAACGACATCCAGAATATAACCTGCATGATATCAAAGACGGAAGCTATAAAGGAAAAACACAGGATCACAGAGGAAATGCTTAAGAAAAAAGCTGCTTGAAGTCCTCAGCCTCCACCCTAACATCCCCAGTCTACCTCTCTCCCTCTCTTCTCCAGAGCTCTGTGGAGTAAAGTAAGAGAATGACAGAATGCCGGCTCATTACCAGTGACTCACATCCATCAAACAGGGACCCAGCGAGAGAAGCTGGGGAGAAATCAGTAAAGGAGTGAAATGAAATGATGGGGGGAGACCTATTCTCTCCAATTACTGACAAGCTGGAGTCTGCCATAGAGACATGCACACAAACATCAAACCAGCCACCGTGACTCCAGCACTAACAATGGCACAGATCGTCAGGAACCACTGCAGAACCGCTGGGATGTTAATGACAAGTAAAAGCACGTATGCGTTCAGCATGTGCGTTTCTTTCGCACCTTTTCTACTTTCTTGTGTTCGTCATCACCTTCTAATAGTCTTATTATCAGAGGAGCATTGTTTTAAGGTTTAAACAGAGGTTTCAGAGCTGTTAATATATAAGCCTTGTTGAATCAGTCATAGTGATTGTTGTCTGTTCACTGGAGTAAAGAGCATGTCTCGTGCGCACACACATACAAGAAACAAGAACAACTGCAGGCTTCATGGCCTCAGGAGAAATGAATATACATAATCAGCACATTCAATTTATTCAGATATTAGCATAAACAATGTGAAACCTCTCAACTCGCATCACCACAAATGTTATTTTACCAGCACATGCTTTTTAGAGATGCATGAACAATTTATAGCATATTGGTTATCAGACGTGTTTATTTTCATTAGTATTGGATGCTAGATATGCACTCACTGGCCACTTTTGTTGGACATTTTATTGTATTTTTTCTGTAACTTACTGCCAGCATTTTACCTACCTGTAAATGTGTTTTGCACTAACAGGCCTCTACAGCAATTTAATTTTACAGTAAAATAGCCTTACCGCAATTTTTTTTTTAAATGAGTAATCCAGAGTGTATTTTTAAGACTTTGTTGTGTTTAAAAGAAGCAAAGCAAAGTGTGCTCATGCTTCATTTGTAAAAAAAATCATGTAATTTTTCACGTAATTTTTACTTTGATTATATACAGTATGGGTGACCAACCCTGTTCCTGGCGATCGACCTTCCTGCAGATTTCAGCTCCAACTCTGATCAGACACACCTGAACCAATTAATTAGAACCTGAGGAGCACTTGATAATTACAGGCAGGTGTGTTTGATATGGGCTGCAACTGAAAACTGCAGGAAGGTTGATCTTCAGGGATAGGATTGAGCACCCCTGATATACAGCTACTTAGCTAATGACTATCATATTCCTAGTTCTTCCGAAAGCCCGCCCTCAAGAGGCTCTGATTGGTCAGCTAACATAATGTGCTGTGATTGGCGGATCGGCTCTACTTCACCAGGAAAAGTGTCACGCCACCACAAGCTTTAACATTACAGAGCCTCTGGCCACGCCCCTTCCCTGCACGTGGTGAATGCGCATGGTGAATGCATGTAACCTGAAGCGTTTGTGGTCTCACTAACCCGGATTTTTTTGTAGTCCCCAAACTTCATTCGCTGTAGGCTTTGCTAAGCTAACTCTGTAAAAGCCAATGTCTCCCTGTGCATTGAACTTTGAGCGTATTACATTCAGAGATGTTATTTATGTTAACAGCTACATTACACATCAACTAAAGTTTAAAAAATTATATCGTAGTGGACTACCCTTTTAAAATGCCCTTTAGCATCTTTTCATTTTACAATATGACATTTTTACAGTACTTTAATGTCATTTATTTACATTTTACACCGGCAGTACATATCCTTTATTTTTAGTATTTACTATTGAATTTAATAAATTCCAAACAAGTCACGAGATCATGAACAACAGTATTTTAATTATTCATTGTTATTATATCCATATATCCGTCTGTTTTAAATACATTTTGTGATACAAGATGTTAATTAATATTTTTTTAATAGTCTCATATTTGTCTTCAACTACAGTAGCAGTACTTGACTACTTTGGTTACAGTAGAATACCAAAAATTCCTAATAAACAGTAAGTTACTGTAAAAGTTTTAAAAATACCCACAAGGTACTTCATATTACAACAGTAAACTGTAAAGTATGTATGTGGCATTTTACTGGCTGTTTTTTGCAGTAAATAACTAAAATTGCAGCAAAGTCTAACAGTGTAGGTGTAATCTATTGATATCCTTAATGTTAAAGGTCCCATGAAATTGAAGTTGAAGTTTTTTTAGATGTTAGTATCAGTGAAGTTAGTTTTTAGGATATCTATAAGCTAGTGTGTCTCAAAACAGTGACAAAATTCACATTTAGAAAATATAATACTGATATAAACTTGTAAAGCTTGTAGGTTGTCACTTCTGCACGTATGGCTCAATGGTTTTTATTCACATCACCTCACACTACAGTTTCTGATCACATAATAACCAGTCAAATGCTCTCTAGTATCTGACAAGCCTGCTCCCTTTAAGATGGTTCTCATTCGCTTTTCATTTGATGCACTTTGCAAAGCGATGATAAAACAAAACCCTATTGGCTGTTGTTGTTTTTTTGTTTTTTTAAATGGGAGAAGCTACTCTATGTCCCACCCTCTTATCGTGTTTTGGTGGAAATTACATCAAACATCAAATAACAATGCATATTTCAGAGCACTTCACGTGACCTTTAATATCTAATCATCCAATCACACAGCAGCAGCTCAAGGTTTTATGAGATGTTGCCATGGACATGATGATCCAATAAAGTTCAACTAATGGAGAAAAAAGGTGATTTTAGCGACTGCGACAACAACGATTGTTAGAGTCAGATGGCTGACTATTTCAGAAACTGCTGATTTACGGAGATATTCATGCACATCTGCATTCGTGTTTACAAAGAATTGCTTGAAAAAGAGAAAATAGCCAGTGAGCAGCGGTTCTATGTATGTTAAAATGCCGTGCTGTTGCCAGTGGTCAGAACAGACAACGCAGTAACCCAAATAACCACTCGTTAGAACTAAGGAGCAGTTGAAGAGCATCTCTGAACACACAACACATCAAACATTAAAGCAGATGAGCTACAGCAGCAGAAGAATAACACACCGATGACACATAGGAACCAGTCACATAAGAACAGCGAATGATGCTCAACAAAACTGGACAAAAGAAGGCAGTAAAAATGTTTTTTGGTCTGATGAGTCTTGATCTCTGCAGCAGCATTTTGAACTAAACCATCCTAAGTCCATCCTGCTTTGTAAAAGTGGTCCAGGTTGTTGGTGGTGTAATCTTGTGAGGATTATTTTTGACATACTTGGATATCCTACATGAGTGTTGTTGCCAACAATGTCTACCCCATTATGACCACAGTACGGCTATATTGTGATGGCTATTTCTATCAGGATAATACACAGTCACAAAGTTCAGATCATCAAACTGCTGTCTTGAACAAGACAATGAGTTTCAATCAAATGGCTTCCACAGTCAAAGCAAGGCAAGGCAAGTTTATTTATATAGTACTATTTATACAAAGAGGCAATTTAAAGTGCTTTACATAAGCAAAAAAAAAAAAAACAAGAAAAAAATAAAAGATTTAAAAATGATTAAAACAGATAAAAACAGATTCAAATGTGTTAAAACAGTTCATAAAAGTAAAAAGAAAGAAAGACATAATAGTGCGATCTGTTGGACGTAGCACAGTGTTCATACAGTAAAGGCACAGCTAAATAGATGTGTTTTAAGTCTTGATGTGAATGTTGGAGCACATCTGATCATTTCTGAAAGCTGATTCCAGCTGTGGGGGGGCGTAGTGGCCGAACACGGATTCACCCTGCTTTGACTGAACTCTAATTTACTAGAACTTTACTGAACTTTCTAATGTACTTGATCCTAATGATCTGAGTGATCTGTTAGGTTTGTATTCAGTGAGCATATCTGTAATTTATTGAGGTCCTAGGCCATTTAGTGATTTATAGACAAGTAAAAATACTTTAAAATCTATTCTAAATGTAACTGGGAGCCAGTGTAAATGTGGTGTGATGTGCTCTAAATTTGAGTCAAATGGATTTCTAATTTAGTAGAGCACTTTAGAATGTACTGGAACAGGAGATTTGAATCATAGAAGTGCATCAACTGCATGATGTTACATGTCAATATGAACCAAAATGAGAATGTTTCCAGCCCCTTGATGAATCCGTGCAATTAAGATTTAAACTTTAACTTTATATATTTTAACTTTAAATCTTTTTTTTAAAGTTGTTGAGACCTTTATTTCAGTATGTTGATATACTTTCAACTGAAATGGAATATTAAGTAGGGGCGGGGCTTTTTTGTGCATCAGACAAACCGGAATAAGAGGGAATGAAGCACAGATTAGTTGTTCACTTTAAGATGTGCTCTAGCAAAATAAACATAGTATATTTTGATTTCACAGACTTTGAAGCAGTTCTAAAGACAAAAGTAGACAAAAAGAGTAATTTTACCGGATTTTACTTTTATATCACTCCATTATTGTAACAATAGTTTAAATTATTCTAATCATTAAATAATCACTCAATGGGTGGATAAATAGTTGGAAACCCAGTTGAAGCCATAAAGTTAATATCATTGGTAGAATATTTTAACAGTTTTTGTAATTATAACACTAAATGAGGTTCAATACTGCAATGGTTTTTATTGTAACAAAACTCCAACAACAAAAGAAGATCATATTGATCTGCATCAACAAAAGCAAATTACACTGTGACTTTAATAGTGTGGAGCTGCAAGATCTGCACACATGATTTCTGCTGCGTTGGCAACAGAACAGAATAACAGCGCGCACATGTGCCCTAACACAGGCATCCCTGTCACACTGCCATGGGCTTTTTTTCTTGCCAAGGGGGTCCCCAAGGCTGCCCTAAAACCCATGAGGTGCACCAACCCCCACCATCACTCACTCTCACACATATGTACAGTGTGTCAAGGTGAACCCCTGAGGTTTGTGGATAATGGATGAGCTTATTTGGCTGTTTAATTAGCCAACCGTGTTTTTATGGCATCTGGGTCTCTGGGCCAATGAGAAGAAAAAAGGTCTGTGTTGTGTTTGGACAGGTCAGGATGGCTATGCTTGCAGCAGGGTTATCATTTATATTTTTGCTGGTTACAGCTAAAAAATAGGTTTAAGTAAATATTTTCAGGTGTTAAAAAAGAAACAACCTGACCTATTTATAGAGATAATAAACTGTCCAGATGTCCCATGCACAGGCTCAGGTGCCTGACTTCAGACTGACCTGTGCCTCTCTGAATAAACAACATTGATATGCAAGTTAACCGATTCTATATAATATAGTCTGCTAAAGCCATTCAGGGATAAAAAGTAGCATGCACTACACATCTTAAGCTGGATGTGGTATTAAAAAGACAGAATTGTGTTTCTTTATGACAGATTTAACATATGGAGTCCAGTTATGCGTGAAACTGTAAATAACTAATTAGGTCAGAGTGCATTACACATGCTCACAATCAAAGCAGACTAGGGAAACTTCCCGAAATGCCTGAATATGCTGCAATAGCATGCAAATATTACTTTTTTAAAGTGTGTGTTTATTTCTGCTTCTATGATACAATCTTTTCCTATAATAACAGGAAACAAACAATGATATTAAAACAATGAAGCCTGATTGCAGTTCCATGTGTATAATATGTTATCAATCAAGCATCACGGCAGCCCACAACATGTCAGACAATGAACCGATGATTAAAGATAAATTTGAAGAAAACTGCTTCCATGAGATTAGCATTATCAGCAGGAGCAATAAAGACTTCAGAGTGAGAATTTTTGGAAAATTTAAAACAGCTCCAGACTGCTACAAACTAAAGCAGGGGTCTACAACAGGGGGTCCGAGATGGTACCATAGGGGGTTTGCCAATTACTGTTTGCAAAAACTTACTATAGCCAGGCAAACCGATAGACTGACAGTTAAAAAGATCAATGGACAGATTACAAATTTAATGTAATAAATAATCAGTCTGTGTTTTTCCTCACAGTTTAACCACTGAATATTTAAAGGTGCTGTTTGTAAGTTTTTGACTCTTCCAAAGCATAAAAATACCATAATATGTTTGCATATATTTAAGAAAAAGTCAGATATTCTGCTTTGAAAATGTGCGGTAAATGCCGGAACATCTGTCTTTGTTTTAGTCTTTTAATCCCCACAATGCCAGTTTAGCCAGTTATATTTCAGCACCCGGGTTGCCTTAGTGGAAAACAGCATATTTCATTCATTCAGTCAGGAAGACTCTCAAAGCATGTGTTCATGACTAAAGTAGCAGTAGCAGCCTCTGAAAGGAGACATGGCTTCAGAGTTCCACATAGTATGGTTATGAATTAGCAAATAATATAAATATTACAATCGTAAACATTAGATGAACAGGTTAGATTGTAACCCCATGTCCTATCAACACGCTACGTGATGAGATACGCAGTGATAAGCAATTTGGCTGTTTGCATCAGATGAAATATGACAGAAATTTAAATACAGCAATTCAGAAGCACAGAATAATGCACTTACTGCACTCCACCAAAATGGTAAGGTTTACAATCTAATTAATGGATATTAAACCTCTTTAACGTTATTAAATGTACATTCAATACAGTTCATTTTCAAATGTTTTTTTTTTCACAATCTGAGGTGAACTATCTGCTTTTGCTTTCGGTAAAATGGCAATAAATGTCTAGTAAAATGGCATTCAAACTCTCATTATTAGCATTTATGAGGTGTACCTGAGGTGATCATTGTTTTCTGTTGTTTAGCTGCAAGAAATAGAAGCCATTTCTATATATTTAAATTTCAGGTGTTGGTTAGGACAAAAACATATTCCTTATATTGTGTGCCGTTGTTTTTATATAGAACAAGACTTAAATCAAAGTTGGTGTCGTCAATCTGGCAACCTGCTCTTGTGTGTGTTTTGAACCAGGGGTGCAATACCTATTTCAACCACTGGGTGTCAAACTTACATACTGCACCTTTAAGGGAATTGTTTTTAAATCTGAAAATTACGTTCAACAGATTTCACTACAGATTTTTTCAGACCCACAAGCAGACAAAAATTATTTTCTTCAGTTCTTTTAAATGGAAGATGCCCAAATCACACATTCAACTCTTAAAGGCATAGTTAATCCAAAAATGAAAACTGACTCGCCATTTACTCACCCTCAGGTAGTCCCAAAACTTTCGGAGTTCCTTTTTCCCCATAACATGATATTTGTTTTGATATTTGTATTTAAGAAATGAAAAATGTTTAGAAAAAAAAATGTTTAGAAACATGTATTCATTGACTTGCATAACATGAAAAACAAATATCACAAAAGTCAATGGTTAAAGGTTTCCAACTTTTTTTAAAATAACTTCCAACCAAACCTTTCTAAGTGTCCAACAAAAGACAGAAAGTCAAACAGGTTTTGTAATAGTGAAGCTTGAGTAAATGATGATGCAATTTTCAGTTTAATGTCGGTTCAACTAACCCTTTAATTTACAGCAAATTTTACAATTAAATAATGAAATGCGTGTAAACATAATATGATTAATGTAACAGCTTTGCAATCTTGGCAGTGTAACAAAGTAAATGCATTAATATGCTTTATCCAATTCATGGATAAAATGTATTACCACTAGACCATTCACAACAATAATATCCAGAAAGATCTTGATTGTGTGGCGTTCTGTACGAGTCTCAAGGTCACACAAGGCCGCAATCAAAATTACCCACAACCTTGAGTGTCCTTGAGCGTAGATATGAAAACATGAGTATTCTCTTTGACTTTACAGTGTCAGACAACACGTACCGCAGAAAGAATGTAGCCATAGCAACAGCAGCGAAGACTTGATGGAAGAGTATCTGAGTGTAGGTGCCCGTACTCTTACTGATTTACTTTTCAACGGCCTGAAATTTCATATCAAATGAAATATTTAACAGATTCTGCTCTTTTGAGCACACGTACATTCTCTGTGTGAAGATGAAAGCAGCGAACAGGCCCTTATCAGGCCAACTAAAGTGGTAAATTTTAATTAACACCTGTGCCCTGCATTTATCAGCAATCGAAACCGTATCCACGCAACCTTTTCCATGCAATGACCCCATTTGTAATTCATTTGATTTGAAGGAAGACAATAGAGTGTGTATTAGGGCAAGACTCTGAAGGTGAACAGGGTGAAATAATTAACTAAAAATTCCCACTGGTTGATTAATTACATTCAGAAATGCAAAAATATTTACAATTACATGTTTTCTAAAATGTTGTTTAAAATGTGCAGAGGTATTATTTAACTATGTGCTAATAAGTATAAATTTCTAGTATAAAATGACATAATTTTCACATATTAGAGTCAAAAATTATATAATCGTGCAAATAATGTATGAGCAAATCCCTCTATAAAACTATTCAGAATACAGATATGAATAAAACTTAGGGATGCACGATAA
The DNA here is from genome assembly GCA_903798205.1 of Danio tinwini. Lineage (NCBI taxonomy): Eukaryota > Metazoa > Chordata > Actinopteri > Cypriniformes > Danionidae > Danio > Danio tinwini. Next base: position 4,241,939 of record CAIGQZ010001345.1, read on the forward strand.
ATCGGTGGCCATATCGATATCTAACGATAAATGCTATTTTTTATGTTATCATTATCGGTCCAATATCAAAATTAGGCTGATATCTTTAAGCCAATAGATGTAATTGTACAGAACTGCCTGCCTCACCCATGCGTGGGTTGAACTTGTTCAGACTTGTCTAATGCACTACAATAGAGCTTTTCTCACATTGTTTATTTCTTTAAAGTCCGCCCTTTCTTTGTATGGTATTGCTGTGTGTTAATAACTCAGTAAGTAATCATGTTCCTTATCATTGCAGATATGTTTGATAGAGTGTCATTGTGTATTTTGGGTTAAATTGCCCTTAGGAAAAATATTGCATGTGTAAACATAGAATAGTTCACTGTATAAAAATATAACTTTTCTAAATATTTATATTTATCATAATATATCGGTTATCAGTCTCCAAATCTTAAGGAGCCCCTATTATGGGTTTTGGAAAATGACCTTCCATGCAGTGTGTAACACAACTCTAAGTGAAGTGAAATATCCAGCTAAGGCTTAAATATGAAAGTGCACTGTGTTTAAAACTATTGATCCATCTATAAGAGTCGACTCTGAGTGGTTCGAATGAATCGCCGATCTAACGAGTCTTTAGCCATGTCGGCGTGACATCGATACGAAACTCAAGCACCGCCCATTTGTTGCGCGTACAGACCGGGGTAAATTAAAACCCCCGCCATGCTCACAAACACTGTAGAAAGAAAAAGAGGAAACACAAACACTGTAGCAGATCCCGGTTAAATCATGTCAGTGTTAGTGTTACTTTCCCTACCCAAAGATGAGGCTGTGAAAAGTCAGTAGTTAAAGTTTAATTTTGCAAAAATACCTCAGTATTATGTAGCCCCAGCCTTGTGCTGTGTTCCCGTCATTTTTCTGATGAGTGCTTCAGCAATCTACACACAACGGGTGATTCATTGGCTGTTTGTTAAAGGAAGGATCAGAAAAGACTATTGATATATAGGACTTTGTCAGAGCTTGACAGGAACTTTACAGTACACAGTTCATGGATCAGTTCCTTCCTTCATTTCACAAGTGTACAGTAAGTAACTTAAGTGTGATTAAAATGGTTGCCTTCTTGATTTCTCCAGCTTGCAAGTGATGTATTTAATTGTGTTTTCTTACTTGTAACTGCTTGTACTGTATCTAGTTAACTCTTTATATTCTCACATCGTGTCTAAAGCCACGTTAAAATTGCAACCTGTGCCGCTTTGTTTACGGATTTATATGCGTTTGTGAGTTCGCAATCCACTGCCGTTTGTTGTTGCTATGGCCACCGTCAGCTGTTCCTACACAGGTGTGGCGGTCAAGTTTTAGAATAGTTCAGCTTTTGTCACAGTGCGGATTAATACTGAATGTGTGTCACTGTTTTTACTAATGATTAAAAGTAGAGTAATATTCTGGTGTTAAACTGCATTGATTTAATGCACTCCTGAATTGGGCTCACACATACACACTGCACTCTGACTACTTCAACAATGTTAATAAGCCGTGGTGGACATTTTCCTCTGTCTCCCGCTGAACACAGTCGACCAATCACAATAGACTTGGTCGTCAGATCAATCAGCACAGATTAGCATCGTGCTAAGGAGGGGTTTGGGAACAAATGAATCGCTGAACGAATCATATGGGAGATAATTAGTTAAAAATAAATGCATATTAAAAGACAATGAATGTGTTTTTGACCTTGCATGCATATCAGACTGTTGTTGGAGACCCCCAAAACCAAAATATGACATTTTTTAATGCATAATAGTGGTTCTTCAGAAGTTATCGGTTATCAATATAAAAAACTTTATCGGTGCATCCCTAATAAAACTGTGCAGTTTGCCTCATGAAAGTGCTGCTGAAGTGAAGACTTACGTTTCGATGCGAAAGAAAAAGCTCATTGTGAGAAAGCAGCCTTTAAAAATATGTATTGTAATAGAAACTACAGAAAAAAGTAATAAAATGTGACAAAAGAAACACTTAAAGTGATAATTCACTCCAAAAAGTTCATCACTCTCAAGTGTTTCCAAGTCTTAGTGAGTCTTCTGTTGAACCAAAAACAAGATATTTTGAAGAAAGCTGAAAACATGACTTCCACAGTAGGAAAAAACAAATACTATGGAAGTCAATGGTTACCAATTTCCAACATTCAACAAAATATGTCCTAAATATGTAAATGATGATAGAATTTAAATGTACATTTTACATGTTTTCTTTACATTAGACAGAAAAAATTAATAAAAAATTTAATTAATACAATTAATAAAAAAAGCCAAAAAGTCTTAAAATCTTAACATTTACAGGTGCATAATAAAGCAGTGTTGATCATTTCTTGAGTTGCTGGGTGATATAGCATTAGCAATTGATGTTACCTGTAACTCACAACTCAAAACGGCAGACATCTGCCTTGGATCATAAGTGTGTCAGAGCCCGTCTCTCAGCTCAAAGCCTCCATCAACAGTCTGCACCTGTTTTGAAGGAAGTTCTCTTTCTTCCTTAGAAGGAAGAACTCATAAAGGGAAGCCCGGCTTTGAGATTTTCCACTGAGGAAAAAGTCACTTCCACCCACACACATGGAGAACACCACTGCAGCAGGAGGAGGAGGAGGAGGAGGTGGAGGATGTGAAGTGAACAATAGAGACTGGTGTGTCGCTGGAGTTCCTCAGCTGAAAGTCTGACATGCTTCACCTTGTTGCCCAGATAACCCTTTTCTCCCCCTCTCCTGCTCCTCTACCATCCTGCCCCGCAACAACAGCCATTGTTATCAGACAAACAGAAGAGTCTATTTCTGTCATGGCTGATCAAGTAAATAAGGTAGTGCTGAACTCGCACCGCCAACCTCATTTGATCTCATCACAGGGAATATGTGCCAAACAGACACCAAAAAGAGCTTTGAAAGTTATATATGGGGGGATGAGACTAGAAAGATTGGGAGAAAAAAAAAACTACTTAACCACTCATAGGTTGTGATTCACAGCGTTCTTTATACCCTTTATGAACATTTTCGAATTGCATTATAGGATCTTTGATGTGTGCTTTAACAGCTTTATATGGTTTAAAAAATTTAACTCAGTTTACCAAAATAGTTTTGTTAGCATTAGCATTGGAAACTGTTGTTTAAAGGTGTGGCCCAGAGTGTATTTTTAAGGCTTGATTGTGTTTATAAGATGCAAAGAAATGTGTGCTCATGCTTCATTTGTAGAAAATCACGTTATTTTTTCATATACCTTACTTTGATTATATACAGCTACTCAGCTAACATGAAAACGACTCTCATATTTTCTAGTTTTGGCTTCCCTGTAAGATATAATGATGACAGGAAAAGTTGTGGTGGGACCAGGGCTTAATTTGAGCCGGAACACGCCGGATCTGGATCCGGCACCTCTGACATCTGATCCGGCACCTCATTTTACCAATCCCCCTCCTCAACCGATCTCCTACCCGTCCGCTGTTCACTTTTACTTTGTACCGCGACTCCCCAACCCTCTTCACTTTCGTCCGCGACACCTCCTCCCTGCTCACTTTCATCTGCTACAGTTCTCCGCCATTCACCGCCCCAGCAACCCCAAACCAGTTGTTGCTAGAACAGATACGTTTGCGGCTGGAAGTTAAAGATAATTATTTATGTTATTTATTAAATTTCCCATTTATTGTATTTTATTATCGTCTACCCCCACCCCAACCCTAAATCCAACCGTCACAGTAACCTAAAAACAGCAGTTGTACAGAGTATTATTTATGTCATCTATTAAATTACCCAAAAAAATTTTATTTTTAACGCATACCCCCCCACCCCAACCCTAAACCCAACCGTCACGGTACTGTAAAATATTAATTATTGTTATAGAGTGTCATAAAAAAATTCTGCTATATTCGCATATAGCACTTCCGGCCAGCCGCATATCCAATCTAGACTTTCTTGATTTTTATTTTTATTAACATTACAGGTTCTAAGTTCTGTTTGTTAAAAACAATGTTTTTTGCAGTAATATTTTTATATAAATGGAAAGCAAATGACATTTGTCGTCTCACTTTTTTGCTGATCCGAAAAAATGGTCCGATCTGTGACTAAAAATGATAGTGTGATCCGAACTGCAAATTTGTGATCCGTTGCACCACTAATATTCGAAATAAGCATGTGTAAGTAATATAAAACGTTCACATATCTTTTGCGAGTTTTCTATTTGAGATGTAGAATGCAGGGAACACAGCCGCATATAGAGAGACACTGCAGCGCTGGTGAAGATTGTGTGTGTTTACAGTGGTTTGACTGATAAATGTGAATTTTTTGTATAATTGTTAGCAGTGCCAAACAGCATTTCCTGTGGTTTACATCCTTGTTTACGTCCTCGCTACAACATACTGTTAACGCTAAAAACCGTGCATGTAGTTGATCAATTTTAACAAATAATGCACGTAACTTGAAGCATTTGTGATCTCACTAGCCCAGATGTATTTTTTTGTAGTCCCCAAACTTTGTTTGCTGTAGGCTTTGCTAAGCAAACTCTGTAAAAGCCAATGTCTCCCTAGGATATCGGAATAGGAATTTTAAGAACCCCTTTAAGAAATCATATTCAGATAATAAATCTGTAAAATAATAGGCTACCCGATTTTGTGTACAGTAATTTAAATGACCAACCCAGATAATATATCACTTCAAACTACTAAAAATGTCAATAAAAGTTTGATCGTAAAATTTTTGATGATCAAAACTGGTTAAAGAAGAGATCAAGGGTCCATAAAAACATATGAAATTTATTCACTAAATAAACACGGTAAGCACGAGTATTTCTGCGGTCTGGAGGTATTATAAAGTTGATGACAACAACATTGTCATTGCAAACTGTGAGATATGTAAACTTGGGATTGTCTGCTGGGTATTTTAAGTTCTGTTTTGTTTGACTCAGGACCGGACTCAAGGGCAAAAAACCTGATTGGGACATCCCTAGTTATTTCTGTTATAACTGAATGCTGTTACATTTAGGGCAGGGCGATATGATGATATATTGTGAGGATAAATATGATCAACAGTTTGAGATCTAGTAATATAAATAATTTTAGCAGTTATATCAGTGCCACTGACAGTTTCAAAAACTGTTAAGAAAAAATATTTGCACCTTCAGAGGATCTGAAAGGCAAAAGGGTGTGTAAATGTTATGAAAGTATTTTAGTGTTTGATTTTATGCTGAATATGAAAAGATTGACTAATTTCTTTAAAGTTAGTCTTTTTATTTCAACACATTACCAAATACAGTAAATAGCTGTTTCTTCTAACATTTTTACAAAAATTATGGTGCAGTTTCATCATTTTGACTAAAAACTTTTCTGTGATTTATATTTGTTTACATTTGTTTACTCTCAAGTTCAACTGATACACATAATGCAAAGTGTTGTGATGTAGACTGCCTTTCATAATTAGCTCTTGTGTGTGTGTGTAATTTAAGAATCTGTAAACAATTTTTACAGACTAAGTATTATTCTATAAAAAGTGTTACAAATAATACTTTGTATTAATTTGTATTAATAAGTATTCTTACAAATAATAATCTCATTAGCACATACTTTTGAATAATTACGTTCAGAGACTTTTATTTTAATGACTTAACTGTGTTAGATTTGCTTAAGATCTAGGTTATTTAAAGGGATAGTTCACACAAAAATTAAACTTTGCTCAACATTTACTCACTCTCAAACAAAATTGTAAAAATGTATTCATTTTATGTGGCTTTTGTAAATTATGAAATGTGTGTAACTTAAGCCAATTCCAACCAGTTTCATTCAAAACATTCATTCATTATTTAATTTTTCTTCGGCTTAGTCTCTTTATTCATCAGGGGTCACCACAGCGGAATGAACCGGCAACTTATCCAGAATATGTTTTACACAGCAGATGCCCTTCAGCTGCAACCCAGTACTGGGAAACACCCACACACTCTGACATGCGCGCACACACATACACTACTGCCAATTTAGTTTATTCAATTCACCTATAACACATATCTTTGGACTGTGGGGGGAAAACAGAGCACCCGGAGGAAACCCGGGGAGACATGCAAACTCCAACAGAAATGCCAACTGATCCAGCCAGGGCTTGAACCAGCAACCTTCTTACTGTGAGGCGACAGTCCTAACAACTGAGCCACCATGTCGCCTCATTCAAAACATTCTTCAGAATATCTTCTTTTTTGTTCTACAGAAGAAACTTAAGCAGGTTTGTAAAATGAGTAAATAATTAGAGTTTTTGTATTTGGGTGAACCACACAAGTAATGATAGGTTGCACTGTGATAGCTTATACCCCACATTAAAGAAGCTGTGTTATTTGGGGATTGCATCTCTTCAAGAACAGGAAGACTTTTTCAATTCAGTTTTTTTTAAGTGCTGAAAATGGATCCACAAAGGACGACAGGAAAAGCACTCGTATTAAGCCTAAAATAGCTTCGACCAGTTGCTACATGAGGATGTCTCTGCTGAGCCACTCAGGAAGCTGGTAATTAATATAGAGACTTGCTGATGGAAGTAAAACCCTCTAACATCGCAAGGAACGCATATTAGGCCTTGCTTAACATAAGTGTACTAAATTCAACAGCAAATAAAAAGAAACAGCGAGAGGCGGAAATGATATTGGCACACTCAGACACAAGTGCTCTTAGTCAGACACTCTTCCAGTGAGAGCTCTTATTTCTACAAGTATACTCCATTAGGATTTACCTTCAGTCACTTGCATAAAACACAACATTTTGAAGAGTTTGTGAGAGATTTACAACTGCATGACCTCTTATCTCAAAAACACACATTTCAATATCTGGGCCAAAATATGAGATCTGGTACAGTGACTTTTTTTTCATCCCAAGATGCCATAGGTGGGCTCTTCATTTACTGACAGCACAGAAATTCCTGGAATCATTTTTATGGAGTCAGTCATGCGCAAAATTATGCCCACTTTTTTATATGAAGAAAGGCATCAAATTTGAACATTTTGACACATTTTTACTGCTGTGATTTTGGACTCACCAGATTGGATCCAGCTTTGGCTGCAGAATTATCAGTAGGCATTCAGTCAGCATGACGGTGTCGCAGTCTGTCCAGCACTCAAGGAATATCTGCCCTCCTGTGGTAATGCAAAACATCTGAAAGGGAAAAGAGGGTGTGCGTATATTAGGCTTTGATTTTATGCTGAATATGAAAAGATTGACTAATTACTTTAAAATTGAGCCACTGTATTTCAATACACATTAACAAATAATGAATACAAGAGAAAATAGCGGTTTCTTTTAACACAAATTTAGTACTCTAGTGTGATTTCATCATTTTGACTGCGTTTTGGATGTGACATATGCAGTAAAACAACGTAAATTCCAAAAATAAATTCACAGAGAAAGTATGTCACACATTATATCGAAACATCTGTTTATATTTTCAAAACAACTTACCAAAGAGTTATGGAATCAGGAAAATATCAATCTGTAAACATTTTTTAGATTTTAAATGAGGAAAATAAACATGGGTTTTGGATGTGACCAAAAAAGTCTGCAAGTTTACAGTATACAACATGCTTTGTAGACATTCTGTGAATTAAACTGCACAACCTCAATGCTAATCAAAAGATTAATAGTCAGCTTACTATAAAACAAAAATGATTGATTTTATTTTATTTTACATTTTTGCATTTATGAGGAAAAAGCTTTATTATGGATGTGACAGATGTGAAATTTATGGAAGCCCGTTTCCGCCACTGAATGATAAAAAATATATATATCAATAAAAAAAAA
>CAIGQZ010001345.1:4250114-4267393 GCA_903798205.1 Danio tinwini
TGAGTTATAAAGTCAGAATTCTGAGTTTCGGCCACTGAATGATAAAAAATAAATAAATAAATAAATAAAAAATTAATTTATGAAAAAAAAAATTAACTTTTTTTTAAATAAAAACAAAAAAATATAAAGTCAGAATTCTGAGTTTATATATATATTTATTTATTTTATTTTTTTATCATACATTTTTTTTATCATTCAGTGGCGGAAACTCAGAATTCTGATTTTATAACTCGGAATTCTGACTTTATAATTTTTTTTTTATCATAATTTTTTTTTATTATTGATTTTTTTTATCATTCAGTGGCAGAAATCCCTTTTGATTAATGTATTCTGTCCAGCAGTTCATAATGTTTTGCTGTTGTTGTTTTATGTTGTTTATTTTATGATGTATTTAGTTTAATAGCACTTTGTGGTTAAAATTACTCTTTAAATATGATCAAAGATACTGGGAAAAAACTGGCTAATTTCACAAGTAGCATTTCGATACATTTAATGAACACAATTAAATAAACTATTCACTTTTCCTGTAAAAAATGACATCAATGGTAACTTGACTGTAAATGAGCCACAATAAAATTCTATTTACCTGGAATATTTACCTTGATATTCTGTTTTTCGGAAATCACGTGTCATACTTCTCTAGCTCGCTCTTAATTTTTGTCCTCCTTACACTATTACAGAAACGTTCAGGTTATAAAATTGAGTAACGTCAGTTGGACTTGAGTAGCACACCATCCGTCTTCCATCTCATGTAACATGCAGACAGGTTTAACGGCAAGAGTAAAAAAACACCATAGATAGGCGATATGTTTGAATATTTTTTCAACGCTATCCATTTTTCCGAGCCTTGTGGTGGCAGCAGAGCAAGCAGGAAACATTAACGCGGTGCGAGACCAACGAACAAGGACCGAGCGCGTCATTTCCTATTTACGTTAATTTTCCCGCGCTGGTTGTAGCTGTCATTGAGGATCAACAATACAGAACGAACAAACATGCCAACCTCTGATTATGATTCAGCTTGTTTGCCGGATTTGTTGCCGCTTTATTACCGCAGACTCTTCCCTTTTTCACAGTACTTTCGCTGGTTAAGTTATGGCGGTGGTAAGTAAGTCTCTGAGCCACTAACTTAACATACTCATGCCAGTCTCCGATCACACAACCTGCGATTAACCGGTGTAAAATGTTTTTTTTTTTCAGTAGCTTATGCATGTACTGTTCTAAGTAGACGTATGTTTAGTTTAATGCACGCCTACGTTCATACTTGTATTCCTAGTTCAGTCCCACATTAAACAATACTATAGTAATTTATTAAAACACTATAGCCTGTTTACCGACGATACTATAGTAAATAACCTGTTGTGGTAAGTCTAAACTTAGTTGCAGTGGCAATACTGTGACAGCAACTATTGTAATATAAACAAATGACCAAGTACTGTAAGTCTTCATCAAGTAATTTATATGATAATACAACACAGTTTACTTTAGTAAAAATGAAAGCATACTACGGTATTTATTATAGTGTATCAGTTCACAAAGACTTGTAAATACTACAATACATAAAGTATAATACACTTTACCATAGTATGGTTCAGAAACACTATAGCATTTACTATAAAAATAGTATTTTTTCATGTGAGATGCTGCTTTAAGCATTAAGGTTTTACATTTCTTTCATCTTAATTTTGCCTCTTACAGTGTCCAAAAACTACTTCCAGAACCGTGAATTCTCCTTCACGTTAAAAGATGACATCTATGTGAGATATCAGTCCTTCAGCTCTCAGAATGAGCTGGAGAAGGAGATGCAGAAAATGGTTCCTTACAAGATTGATATTGGAGCAGTCTACAGCCACAGGGTAAAATAACTCATTGTTATTATATTTTCCCCCTCATTAGATTATAGTATTATATTATATGATATGCAAAGTTGATATGCACTTCTCACTTAATCATTCTTATACCGTAATTCTTATCCACTGTGGCTCTGCACAGTTTAGTTCCAACCCTAATTAAACCCACCTGATCAAACTAGTTTAGTTTACAGGTAAGTGTGTTGAAGCAGGATTGGAACTAAACTGTGCAGGGCTGTGGCTCTCCAGGAACTGGCTTAGATACCTGTGCTGTGTGTATTTATATCTTTCAAAAATAGTAATGTAGTGTATGCAATTACTATATTATTACTGGCATCCAAAGTTTGTTTTCACTTAATTTAGGTGTGTGTGCAGTGTATATTTATTCTGTTTATTTAGTATTTAAATACACACATGCATGCATATATTTGAGAAAATGTTTATATATAAAATGTATATTACACAAATTATATACATGTATGTGTGTAAGAAAATTGTTTTGTTTCAATCACATATACATAAGTGTGTGTGTGTGTGTGTTAGAGGGAATAAACACTCGTTCAGAGGGTTGAATTACAGACTTTTCCCCGGAGGATGATTTATTTACAATTATATAGTGCAACAGGGTGGGTATGGTCCAAATGTGCTCTTCTGGCCTGGAAGCGTGCAGGTGATCCTGGTAGAACTAGTGAGGCCGTGCAGGATAGTGTAGTGGTTCATCCGTCAGCTGCTTGAGTCCACTGGAGGAAAGAGAGAAACAGTGATCAGCGCTGGAGTCATTTGGTGAAATGAAGCTCACGCATGGATGTTCTCGTGTGGCTTATATCTCTGCCTCTTGATGACCTCCAGGTGGGGTTGATCTCGCATGATGAGAGGCAGCTGGGGTGAATTTGGGACCATGTCGACATTGCATTGGTATACTCGCCACAATATATATATACACAATAACGTTATAACACAATATATACATATACACACACACACGTGCAATATATTATGTCAAAAAAAACTTATTTTGGATGTGATTAATCTTTGCCCAGCACTAATTATTATTTCTGATAAATGTAATTTTCTAAATAGTGGATTTATTAAAAATTGAGTCTTTTCACTTGGGCTCAGGTGTGGTACGCTTACAGTGTGAGTGCAAGCGTGCCTAAGCCCGAAACTGAAAGCGAGACATGACTTTTAAGGGACAGTTTCATATGGATTAATTAATCATTTGTACTGTTCAATGAACACAAACTGTCGTAGATTATTAAAGACGCAAATCTCTCACTGCACGTCAGCTGCGCCTGCAGCAAACTTCCTAATTCCTCCAGCACGAGGACTATTTATGAGCGTCAAAAGTGGCTGATCTGTTCGGTGAAATATTAGACTGCGTGTCACAGCATATCAAATGACTTAAATGATATAACTAAAGAAATCTCCACTGTGCTGAGCAAGAGCGCTTACTGAACAGCGCACCATCGATGACGTAAGCGCGCCCAGGCCCAAATGTAATGTGAGTGCGGGCCGTTGGGGGAGACGGGAGGGGGGCAAGCGTGCTTTGGCCCGGTTCAAGGCAACAATACATAGTGTGAGTACGGCCTTAATTTGCTGTAAATTATAATCTCGCATTCTCTTGAATTCCACCTGATACATGATGCTGTTTAATTTTATTGCCAATGAATAGATGATATATTCTCTGCTTGTGTGATTGACAGCCCAGTCAACACAACACTGTGAAGTCTGGAACCTTCCAGGCCCTGGAAAAGGAGCTGGTGTTTGACATTGACATGACAGACTATGATGACGTCAGACGTTGCTGCAGGTTTACAGACGTTTGCCTTTTTTCATTTTAATAAACATGATGCTTGTGCAATAGTTTAGATTTTTAAAACTCATTATTTTTCTTATATGTATATAACACTTTTTTGTGTTTAGTGCTGCTGATATCTGCTCAAAGTGCTGGACTCTAATGACCATCGCTATCCGCATTCTGGACCGGGCTCTTCGGGGTAAGCTGAATTTCTCTTCGACAAAACATATACTGTTTGAGTAACAGTTCATCCACATTATGCTGCATGTGTGTTTCAGATGACTTTGGTTTCCACCATCTCCTGTGGGTGTATTCGGGCAGGAGAGGAGTGCATTGCTGGGTTTGTGATGATGCCGCTAGAAAGCTCTCGGTGGCGGCGAGGTCTGCCGTGGCTGAATATCTCAGTTTAGTCAAGGTATTCAAATAGCAGATAAATAAGCATTCTAGAAATTGTATCATGCTCAGCTGTGTAGTCCAAAATCTGTGTGTGCTTTAAATAAAGGGTTAGTTCACCCAAAAATAAACATTTTGTTATTAATTACTCACACTCGCGTCATTTCAATCTCCTGAGGCTTTTGCTCATCATTAGAACGCAAATTATGATATTTTAGATTAAATATGAAAAATATCTGAGCATTCATAGATAGAAAGACATTCAAAGTTAAAAAAGGAACCAAAAACATTGTCAAAAATCTCATGTCATTTCTGTGAAACTAATCATATTAAGCTCCAAGAACACTTTTGTGCACCAATAAAACCTGCAAAAATATTTTTTGTCTTTCATGAATGGCATGAGGTTACAAAATTTACATTTGTGAACTAACCCCTAAATGTTTTTTTTAGGGTGGCGAAGAGACCTTGAGAAAGGTTGTGCTGTCAGATCCAATCCATCCTTTCATAAGGTAAGGGTAAATCATGGAGAAACCCTCAAAATATAATGAGTCATTATAAAAATTGTAACATTTTGTGATGTTTTTATTGTTTTAGTCAATCTCTGTCTGTAGTGGAGCACTATTTCCCACGGTACGCCATTGTGGATCAAGACATATTGGGCAATAAGGAGAGTGTGGACAAAGTGCTCGCTCTTCTGCCTGAAGATATCCTTTCATTAGCAGTATATTGTTATAATGACAGCAAAATTAATTGCTGGTACCAATACTAGTAAAAGATTCAATATCATATCTGAAATACTGAGTGGAAAACAGTTATTAGTAATATCAAATCGCAATTATCAAATAGCAATTAGCAAAATAGCAATATTTACTAGCTTCAAAAGAATAAGTAAAAAAGTGAATTTAAGAAAAAGTCATTAGAAGTAACAAATACACTGAAATGTATAAGTAATCTTTTAATATTTGAAATGAGGTAAACTTTAAAAAAAGGGTTTAAAGCTTAGTTTAATTTGACTAAGTTATGTTTTATTAAGCAGATAAATGACTGTAATTGGCTGTTTCATTTATTTATTTAAAGCTGCACTATGCATGATTTTTAAAGTATAAGAATAATCATTTATAATCATTTCATCATTTAACATTGCTGCAAATAGAAGATAGAAAAAAACGATGAAATAGAAACATTTGACACAAAAATGTGCATGCAAATGCCAGATTTTATTAAAAAGAAACCATTTTTCAGTGGGTACTACTAACTGAGTTACCAATTCTGGAGAAAGGCTGGTAATTGCACAGTTACACTGATACAGTATTAGCAACTGACCACTTGTGCTTAGATTTTGTCAAGACTCTTCCCTCTTGTTATAGTACTGACGAAATGAACCCATTTTATATGACTAAGAGTGAGGAGATAAGAAAACAAATGTAATGGATGTGTATTTCAATGCAGTAAATTATAAACACCTTGTTTTACACTTCTTTTTACAACAAGTCCAAGTTACAGGTGCTCTTTTGTGGCTGTTTGAATCCATTCGACCACATATTCATTCAGGTTTTCATTGTGACCGATGTGTATATTTGATTACTGTAACTAATCCTATTACGTGAGATGCCCAGCTATCAATTATTTCTTTAATTTTGACTACACATATAAAAAAAGATCTGATCGAATATAATCAGAGTCAGAAGGACCCGATGAAGCGATGGGAAAGACTCCGCCAACTGGTCGACCACAAAAAGGTACATGCAAATAATTTGCCAAACCCGTTTGCAAGTATAGTGAAATCTAAACATTTGCAGGAAACAGTTCAGTTTCCCATTTTGTGTGTGTCTGTGTCTGTGTCTGTGTCTGTGTCTGTGTCTGTGTCTGTGTCTGTGTCTGTGTGTGTGTGTGTGTGTGTGTGTGTGTGTGTGTGTGTGTGTAAAGTCTAGTAGCAAGAAGGGAGGCCAGTACTACGATAAGGAGATCATGCTGCAGTACTGTTACCCACGTCTGGATGTCAACGTCAGTAAAGGTGTCAACCATTTACTGAAGAGCCCCTTCAGCGTTCACCCCAAGACAGGTCAGATCAAACTTATCCATAGTGCTAACTTTATTAACAATCATTCAAGAAGTTAAAGCGTTCATGAACTGCCTTGATGCATCAAAAGTCATCATAATTTAGAAGTATTGTCTGTCCTGTTTTGATCCCCTCTCAAATGACAACATACTAAAAGATTGTAGAATCATCTAGAGCAGTGTTTCTCCACCACGTTCCTAGAGGACCACCAACACTGCATGTATTAGATGTTCCCATTGTCTGACACACCCATTGCAGGTCCTTCAGTCTCTGCTGATAAACTGAATCAGGTGTGTTTGGTTAAGGAGACTTAAGGTGCCTTCACACTAGCACTTTTTGTCTGCACACGGGTTCGTTTGACGTCAGAGTACGATACATTTAGCTAGTGTGAACTTTGTCTTCTGAATTCGGGTGCACACCTGTGAATCGTACCCAAGTCTGCCTGAAGGAGGTGGTCTGGGGTACAGTTTGTGCAAACTCTGGTACGGTTCACTTCAGATGTGTATGCAATCAAACTAAATAAAGGAAGTGAAACGCCAACTGTACAACAAACTTTAGTTTTCAGAACATTCATTCATGCATGTATGTCTGTGTGTCACCTACCTTGGTGACAAGCGGGACTGACCCAGTGCAAACAGTGATAATGTCTGCTTGTCTCCACCAAAAATGAATTCTGCAGACATCGCATGATGTTATGAAAGTTTTTAATATTTTTGCGGCAGATAGATGCAAGTGGCTCTCTGTATTTTGCCTTTAATAACAAACCAAAAGATTCAGTAAAAGTAGAATGACCATGATATGTGTTTGACTTCATTTGGGCGCTTTGCATTTGTGGCTGTCACCTAGCAACAGCTGTACACAAAACAGCAGCTTGATGATGCAAGCCTACCGGGGTTCAGAAGGAAAAAAGACAATGTGAACACGCCAGCCGAGGGAGACTATCAAACTTTGGTTCAGATTAGGCAGTACTGTGAAAGCACCCTCAGGCTGCGTCTGTAATCGCATAGTTCCATACTATATAGTACGCTAAAATCAGTATGCGAACTGAGTAGTTTGTCCAAATTCATAGGATTTGAAAAACAGTATGTGAGAAGTACCCAGATGACCTACTGCTTCCGGAGAGATTCTGAAGTGTGCATCCGATGCACTCTACGCTATCCCATTATGCCCCGCAAGGTAATTCTTGAATGGGAGTGAAGCGTCACAACTCACACGGGTAGGTCACGTGATCATGACATAATTATGCTGGCCGAGAGAGCTTAACACATGCAATTACAAAAAATACTGGCAAATTAAGAAATTATCCTCATCAATTTGACAGTATACCTGTTACAAATTCTCACAACACAAACAACTGAAGAAACATGCTACAATTTGGTCACAACACAATCAATTGAGGAAACGAGCTGCATTTGGTCACAACACTTGCAAATATCCACGTAACACAACGGAAATGTTTCAAAGGTACCCAAAAACACAATGGACCCTGCTGAGATACATTATGTTATGACATTGTCATGAGAAATCGAGTCCCCCCTGACAAGTGGGTCCACCTATTGGACCCCGAGTGATCCTGTTGTTTACATATCTCAGCAGGGTCCGTCATGTTTTGTGTTGTGAGAATTTGCAACCGGTGTACTGTCAAATTGATAAAGATCGTTTCTTAATTTGCCGGTGTTTGTTTGTAATTGCATGTGCTTTCTTAAATTGCAGCATGTTAAGCTCTCTCGGCCACTGTCCAAAATTGTAGTACGTCCGAGTTCCATTCATACTGCTCACATTCATACTGTATAGAAGAAGTGGTAAATTAAAATTTAAAGGGCCACAAAACCCCTCTGTCTCAGCAGGGTGTTTTCACAAAACTCAGGAAAGTGGGTGTGTCCAGCTCTGTTTAGGTGGGAGGGAAAGCAAAGGTTTTGCAAAAATGGGAGTTTCCATATGCTCACATGCTAATTTTCACAGAGGCAAAACAAACACAGACGCAGGGGAGAAAGACAGTGATTGTGTTTGCATGGACATCAGTTTAACGTTAGTTAAACAATAAACATTATTTGCCAAATTATTAATTTGTCGACTTTAGCTGCAGTTTGGCACACTTACTTTTTATTCAGGAATATTTCCTGCATGTCCAACATGACAAACGATATATTGGAAGCGAGGAACTGCTGGAGAGTTTTAATCATTTTTAATGGAATGTTTGATACCACACGGCAAATGGGAGAAAAAAAAATCCTCTGCATTTCTCGGTTACTTCGATGCACTCGGTAGGTAGCGTCAGAAAGCCATGTGTGTATAGACTATGCTGTCACAAAATGTGACAAAAATCCTACACGTCAGTAATAGTTTGATTGTGGTGTTTACATTCGGAGAGCAGCATTTACAGCAGATCTTTTAGTCTATAATATTGTACTATAATATTGCAGTGATATTAACATACTGTAGACTTAACTAAGTTAACTAAATCATTTTGACTATGGTATGTCTTTAAAAACTGAAAGAGCACTGCTAACAAAACGAACTAACTTTGTCATCTGAATGAACAAACAAAGGGCACTGATCACACACTTAACAAATCTGTAGCGACAGGACAATTAACACAAACTGGACCCGTGTCTTTTTTTTAAACGGAGACGAGCGGCAAATCCAGATTTCATCCTTTCCCGATGCGAAAAACTCTTGGGTAAAAAATGTTCCTTACAAACGCATTTCTGTCGTATGCACTGTAATCCACACGTGAGTCCAGCTGCCCTCTCATATCGGGAAAATGAAAACAAAACCTTCGTTGCAGCACATTAATAAATGGAACACTGACGACCCATGTTTCAAAATTCTTGTTTTTCCACTTGTTTTGGCAACACAACGTGGCGTCTTCGAAGCTATCATGCATATTAATGAAGTTGCGCCGCATACACAATAGAGCGCGCTGATTGGTTTGAACCTAGTCTATGTCATGAATTGATGCTGCACACTCAGAGATCATTCAGTCTCCCCATTGGAATACACACAAGTATCTAATGGCCGAAATTTAACGAAATCTAAAGAAATTTTGAAGCTGCGTAGCTTCAAAATTTCGTTTCAAACCGGAAGAATGAATTTGCTCAAAAGAACGCAAGAACAACCAAGTTTCACTATTTAGTGAAATATGTGCCCTAATAGTGTTTATAGCAGCGTAGGACACATATATGACTGTCAACAGCTCAAAAAATGTGTTTTAGTGTTTCGTGACCCTTTACATGCAGTACCTACTGAGTAGTAGGCGATTTTTAGATGCAGCCATGGAAAATGTGCAGAGCTGGTGGTCCAAACGGTTTGCTTATTTTAAAAATTATTTAAAATATGTAGCTAAGAAATAACTCATTAGATTTTTTTGATGGGTCAAGTAAAAATCTTTTCTGCTGGACCAACCGAGCCTTTAGGAAAAAATCCTTAGGTTTTTGCTCTGTAGGAGTCCTAAATTTAATTTATAATGGTCTTAAATTTGACTTTGTGAAACCTGTAGGATCCCTGGTTTGACAGCCTACATCCTTTATAGATGAACGCTTCTGTGATTTAGGTTAAAAAAACATTTAAATTCATATAAAAAGATCTGTAAAAACAAAGCAATAGATCACATAATAAAAATTGTTACTCACACTTGAGTGGTGCAACATACGATCAGATCCAATGTAGTTAATGTTAATGTAGCTAATGTCGTGCCCAACTGAGCCTGGTTTCTCTACTTTCATCAATTGGTGAAGTTTGTTTCTTGCCGCTGTCGCCACTGGCTTGCATGATTTGGGACTTGTGAAGTTGTATCTATGGATTTGCTTTTCAGCAGTGAAATTTAAACCACACTGAACTGAACTGAACTGAAACTCTGAAACTGGACTGACAGTTTTATTTACTCTAATTTTCTATGCTTTGACACAATCTACATTGTAAAAGCACTATAGAAATAAACATGAATTAAATTGAATTGAAAGTTAGCAGGAGATCTGTTGTAAAATTAAGTAAACAAAGGGCCAAACTTTTTCTGACATTGCCTGGAACTTTTATTACTTTTACATTTATTAAAGATAATGTTCATCCATTTTTTTTCCCTAATTTGGGATCAGAAGTACGGTAATGAATAGAAATCGACAACATCTTGTTCTCTTCAGTTTCTGCTTACATCTGTGTTTGCCTTTTTTCATTATTTATATATTCATCAGTGGGTGGGGCTAAACAGGCAGTGATTTAGAAGGTGTTGATCTTCTGTGGAGGCGGGGTTTAGTCACTATCAGATATTACTGTAATAAAGGCACATTTCAGTTTTATGCCAGATTGACTTCAATATAAACTGTTTTTGACTACCAAGAAAGTTTGGAGTTCTGAATAAAAGTTTAAGAGAATTTTGATTACTCCGTTAATAATCCATACATTAAAATAAATCGTACTGGTCCCAAACCTTTAAACTAGGTGCATAGGTTCCTAGTCATTATTTATTTATTACATGTTTCTGTCATTTACTTTTGCTCTTAAACATCTTTTTTTTGTCACTATTTCCTTTAGGTCGAATCTCTGTTCCAATTGATTTGAAAGAACTGGAAACTTTTGATCCTTTTGAGGTTCCTACAATCAGGTACACCCTGAATAAACAAGTGTTCATTTTTGCCAGATTATTATAGAACAAAGTTGCAGGACATAAAAAATGCTTGTTGATATTCATAAGGCTGGAGATGTTAGACTCATTGCTTTCTCTGTAGTCTGATCTGTGAGGAGCTGGAGAAAACCAAAGCAGATGAAGCGGAGGACGAGGATGTGAAGGATAAGGAGAATGAACAAGAAGCTGCAGAGCGACGCAGAATCAGAGGTGAGCGCAGCTGGGGAAACTGTTCACCATTTAGCTTCAAATCTGTGAACATGTTCTGAGATCTAAACACAGTTTTGGGTTACTTGTAGACTACAAGCGCACCAGCCTGGCCAAGTATGTGAAGGTCTTAGATCGGTTTCTGGATTTAATGGCTCGATCTCGCAAAGGAGAGATGTTGAAGAAGAGTGGTAAGTTAAAATGAAGTGTTTCAGGTTGTAGACTAAAGGCTTGAGCACACTGGAAAATGTATTGCTCGCATTAATCAACAGAGTTTTGTGATTTTCATTGGCGTGAGTTGAGTGAATGTCCAAAATCCCACCCTGACATTAGACGTTATGCTTTTGACACTCATTTGTTGCACAGAAGTCAGATCTCTTGTTTTTTCCTTGTGTATTAATCACGTAGGCCTTTCCACTTCTGTTCAACCTGGTCAGAAGTTTGCCAGAAAAAGTTACAAGCCATGAAAAAAAAAAAAAGAAACTCACCGTCAAATCCTGTTAAATCTGCAACTCCTGTGTGCTCAGCTAGTCCCTTTTGTGTTTGAGTGCCAACAAGTCGTTATTACATTGGTCGGAGAGTTTTTAACCAGGCACATCATACAAAAAAAGACAAGCCCTGAAGCTTTTTAGAAAATATGACACTCTTTATTAATAAAACCTTTATTTTACCAGGTAAAACACATTGAGATTAAAAATCTTTTTTACAAGAGCGTCCTGGCCAAGATCAGGCAGTACACATGTCGCATGGGTCTAACAAACAACAAGCAAAAAAAAAAACAATTAACAGTTAACAAACTATTCAAAACCTCTACAAGCCTGTGTTTCAACTTCTAAATAATTTATAGCCTTTTTAAAAGCATTTAGTGAACTCAAGTCTTTAAACTGCAACTTTGTTTGCAGATTATTCCATGCAAAAGGTGCTGCGTATTTAAAAGCCTTTTTTCTCCATCTCAGTCCGCACTTTAGGAACAGACAGTAAATAAATATCCTGTGACTGAAGGCTATAGTTAAGAACAGGTTTTTTTACAAATGTAATTCTGTAGATATGATGGGAGTAAACCCAGTATAGATTTGTAAACAAAGATATGCCAATGCTTGAGCCTACAGATGGACAAAGCAGACCAACCTAACCTAGTATACAGCACACAATGTTGAGTAAGGGATTTAAAATTAGTTATAAAGCTTAGTGCACCGTGGTAAACAGTATCCAATGCATGCAGACTTTGAGACGAAGCATGCATATAGATAACATCACCGTAGTCCAATATCGACATAAATGTTGCATCAACCAGCTTCTTTTTAGCATCAAAAGAAAGGCAGTTCTTAATTCTAAAATAGAAGCCTAAAGTCACTTTTAATTTTTTCATCAATTGCTGAAGGTGAGATACAAAACTTAGTGGCGTTTGTCTGACAGGTACATTTGCGATAGCACCCTTCCAATGGATATTGAATGAGACGAAATGACCATGCATCCAGCCCCAAATATACAATCTCATTGAAGCTCCAAGGGATTTTACGAGAGAAGTTAAAGGGCTACAAGTGTTTGGATGCCAACAATTGTGTTCTGTGTGGTCATGTGCAAGAAATAATGTTCCTCGATTACCAGATTAAAAACTATGTAGTGCTAAAACCAAGGTTCTGCCGAGCCAAAGACAAGGAAAAAAAGACAGAGCTAACGTTATACAAAGCCTGTGTAAGCATCAACGAGCAGAACAACTGCATTCTGACAGCGAACTACACCTAAACTTAAGTTGGTTTTATATTCGCACATTCAGACTTTGTCCTTAATAATATAATTTTTATAGAAGTATTATTTGCAAAATCTAAATAGCGAAATCATATTAGCAGCCAATGACTATCAAAGTTTAACATTGTTCAGAGTCAAATAAACAGTGTTAATGTTGTTTTCAAGTCACACAGGTTATTTCAGACCTGGTAAACAATATAGGGAGTGTGTCACAAGTTGTCACTGAATGAATGTGTGAATATAAAACCAACTTTACCTTAATAACTTACACTTTCGCGTTTCATTCTAAGCATTCAGTTTCTGCAGTTTAATTAACCATATGTATGTAACCATGTATGTTTTGCCCGAAATCATTGCTGCAATCAAAAACGAGTAATGTATATGATTCAGCATAGCCTGAACTTACCTGATATAACATGAGAACTGCAGAGTCCAGCATTTATAATTAGGTCATCACTTCATTCAGCTCCCTTTTAGCCAAAGACGTCTGCAGTCGGCTTTAAAAGCAGTGTGGTGTATGGTAAAAGAATTTGGCATACTACCGCAAAACATGACATGTTTACTGTTGCAGCCGGTCTTTTTCTGCAACCGGGGACCCGTGTAACGTCATGTGTGACGTAGGTTGGTAATTGGTCTATACGACACTCTTAAGGCTCGTACACATCGGGACGCTTTTCGTTTGCGTTTATCATCAGCGTTTACCAATACATTTTTCTGGATTCAAACCCAAGCGATTTTCACAGGCGTCGAGCAGAAGAGTATGCAAAAATCACTCCTTGACGTTAGATGAAGCTACACAACTTTAAGCACCTGACATCCGCTTGTAGCACAGGGAAAGAAGACAAAGTTGACACGCTTGTTGTTATGGATGGTTCTAGCAGCGGCGCCAGCTCTAGCGATGAAGAAATGATTATTGTTCACAAGTGCAATAAATAGCTCTACGTTCATCACACCTCTGGGCATCTTCTTCAATGTGCGCTCGCATTGACAGTGTTTCGCTTGAGCGCCTCCAAGTGCTGTTTACTGTAACTTCAGCAGCTCCGTGCACGTGAACAAAAGTGCCAATCTGATTGGTGGAGAAGGTTTTGACGCACTGCGTCAAAACAAAAAACCGAGCATCAGGCGTTTTTTTTTTTAAATGACGCTTTTGTGCCTGCCGTTTTGCGGGTAGGTGTGCACGATCACATTGACGCCCTTTATTTAGTCACGAGGAGTTAAACGTCGACGGAAAACGCGAGCAAAAAACGTCTCTGTGTGCACAGGCCTTTATGCCTGCCATTTTCCAAGTTGGTCAACACGCTCACATTAGCATTCTTTTTGCAGAATTATTTTGGGAGTATCATAACTGAAACCTTAACATATTATATAAAAAGTAATACCTTCTAAACTTTTATTTAATGTTTACAATGCAAATCCATTTAGATCCACTTTATTTGGTAAACAAAGCAAGTCTCTCATATAATATATCTACTAAAAGACAGAAAATATTACTTCACAAACTGTATTGTGCATAAATCATATAAATATTTTCATAATAGTCAATAATATTACTGAAATTAATAAAAAAACTGAATTAATATAAATGTACACACATTTACACAAGTAAATAAACAGAATCAATGATGGGCTAAAAATTTGCGGAATTCTCCGTGCGCAGATTCCGTGTGGGCCTAGTCATGAGGTGTTAAACATCAGTGAAAATGGCTTGCTCAAACTGTTCTGGTGTGCAGGAGCCTTAACTTGATTGAAGGCTTTACAAATGGATTAGTGATGCTGAATGTCCGTTATCAAAAGTGATGCACCAAAATACTAATTCAAAAGCAAATTTTTAGAAAGCATTTAGCTGGCTTAATTAATTAATTAAACTTTATTAATAATAATTGCAATAATTTAACTTCTTGACCGCAACGCAGATTTTAAATAATAAAAATAAACAAAAATAAAACTAGGTTGTACAAAAACCTTTCATCTCACATTAAAACAATTTTAATAATATTTTATTCCAATTTGTTGGTAACTCCTACCCAGTGCTTTATTCTAGATGTAAAGCAGATAGAGGGACTCTCCTACATTTGCTGTGGTCTTGCCCTGATATAGAAGAATATTGGAAAGATCTTAGAGGTTGCCGTATTTGTAGATACTAATGTGCCTATAGAGCCTAGGCTTGCCCTCTTAGGAGATACTACACTATTTGATCAACAAAGTATTCGTGTGAGATTTGATTTGTCAGACTAACCCTACTAGCAGCCATAAAATGTATAATTTTGAGATGGAAGGATTTCTAAACCACCTTCTACTTGCATGTGGATTAAAGAAGTGTCATCTCATATGCCTCTGGAAAAAATTGTTTCGTTTGAAAAAGTGGCAAGATTTGTCAAATACTGGGGCAGCTTCATTTCTTACTTGGATATAACAGGACAGAATGCTTAGAACCTGACTTTGTTTTCTTGCCTCATTTTATTCATGGTTTAGTTGTGGCACTACGGGTTGGGGGTTTGGGACATGTATAGGGCAGTATGTGTGGGGAAGAAATATCTATTTCGATTATTCTGTACTTTGTTTAGTGGGTTTTTCCAAGTTAAATACAATGTTCAATTTGTTGGTAAAATATTAACATTTGTAAAATAGTCAATAATTAAAATGATTCAAAAATACATTAGAATAACTAATTGAAGAGTAATAATGTGCATTTATTAAGAAAAATGCTCAGTTATTCTTATGTGTTTCAAAATCAAAATGAGTGTCAAGTTTTCATACTTTACATTACAAGTAGTACGTTCAATATCACTTAAATGATTTGGTTTGTCTTTAGTGTCTTATTCATAAAATAAAGTCCAGAAGTTTGTAATTGGCCATAGTTCAAAATAATGACTGGCTGCACAATGTAATTGCTGTATTTCATTTTTGCAGATCTTCAAAAGGACTTTTAAGACATGAGGTGTGACATCAACAGTTTATATAAAATAAGTGTACATGTTTGTCTGCTGCCCATCTGCTTCTGAAGAGACGGACCCTTTATTTCTCTGAAATATACTTTGAGGAATCATTATGTATGAATAATGCCATTTATTTTTCTGTAATAACTGTATTCCTTCTCTAATAGAAATGTCTCCTTTTCACTTGTAAATCAGATTTAGATTTGACTTTTTTCCACCAGCGTATTAAACAGAAATACACAAAATACAAATCTCTTCCTGTGTTACAGTCTGGGTAATATTACACATGACACATAAATAGGCGGCAGCTGAATAAAACAAGTAACTATTAATTTAAGCACAAATTTATTCCAAACCATTTCTTGAGCAGTATAAAACAACATTGATGGACAAACACAGAACTGGATTAGACAGCAATATTTAAACCTCCGCCTCATTTGGCCATGTCAATGAGACTCTGCAGTGATGTTGGAACCCAGGTTTTCTCACCTTGGACAAACACCACTCCACGCTCGATGTAGATGACTATTCTGCCAAATGTGAATAGCTGTTTGCCCATGTGCCGTTTGGCTACCAGTGGCATGAAGACTATGCCATTCTCCTCTGCCTTGGCCTGGACTAGATCTTTAAAGTTGGTGGGTACAGATGCTGGCACCGCTGCCATTCCTGGTGGCCGTGTGGCAGGGTTCTCCACTTCGCGCCGCTCAGGCTGAAGCTCGCACTGGAAATCCTTCCTTCTCTCTGTCTGAATCAGGTATGCAATGTTCTCTCTTGCTCCAGGTTGCATATAACCGCCTGCAAGGACAACAAACGTATGAGAAGTTGAAGGTAGAATGAATAAATTCAGTAAACATTATTTTTTTTAGCATGTGACTGACCGAGTCCAGAAGCAACGGCACGGTTCATGATGTCGAGGGCTTCGTTGAGTTTTTCTTTGACCAGTGGGTGACTGAGCAGGTTCTCTGAGAGCAAGCCCTTCCAGCCCAGATACCATTTAGTAATCTCCTCGTAGTTTGGGTTGTTACTGAGCCAAGAGCACAACACCTGCAACAGGAGACAAAGAAACACTTTTACAAATGTAGGAGGGCCTACAAGACATCAGTGTGTCATCCAGAGCCATACCTATTGATTTGGACTCATTTGTATGTGTTTATTTTTATATATAAAATCTATCACCATTTACTGGCATTATATGAATCACCAAGAACTCCACTAAAGACCTTCTGTAATGATAACCTTGGATAAAAATATCACGGTTTCACTGTATTGTGATTACTGTACAGCAGAAAATGTTGGCGGTTTCAAAACCTTGACTTTTACAAACCACAGTATACCTTAAAAATGGTTATCGTCCCATGCCTACCTACATCTTAAATGAAAGTTTAATTTAAGTGAACTATACGAACTAAAAACATTCTTAACCCTTGTGTACTGTTTAAGTTTACTTCCCTTTTGTTGTGGCTTTTTTTCCCCCATTGACTTCCATTATAATGACATTTTTTATTGCAAAGCCATGTACACCATATCATCATGCATTCAGTTGGCAGCATTAACCCTTTAGATAGGCATGTGCAAAAAAGGTTCTGGCTTTTATAAGGAGTTCTATGGAACAGCAGATTTTTTGTGTGTGTGTGTGTGTGTGTGTGTGTGTGTGTGTGTGTGTGTGTGT
>CAIGQZ010001345.1:4271189-4290365 GCA_903798205.1 Danio tinwini
GACTGACTGACTGACTGACTGACTGACTGACTGACTGACTGACTGACAGACAGACAGACAGACAGACAGACGGATAGATGGATGGATGGATGGATGGATGGATGGATGGATGGATAGATAGATAGATGGATGGAAACATGGCTACATGGATAGACAGATAGGTAGATGTATAGACTGATAGACGGACAGACAGACGGACAGACAGATGGATAGACAGACAGATAGATAGATAGACGGACAGATGGCAGACGAATAGACAGACGGACAGACAGGCGGACAGACGGATAGACAGACGGATAGACAGAGATAGACAGACGGACGGAAGGACGGATGGCAGACGGATAGACAGACAGACAGAGATAGACAGATAGATAGACGGATGAATGGATGGATGGATGGATAGACAACAGTTCAAGGCAGCTGCATATAGTGTGAGTACACCCTAAGAGAGTTTGAAGCATTTTAAAAGCGCATAAAGAAGTTTAATAAAGATTAATTTTATTGTATGATTTACATGACGAAGACAATGCAATGTTATTTTAAATTTGATTATTCAGTTTCTGAAAGCCATAAAGCACTGTTTACTTCATATTAATATATAAAATATATACTTCATATTAATATAATAAGCTTTTCACTCATCATAGCACACGTGCTGCTGCTGATGTGACAATAAAAGTGATTTGATTTGCTCCATTGTGTTTACGGCTGGGCGATTTAGCCTAAAATCAAAATCTAATTGAACATTCTACCTCGATTATGATTAATGAATGATTATTTTATTTATTTTATTTTTTGGGCCTCATAGTTCACTGACAAGTTTTGTACATTAATTATATTCACATATTACAAGTCAGAGATTTTTGACTGAAGGGTGCATTACTTGATTTTAAAATATTTGAAGGAAACACGCACTATCTATGATTATTTATTGAACATTATCATAGAAACGTACGACATATAGTTACATTTTTTTGAGAGGTGCGCAGGTATACAAGCTCACGAAGGCTGCGCTAGACCATACGCGTGCGCTTGACACAGAAGTATAAATCAGCCTTAACAGAGTGGGGAAACGTGACTGCACACACAGTATAGAAAGTAACTGAAAAAATTGACCTGGAAAAAATTAGATTGATTATAGGTTCTGAATGTCAATTTCGATTACTTTTCGATTAATTGTGTTTATTTATGACTGTAGTTTGTTTATTATATGTATATACTAACTTACATAAAAATATTTTTATATTTCATTCCCCTACAAAATCATCCCAATAAATCTAATTGAATGACTTTTCAAACAGAGCTATTTAAATCATCTGGTGAAAATGTATTTATATCGCAAAGAGAAAAAAATATTGCAATGTCAAATCCTTCCAATATCGTGCAACCCTAATTAAAATAATTAAAATGTACCTTTAGTGGATCCCAACTGCGAAGTTTTTCTTTCAACAAAGGATGCACAACAGACACAGCTAGATCTCCCAAACCCATAGTCTTATACTCCTGGTAGAACTCAGTCTGCAGCTGCTCGAAGATCTTAGCGCACTCCTGAAGGCTAAGTGCAGGGTCTGCCTCTTTATCGTCTGCTTCAAAACGCTCAACCAGACTCATCACCTGCTC
This sequence comes from Danio tinwini, assembly GCA_903798205.1. Lineage (NCBI taxonomy): Eukaryota > Metazoa > Chordata > Actinopteri > Cypriniformes > Danionidae > Danio > Danio tinwini. The sequence continues at coordinate 4,272,810 of CAIGQZ010001345.1, forward strand.
TAGCCGGCCAAGAGTCTCCTCCTCCTCTGCCAGCCGCACCTGCAGGGCATCGCTCTCATGGGTCAGAGTCACCACTGTGTCCTTCTCATGCTGGAGAAGTCGAGCACTCTACACACACAGCACAAACACAAAGACTGTTTAACAGAAGTTACAAATGCCACACTTTGTTTATATATTAAGTAATTATAGTACAGGTGATTTTACACTTTAGTTTATAATAGTCAATCATGGGGCGTCACAGTGGCTCAGTGATTAGCATCGTCGCCTCACAGCAAGAAGGTCACTGGTTTGAGTCAAAAGACATGCGGTATAGGTAAACTGAATAAGCTAAATTTGCCATAGTGTATGTGTGAATGCATAGGTGTATGGATGTTTCCCAGTGCTGGGTTGTGGCTGGAAGGGCATCTGCTGTGTAAAACATATGCAGGATAAGTTGGCGGTTTATTCCGCTGTGACGACCCCTAATTAATAAAGGGACTCTGCTGAAGGAAAATGAATGAATGAATAGTTAATCAAATGTTTATAAGTCAGTTAGACTCATTTAAGCTGCCCACAGATATATACACTAGATATCGAATACAGACCCTGAACATGTCAATAGCGCCGCCATATTTGTACAGTGCTCCCAAAACAAGTCATTCAACTGCACTAATCAAGACTAAAGTCAATCAGAAGATGCTGGACTTTAGCATTGTGTACGGGTAACGAGCAAACAAAGAAAACAAAGTACAAAGGCAGAACATTTCATAAGTAAGATTTCGTTTTTTATGTTTTTGTATGTTACGAACTTTTATGCTAAACAAATAACGTTATTAATGATAATACAGTCTCTTACTGAACTGACCATTAGGCAAAGAAGCACCAACTCGCACTAAATATGCTTATGCTAGTTTGGTTGAATAAAATCAGCAAACAATGTAAATGAAATATGACAACAAGATGCTGTGGCGCCAGATACTTGTATTATTGTCGGCTAAGAGAACGAGTCGTTCATTATGGAGATTCATTCACAAACTAATCTCTCCCTCTGTTAGAAGAACATGTGAAAACAGGAGAGAGGGTGTTTCAGGACACAGATTAGATCAAATTTAACAGGGAGGGAGGATAAAACATTTCCATGCACACATACACATGCTCTTTGTCGGCAATGCCCGTGTGGTCACTTATCAATCAATGTGGAAAAGTGATGTAAAATTATCATTTTCGGATTTTAAATAAATATTTGCATACTGACCACCGGGAAAACTCCCAATCATAGTTATATGTATAAATATGTATATACCTCTGGCTCTTAATAGCCAGTCCTCCACTGCACCTTCATTTTAAATGAGCGCTACCCTGTACTAAAATGGCAGCTCTATTGACACATTCCTTTCAATAGACACCAATAGCGTAGGTGACATCTAACGTAAATATCTATGACAACTGCCTAGCATCCTAGTAACTACCTAGCAACGCCATAGAAATAGAGTTGCCTACTTTGTCACTAAACAAGGCAAATTCTGGCTGCTGATTTTTCCACAAGAAAATTGTTTGATTGATTTTTTTCCCTCAGTATTTTTAAAGCTATAAAAAATTTATGAACAAGATTCACTCCCTGCTAGCAGATGGTTCTTATAGAACAGCACAAATAGAAGTCTTTTATTGGTTACTGATGAAAATAAATCAGTTGTGCTAATATTTAATAAACATTGACATAAATCTTCTAAGAAAATACCATTTAATCTCTCCCAAAGACAATAGGTTCTCCTTATACATGCATCATCCTCAAGTGTCATGATCAGCACTGCTGCTACTGTATGGTTAAAAGCAGTGGTTCCCGGTCCATGGATCAATTGGTACAAAGCCGCACAATAAATCATTAATTATTTCTGTTTTACTTGAAACAGAATGAGTCTGAACAATCTTTTACTTTGAAAAAGTGAAAAAAAATTGTCAAGTGTTGACCAATCCGTGGTGATAGGTGGTGGGTTGAAAATAAGAAATCTGTCATTTACTTTACTTGTTCCAAAACTTTGAGTTTCTTTTTTCTGTCAAACACAACAGAAGATATTTTGAAGAAAGCTGGAACCCTGTAACCACTGACTTCTAACTGAGGAAAACAAATACTATTAAAGTCAATGGCTACAGATTTGCAGCTTTCTTCAAAATATCTTCTTTTGTGTTCGACAGAAGATAAAAGAGGTTTGGAACCTCTTGTGTGAACTACCCCTTTAAATCTTTGATTAAATGTAAAATTACTTCAGACTTGAATATTTGTTTTATAATTAAAATGATTTCAAACTGTCTACAGCATCCATCTACACTATAGACCATTTCAATGTGGTGAAGTCATTGGCCCATGAACATTTCCTATTTATTGTCAAACGATTTTATAACTGTAAAATAAGGCAATCCAATCATAACTTTACGTTAAAACAGCTAGCATAACATTATGTATCAATATTTAAAACTTTCTGAATTCCCAAAAGCTATAGAAATTAACAATGTATAAAAAGTCTATAACTGTTTTACTTCAAGCTTTTTTTTAATTCAAACCTTCAGCTAAAACTTTTTTAAGTCAGCATCTAGGTTTGTCTTGTCAAACGTTTTATCTAGATTAATCTTTTCTAATTCATTTAGGGCGTGTGTACGAGTGTTGTACCTGCAGGATGTCTTGCTCTGTGAGCTCAATGAGCAGTTTGAGGTTGTGTTCGAGCTCTGGAAGTGCAAAGCCGGAACTCTTCTGCTCTCGTGTGCTCACACTCAGAGGGGCCTCCTCGGGAACACTGTGCTTCTGACTCATATGACTGTAACTGTTATACACCTTCTGCTCTCTGCCTGTCATATCGATCACCTGAAACACATGAGAGAGTGGCCCATTGCTTACTGTGAAATGTGTTTAAACAGTTCTTGTGCAATAATGTTTGTGATCTCACCTTGACCTGAGCCAGTTCTCCAGCAGGTCTGCTCATGCTCATGTTGGCCCGCGTACCATGTGCTTTCAGATCGTCCACAGTCCTGTAAGAATATTTAGGCTTTTTCTTTGCTGTTCCAGGTTCTTTACGCCATTGCCCCAACTCCTTCTGAAATTCCTGCAAAAAAAGAGGAAAGATGAAGCAAACAGTGTTCATTTAAAAGCAGATCGAGACTCATCTTTTAAGGGATCTAGTTTGCTTGGTGCACACCATGATTCAGATGGCAGCATTCACACTTATTCAAACAAACCACACTAACAAACTAATAGTACCAGAATTCACTTCAATTAATATGAAACCTTCCACCGATAAATTGCACCAGGTCAAAATTGCATTGTAAAGGGGGACAAAATACAAGTTTCAATAGTAACTCTCATTCACCAATAATCTAAATGTAAGAGTGATCGACTTACTTGACATTAATTGCAATTATTTAAATATGTGCATTTTTTAAAGAATAGTGGCAGAAAAAAATTACCACACCCATTTGATAAAGCCAATAAAAGAAAAGTAATTAATATTTTGGCAGTTTTTTTGCTTGTTTGTTTGATTTGTTTTAGCTAAATAATGCTTGACATAAAACCAAGTTGACTTTTATGTTAACTAGATCAATGTAAACACAGCTCACTATGAATACACTTATACACTTGTAATTTGCTTAAACCCTTCCTAACTTTATTAAGAACTATTTTAGGTCCAAGTGGTATTTATAAGGAATTGGCTGCAAGAAGAGTAAATCTGTTTGTAAAGCATAAAGCGTCATCTGTTGTTAAAAACTAACCTCAGAATTGATTTAAGAAAGAATAGCGTTGCAGAACTGTCAGAAAAGATGCAGAATCGAAATCTCAAACTATTTTGCATCACAAAGAATCAGAACACACACACAAAACAAAAAAAACTCTCTTTAAGTATACTGGGGCCTTTCAGCTAGATGCCACCAAAAACACTACTTTAGTGTTGACTTACTTCCTCCTCTTCCTCCTCAGAGTCGACAACAGGGAAATCCTGCAGTGACTGCTGGGTCCTCTCACTGCCATATGCACCAACCGCTCCTTTCCCTTTCCTCAACTTGGCCTCAATAGGATTCACAATACCTGCAGACAAAGACATTCAAGGAATGTCCATATCATTTAAATATACTAATAATCAGAATACTGAGGTATAAAAACAAAGGGCTGATTTGTTGTACCCTGAGCATTTTTTCCCAATCCTTTTCCAGGAACGTAACCCATCTTCTGCAGGAGCTTTTGACCAATCCCTCGTGTGTGTTTCTCCCAGTTTCCCAAGTCCTGCCCTGTTCTGATGCCACCTGCAAACCTCTGGGATGTCTTAAAGCTCCCACCCTGAAATAAAGAATTCAAAGACAAATATTACACCAGCGTAATAAGACTTATTTTATTGTTTTAACCAGCAGGTTTGCATTACAATTTTAATCTTTTTTAAATAAATGCTGTACTTGTGAACTTTCAACTTGAAAGAATTTCAAAGAAGCCTGGAATAAATATACCAATATCGATAACAAAAGTATTAAGCAGCACAACTGATTTCAATAGTAAAATAACTTTTAAACAAAAAGCTTCCGGGCATCAGAGCATTAAATCGATTTCAGAATGATCATGTATCATTTAAAACTGCAACAAAAGAGCTTTGTAAAGCATTGCATTTCAAAACATTTATTAATAAAATATTTTACATTTAAATTATATTTTACAGTATTACTTTTGGCAAGTTTAAAAGTATTTAAAAACATGTAAATAAATTAAAGCCCAGAGTTTTTGGACCCAATGATCAAAACCAAAGATTCCCTATTATTTGAAGACATCTCAATCTACCGTTTGAAGCTTTTTGGGAGCAGCAGCTCGGGGCGGAGGAGGTGCATCTCCACTATCAGAATCATCTGAACCCTCCCGCTCTGCTTTTTCCTCAGCTGCAGTCTTTCGCAGGCCAGCACTCACAAAGCTCACGGGGGTGGAATAGTCTTTCGCTCTGTGTGGTTACAAATCAAGGTCATTTATTTAGTATTTGTATAGCACAACAACATTAATATTGATCAAAGTGCTTCACAGACATGGCAAAATAACAATAATTAGAAAAAAACACAGTGAACAGTACAATAAATGAAAATATAAAAATTATTTTAAAAGATCTGTAGTCATGAGTACTAAAAGCTAAGTTTTATAAGTGAGCCAAAGAGAAGAGGTAGGTTTTGACAGATTTTTCTGGAAACATTTAATGTAGATGATGAAGCTGTAATTATCAATTCAAAAGTTCAATATCAATACAAAATGCCAAATATTAATACAAAACACTTAAACCGCTCCTTTCCCTTTGCAATGCTGGTGTAAATAATTTAGAATTGATGAATAAAAACAAAATACAAATGTACAGACTTTTATTAAATAGACTTATCTTATGTGTGAATGTCACTTTATTTTGAATAAGGTTTCCTTATTACACAATTATAAAAAAAAATAATAATTTAAGATTTCTTCAATAATACTTTTGTGTCTTACCTTTCAGTTTTGTCTTTCACAAAAAGCACATAAATGTAAATAGGGCAGCAGCATGCTTAATGTCAAAAAGCTACAAAAAATTACTTTAACTGCTGTTATTTTTATTATTATATTATATTTTTATTACCTGAAAAACTTTGTTAATACATTATTTAATACATCTTTTATTTAAAAAAGATATTCTAAGTTCTCTAGCTGTTTGACAACAACAACAACCAAGTACCTTTTCCCTCCAAAGCTGGGCCGTTCATCATCAGAGTCCTGCTCTGCCCAAATCCCATAAGTTGCTTCTTCTTTAGTCTGTCTGTATCTGCGTCTGTCTGGATTGAACTCGTTGGCCAAGTCCCACTCCGACACCTCAAACTTCTCAATCTCCACACCATCCTCCTCCTCATCATCACCCCTACGCCCATACAAATGGGACATAGACATCTTTCTGTTGAAAAGAAATTCATGTTTTAATCCAGGGGTTTCCAGTTGGCTAAAAGGGATTATTATTGGGTTATGAAAACTTAAATTGTATCAAAATTAAAATAAAGCATTATACAGTGTTATAGAGCAGGGGTTCCCAAACTTTTCAGCCCATGACCCCCAAAATAACAATGCCAGAGACTCACTGCCCCCGCATTGCTCTGAGGTGGTTATAAATATATAAATGTTGCACACACAAAAATAACACACAATAAACACAAGCATATCGACAACACAAAAAAGTGCAAAAGTCTAACAACAATTGGCTATAATTTTTATAGACATTTATAAATTAGTTTAATTTAATATTAACCTCACCTAATGAGAACGGTGGGCACAATGTTTTCAGCACAAGACTGTTTTAATTTTGGAAACCGCCACTCAGAGATCATTCTCAATGTTCAGCTGTGGCCTGTATTTACGTTTAATTGGTTGCCATAAAGGTGTCAGAAAGTTTTACCTGGTGCTATAAAATCAATCTGTTGCAGCCGACGCTATTGATAGAGGTATAGTTGGATTTATATTCGGATATTCAGACATTCTCCTTATTAATATAATTTTAGAAAATAATTCTTTGCAAATTCTAAATAGGGAAATCATATTAGCAGTCAATGACTATCAAAGTACAGCATTGTTCACAGTCAATTAGATAGTGTTAATGTTGTTTTGAAGACATACTTGCATGCTAATTCAAATCGAATATTCAAAGTAACATGGTAAACGATACAGAGACTTCTAAATGAACGAATGTGCGAATATAAAACCAACTTTAACTCTATACGCTATTGCTGTGTTGTTAATCTAACGTAAACACACCAATCTAATAAAAGAAATAATTTAAAGGCTGATGGCTTTTTTGAATGTTGTTGCTTTTTTATGAAACTATTAACTAATTTTATATATTTTCTGGGTTATGGATAAAATATGGTAATTCTAATAGCTTAATAAGATTTACTTGACTTTTGGAAATCACCAAGCGACCCCCTGTCCCGCGACCCCCACTTTGGGAACCACTGGTATAGAGAACAAACTATTTGAACGTAACGTTACATATTTATGTTGTTGACGTATTAATTAGGTAGCAATACATGAAAATATATTAGTATTTAGATATAATATATATACGTTAGTTGCGTAAAATTGTAGGATAACATCTCTCACATTTGCAAAGTGGTGTTTGAGGGTCTTTTGGGTCTACATAGGATTAAGAAACATAACTTACATAAGCAAAACAGTAATGTTAGATACATAAGCACAAATATTCGTTCATAGTGTGTTCTCAGATGACAAAATAACTATGATTAGTAGGGTACGTGAAGCAAACGTTTCCAAAACAATATTCATGTTAGCATAGCAATGCCATTCTGTTGTAAACAACGACACGTACCTTCCTTTAAGTCAGTAATTGTCTATATTCCGTCACGGTCAACTCTGAAATAAACTGCTGTGTTTAAAAATAACAGAGTGCAAGCAAATTTACCTGAAAATGTGGTTTCTCACTATCAACTTCAGTTTATCCAACAGTAACTTCCTGTTGGGACCGGAAGCAGAGCAGTGACATCAGAGCGACGCAGAGGTCAGAAACCCTCTCTCACAGCCATCTTGGATCCTGTGCCCTGAACTAGTGAGTACTCCTGCGTAAAATCTACTGTCATCCAACGTTGCTTCAGTCATATCAATACATAATTTGTAGCTTATGTTGATAATTGAGTGTACCTGTTCGTCGAACGGTAAAGATTTGTAAATTTGGATGATTTATTGAAGAAATATCTTTATAAATACAACCGGCTGACTGTTCAAAATGGGGGAGCGAGACGCACCACCGATCGCTGTACTTTAGTCGTGAGCTTTGTGTCTGAAGAAATCTTTAAACAATACAAAAAGTAGCGCTAAATACAACTATAGCGATGTTTGTGAGAAATCTGTAATTTAATTGTAAGAAAGGTAGCTGCGTGACGTGCGACAATAAACACTGACTGGATAATGAATTTCGCTGCTTAAACATATAACGTTACTATGAATACACGCTGTGGTAACCGTATAACCTAACGTGTCATTATAAAGCATTATAAACTAATTCCTAAAAAAAAGTTTTGTTTTCGTTTGTGTAATGCGTTTCTCTCATTCAGCAGTAACGTGACAGAGCTCCTCTGTTAACATACACACGTGAAATGTGCATCAGTGCACGCGCACACATAAACAGCGTGTGAAACTGTTTGGGGAACGTTATACGAGTCTTATTTGTTCAATTTGCCTGTTTAGAATTGATAAAGCTCACAAATTCTGTTTGGTGGCCCTGTGAAATGTTATCATGTGGCTCAATACTTGTGACCACAGCAGTGTTTAACTGAGCCGGCAGTGGGACAGCTGACAGCCAGCAGAGGCCTACAGAAAGAGGCCTAGAGTGCAATACTGCTGTTTCAATAGAAAAAGACTTATGAACACAAAGAACTGACTAACACGTGTCTAAGCCTTCATGCATTCTTTACAAAGCTTATAATATATTGTTTCTGATTTCTGTTTTAGTCCAGAATGCCAGGCGAAGCCACAGAAACTGTCCCTGTTACAGAGCAGGAGATGCAGCAGCCCCAGGCTGAGACAGGTTGGTAATGCTTTTAAAAAGTGCATGTCTGATACTAAACACTGGTTGTCTGAGGGGTCCTGGAGATATTGCTTATCGTACTGGTCTTTTTAAAGCCATTATTGAAATGTTGCTCATTCTATTCAGGGTGTTATTGCACCTGTTTTAGGCTTTCTTCAGGTTTCTTTTAGGGTCGTCTTGCAGCTGTTGTAGAGATTTCGCAAAACAAGTTTCTCTAGTCAGAGTAGTGTAGGGTGGGGATGCAGTTTTGAGTCAATCTTTCTCCACCTAGAGGTTTTAGGTTAATGTGCATGACTCCTCCCTGGGTAAAAAAAAATTAAAATAGTCCTTTTAAAGGCAGGGCTCCATAATAACGGTGCCACCAAGTTCTACAAATGAAGGCTCCAGCATCACATGTGCAAAATAAAATATTGCATGTTTTGTCTCAGAAATGTAGTTAACTGTAGTTTGAGCTAGGGTTACAGTTATTTACTCAGTTCATTAATAAACATATATCTGTCAACATGGTAACAAATTCATCATAACCGCAGGTGTAGCTCCACTGCTATGATAAAAAGCTCATTTAAAAATATTTAGTTTTGTGGGTATTTATGTAAAAAAAAAAGTTTAAGTTCATAGTTTGTTTATAGACTTAAACTAATTAAAATTGCATGCACAACAAGTAAATATCTATATGAGAACTACAAATATGACAATTTATTTGGATTCTTGTTAAGTGTAAAATAACTTGCAATAAAAACACTGGTATAAATGCGCAAAATCAGACTTTGCTTTTAATCCGTCGCCAATATAAATGTACAATAAATAATACAATACAATTCATAGGGTATGCCATTTTCTGTCAAAAATGTCATTGCATTAAGTTAATACCGTTACATTAAGTTACAAGTAAATCCATAGATGATTAAATTTTTCACAGTGTTTCTCCTGTTTTACTTGTTCTGCTGTTTGTTAGCAATTTAAATATTCATCAAAGTATATTTTGTTTCAGAAAATTGTCACACTAGTTTAAAAGGTCATTAAACCCTGTTGACCTTTATTTGAATGAAAATGCTATGTTACGAGGAAATGACAGAACATTTGTTTCTGAAGTAATCCAGGACCACCTTAGTCAACAGTTGGTTTGTCTGTACAGTTTATTGAAGCTTAACGGTTTGTGTGAATGGAGTATGGACATTGCACCTCTGCATGGTTTTCCTAACATTGCACTGGTTTTAGTAATCATGACTTAAATAGTTGTTTCCCCTAGGATGTTGTGTGGGATTAGAAAGTGTTCTGTTTGCTTTTTAGGAATTTGCTGTTCAAAAAATTGCAATTGTATTGGCAAGATCTTTTTTTAAGGAACATGAGCATATATTTCAGATTGGGTACAAATTAAGAAGTTTCTTTATGATCTCGGTTAAGGAACACCAGTATTTGTCCAAAGCTTGGAGTACAACAGGCATTTTGTTTGCATTTTACAATGTAAATATTAAGACACAAAAAAACTAAGTTTTATAGCTTTGTGAAGTCAACTTGTAAGTATACAAACACTCTAGGATGCTACCATTTATAATAAGCTGAAGTTATGACTACAAGGCTGTGAAATAACCCAAGAACGGGCATATTTGTTATAGTAAACAAACAATGTAGTTTTGATTTAATTGTTTTCTTACTAATTCAAGAGAAAATAGTGTGTTTGCCTTGCCTAGAAAGATATGGATTTACTGTGCTTTGATATTATTTCAAGATATATGCATTTGTACCTTTTTTAAATTGAGTTCATGAACCGTATATAGCAAAAATAGTGGTGTCAAAAGAACCAGTACTTCGGTACCAAGTTGGTACAAAAAAAAATCAACACTTCCATGTTTTCTTAAACACTGGTACAGAGGGCCTGGTTCGGTGCCATAAGTGAAAGCATCTAATGCTGCTAATGAAACTGCTCTGAATCCACTTGTTGTTAAGAGGAAAGCCACAATATGAACAATTACTAACCAAATAGTGATCCTGTATTTAATATCTCTTCTATTCTGCACTGAAATGTGCAGCAATGAAGCCCATAAACACTTGCCACATGCTTGGATTGCAGACCCAAACATGACAATCTTCCGTAGAACTGAACATGCATTAGATTTAAATATTTTAGTCTCATATTTTAGTTATGCTGCACTGCTGAAATGCTCAGATAGGCTATACGTTTCAGTTAATTCTTGGCATTTTATAAGACAGACGTATCAATGTTCTAGATTGTTATAACTAATTGTATATTTTACTATAATACTGTTTACCATTTCTTTTTCTTATTTTATTTCTTACATTAGGCCTATGATAAAGCACCTTCTGACTAAATAATATAGATGCACTATCTCTGTCTTTTATAAACGATTTTGATTCTGTATCATGATTTGTTTTTTGTTCATGCTTTTTAGACATGCTTTTTTTTTTTGCTTTGGTGTAGAAAAATTTATTTTTAACTATCTTGGTACTGTGACAACCCTATTAGGATGTTAATGTGATCATATTTGCACTGTGTTTACTGACAAGTGTGTAGATTTTTGCATGTGGAGTTTATTGCAGTCTCATTTTTTTTTAACAAGATTTGGTCTGTTTGATTTGCTTTGGTAGCCAGTTGTGCATTTGAGGATCAGTTTAACACTTGTGCAACTAAAAGCATCCTTTGTAACCAGCATGGATGTGAAGTATTACACCATGCAACTTTTTAATTGCCAAAAAGTCACTCTAGCCCTTTTATTTCCATTAGCCACACCTGCTGCTGCAGCCCCTGCCCCCTCTCAGGCAAAGCCTAAAGATGGCAAAACTAACCCTAAACTGTCCTCATCTCCTCATACCACTGCTCCTAAGCCTGTTCCTGCAGGACGCAGGAAACGCTCTTCTCTATCTGCTTCCTCAAGCTCCCCTACCTCTCCTAAATCTGCCTCTGGCCCTCGTGCTACCCCTCCATGCTCTCCTTTAGCGTCTCCTCCTGCTGACTCGCCTTTAGCTGGGAAAACTGAGCAAACTGCTCCCAAGGTGGTAAAGGCTGGCAAGCAAGGGAAGCAACAAAAAGCAAAGAATTTTAAACCTGCTGAACAAGAGCAGGTGCCTTCCTCTACTCTCAAGCTTGCTCAAGAGTCTGCAGCTCTGCCAGTTCTTGCTATACCAGAGGTAGCCAAACCAGCAGGTACTGCAGATGCTATGCCTGTCTCTCCCAAAGTTGCTGTGGCTCCTGTGGCATTTAAAGTAACTTCCAAAGCAGCTGCCCCAGCACCAAAATCATTTACAGAAGCTGTGGCTTCTAGTCCACCCAAAGTGTCTGAAGTCTCCAAAGTTGCAGCTGAAGCACCAAGCATTGCTGTTTCAGAAACTAAGACTACTTCACCGAAAGCACCTACTAAGCCTGGCCCAGCCCGGCCAAATGCCCCAGCCACTGGTACTCTCCCAAAGCCTGCTCCTTTGGCAACATTTGAGGATGATGATCTCCCACCTCTCCTACCACCTGAGAATCCTTTTACATTGCCTGCTTTCCCCCCCATGCCACCTACTACAATTACTGTTACCCCAACAGTTCCTAATGCTGAACCTATTAGTAAAGTTGAATCTGCCCGTAAAGCAAAAGCTGCTTCTAAAGCTAAACCAGCTTCTAAAGTTGATCCTGTCCCCACCCCTAAATGTGCCACTACTCCTGTAGAGAAAGCAGCAGTTGCCCCTAAAATTGAGGCTGCATCAAAGGTTGAGCCTGTCCAAATCTCTAAACCTGAGGCTCCCTCTAAAAATGAGGCTGCTGCACCTAAAGTTAAGTCTGCTCCAACTCCTAAACCTGAGTCCGTTCCTGCCCCTAAACCTGAGGTTCCCACTAAGAAAGAAATTGCTGCTGCACCTCAAGCCAAGGCTGCCCCAAGTCCAAAAGCTGAGCCTGTTTCAGCCCTTAAACCAGAGGTTCCTGCTAAGAAAGAGGCAGCTGCACCTAAAGCTAAGGTTGCACCAGCTCCTAAAGCTGAGCCTGACCCCAAACCTGAGGCTCAAGTTAAGAATGAGGCTGCTGTACCTAAATCTAAGGCTGCCCCAGCTCTTAAAGCTGAGACTGTTCCCGTCTCCAAACCTGAGGCTCCTGTTAAGAATGAGGCTGCTGCACCTAAAGCCAAGGCTGCACCTGCTCCTAAAGCTGAGCCTGTTCCTACCCCCAAACCTGAGGCTCCCGTTAAGAATGAGGCTGCTGCACCTAAATCCAAGGCTGCTCTAGCTTCCAAAGCTGAATCAGTTTATGCGGCCAAACCTGAGGCTCCTGTTAAAAATGAGGCTGCTGCACCTAAAGCTAAGGCGGCTGTTAAGACTGATGCTGCCACTGCCCCTAAAGCCAAGGCTGCCCCAAGCCCTAAAGCTGAGGCTGCTGCAAAGAACGAGGCTGCTGCTGCACCTAAAGCGAAGTCTGTCTCTAGCCCCAAACCTGAGCCTGTCCCTGCCCTTAATGTTGAGACTTTTGCATCTAAAGTTAAATCTACCCCTGGTCCTAAAGATAAGGCTGCTCCTGCCCCCAAAATTGATGCTTCTGCTCCGGTCATCAAATCTGAGCCTGTTCTTGCCCCTATAATTGAGGCTGCTCCTACACCTAAAGTCAAGTCTAGTCCTAAAGATAAGCCTGCTCCTGCCCCTAAAGTGGAGGCTGCCCATGCCCTTACACCGGAGTCTGTTCCTGCTTTTAAGATTGATTCTGCTCCTGCCTCTAAAGTTAAGACTGTTGCTGGTCCTAAAGCTGAGACAGTGACTTCTACTAAAGTTGAGGCTCCTAAGATTGAAGCTACTCCTAAAGTTGAGACTGCTACTACAAAAGCTGAAAAAACTGCTCCTAAATCTAAATCTGCTCCTGCTGCTAAAGTTAAGCCTGCCCCTAAAGTTGAGACTGCTCCTGCCCCTAAAGTTGAGGCTGCTCCTGCCCCTAAAGTCAAGCCTACTACTCCATCTAAAGTTGAGCAAACCCCAACCACTAAAGCTGAGCCTGTCCCTGCTCCTAAAATTGACCAAGCCACTGTTCCCAAACCAGTTAAAGTCTCATCCTTACTGGAGCCAGTCATCAAGAACGACACTGGTATCTCTTTTTCTCTTTCTGTTTGTCTTTCTTTCTACTTTTATGTTGGTATGTCTCAGACTTTGAGTGACGATAAAACTTTACTTGGTACCTTTCAGAAAGTTGTTGGAAAAGCACAGGGCTAGTATTAATTGAGTTTTGAGTTTATCAACATGAATAGTTGTATTGTTAACTTGAGTTTTGTACTTTGTTTAATGGCTTTTTTGGCTTCCATCTTGTATCAGTGTATAAAAGTAGTTGTAAAATTTAAGCACAGTAAAAATTATTTACACTTCACTGCAATTGAACACTTTGATTTGTTTTATCTGGATGCTGGTAAAAATATGTTCTGTTGTTCTAATGGTAAACTAACAGTGTATCTGCATGTTTAAGGGTCTGGAACTGAATCTGACAGTGATGAATCTGTTCCTGACCTGGAGGAAGGAGACTCTGCACAGACACAAACACAGCAGGCACAGGTAAGATGTCTATTAGTAATGTTTTTGGCCCTTATTTGTTTACTTTTTTGTTGTTGTTTTTTAAACCTGTCATGAACTAAAATTGCATTCCCATTCCTTAGCTTGCAGCTGCAGCCGAAATCGACGAGGAACCTGTCAGCAAAGCAAAACAAAGCAGAAGTGAGAAAAAAGCTCGCAAGGTAGGTCTTCCTCAGAAACCTGTTGAATCAAATTACAATGCGTGCACAGTTGTTAAACTGTATCCTTACCTTCTTTTGCCAGGCTATGTCCAAACTGGGGTTGAGACAAGTTGCCGGTGTTACCAGGGTAACTATTCGCAAATCCAAGAACATTCTCTTTGTCATCACCAAACCAGATGTCTACAAAAGTCCAGCTTCAGATACTTACATTGTCTTCGGCGAGGCCAAGGTAAAAAGTAGGGCAAAAAAACAAAGCATTTTATGTAAGAATGGTGGGCATTGCTGCAGTGTCAGTGGTTGGTTTATTTTATTTGGAAACCTTCCGTGGTTTTCTAATCCTAAGTGACCTCTTGATGATGATTTGACAATTTGACTTTCGTTCTTCTGAGTCTGATGAAGCCAAACTTTGTCCTGAAAGAGAGAAAACACTGTGGTGCGTGAAACATGGCAAAGCTCACAAAATAAAGTAAAATATTGATGATTTCTATTCCTTTCAGATTGAAGACCTTTCCCAGCAAGCTCAGTTAGCAGCTGCAGAGAAATTCAAGGTTATAGGAGAAACAGATCCAAACATCCAAGAAAACACACAGACGCCCACAGTACAGGAGGAGAGCGAAGAGGAAGAGGTGAGCTTTGATGCTCTTGTGATTCTAGCACAGAATAATACTGAACATGCTTGCATGAAAGGTCTTGTTACATAAAATTTAAATGTCCACATCCATTGAGTGAGTTTGCCTGTTCTTTTTACAGGTTGATGAGACCGGAGTGGAGGTCAAGGACATTGAGCTGGTCATGTCACAGGCCAATGTATCTAGGGCGAAGGCTGTGCGCGCACTGAAGAATAACAACAACGACATTGTCAATGCCATTATGGTGAGTTAATCATAAAATTAAATTAAAGTTTTAAACTCTTCTGTGATGAATAAACTTTTGACTTTCGTTCTTCTGAGTTTGTCCTGAAGCCAATTTATTTGTTCTGAGAAGAGCTCAGGCTTTAAATTAAGTGTCATGGTAGTAAGAAATCATACTTACTTTTCGTTTCTTCACAGGAATTGACGATGTAGATGGACGTCAGGGACTGGGTCACATTAAGATGATGCTGATTTGATCTACACTATTGTTTGTACAATTTATACCCAAGAGAAATAAAGGAGTGGCTTGATAAACTGTTATTTTCTTGTATTGTGTTTTTTTTTACTAGTAATTGAAATTATATTTGTTGTATAGTAAATTTGTTATGAGAGGCTTAACATGAATTTGCATAGCAAACACATTCAGTTATTTAAAATAAAGATTGTGATGAACTCTCAATGCTGTGTGAGAATAAATATTTAAAATATTATTTATAAATGGATGGCCCTTAACATTTCTGTTGATCCGTCCCCATGGCAAAATAAAAATGAATATTTTAGTGACTTTTATTTTGAAGACATGAAAATGAAAAGCAGCAGTCCCCGTCATGTCAGCCTTATTTCTTAAAAGTAGTGTTAGCATGATAAAATGCCTTCTACTGCTTTTACAGCACAATAAACGTTGAATTGTTCCAGCGTTTATATTAACATATACGTTAGCTGATAAATGAACAAGTTTTTAATGGGTTACTAAACGTGTTGTGTAAGTTCTTAGATAATGCTATTCCGCTAGCATACATGCGTGCCTAGGATCCTGTCAGATCTACTAGCTACAATATTTTTAATAAACGGTTTCTTTGCTAATGTCAATTAATAAAGCTGAAATGGTTCGCGGGATACATTTGGCTGGGGTTTTCAGACGCGTTGGATCCAAGACGAGTTTACGGCGACTGTTCAACTCTCATGACAGAGGACATGAATCAATAAGGGTGAGAATATCACTTCACTTTCGGATCCTTCACCCTCATGTTGCGTCTAAATGTTTCAGTTTAAAAGAATTGTATAATAATGTAACAATTTTCCATTTCATAAAGGGGCAAATGTAGTAACACTATTGTAAAAAAAATTAAATAATAATTCACTCTTAGGAGTTTCTTTACAATCCTCTCAATAGTCTTGGTTTATTCAAATATACGCAGACATTCCGACTAAAAAAGGGTAATCACAGCTAGTTGTCCAGTTGGGGGACAAAATTCAATACCAAAAGTTTGTTTAATAAAAGGCTAAATATATACTTTGACATTGACTTAATAGATAATTTAGCAAACATAATTGTCGACACCTGAAGAGAGATAGCCTAGATTACAATGAATCCATAGCTGACCTATACACTAAACACATTTTGTTTAAATGGGTATTATTATTTTCAAACAATGATGAGTTGTATGTATTCTGGGCATGTCAAAGCATTTGCGAAGTATCTCTTCAGGGGCAAAACGAACCTGAATGTGTTATGGTGGTAAATTTCATTATACTAGACTACTAAAAAACCTACTAAAGCCTAATGTTTGCATATATATACTTGGATTATAGTTTCAAGAATGAATATCCAAAAACCTAGTGATCCCAGGTATCAGTATAAACATGTATATGAAGAATCATGTCCGTTTTTGTGTCACAGGTACTGTATGATGGAGAATGCCCAATTTGTGTTAAAGAAATTAGCTTTCTTCAGTTTCTTCAAAGAAAAAGAGCAGACAAAGTGGATTTTGTAGACGTCTCACTGGCAGAATATGACGAGAGTAAATATGGAGTCAGTTATGAGATGGCAATGAAAGAAATGACAGTGATCGACAAGAATAACAAGGTGAGTGATACGTTTCCATCCTTTCATCGTGAAATATTTGTTCATAAGTTTGCTTTTTTATATTATTTATTTATATTTAGCTATTTTTTGAATCCCCAACATTTAGAAACACCTGCATTCAAGATCATTTAAAATACCTGATCAAATATGTCGTATTATTCCTCACTGTTTCTATTTGTTTTTCTTTGGGCAGATTCACCGAGGTGTGCCAGCGTTTACAGTGATGTACGGTGCAGTGGGTTTGGGTTGGCTTGGCAGATTCATTTCTTTCCCACTGATAAGGCCTGTAATGGATCGAGCCTATGGGGTGTTTGCACGAAACAGACTGAAATGGACGGGCAGAGAGACATGCACATCTGGACGCTGTGTTAAAAAAGAGACATAAGGGAAGAGAACTTTGCAATGACATTCACACTGTGCTGGCATTGTTAGCAACAATTATTAAAGGGGTACTTCACCCAAAAAATTAAATATTCTTGCATGGACTGTATATTTTTGCAAATTATTTTGATCATTGTATCTTTTGGGGCCGTGTATGTATGTGTGTATTTATATATATATATATATAATGTATGTATATATATATATATATA
>CAIGQZ010001345.1:4290765-4310116 GCA_903798205.1 Danio tinwini
TATATATATACAGGGAGTGCAGAATTATTAGGCAAGTTGTATTTTTGAGGATTAATTTTATTATTGAAAAACAACCATGTTCTCAATGAACCCAAAAAAACTCATTAATATCAAAGCTGAATATTTTTGGAAGTAGTTTTTAGTTTTAGTTTAGCTATTTTAGGAGGATATCTGTATGTGCAGGTGACTATTACTGTGCATAATTATTAGGCAACTTAACAAAAAACAAATATATACCCATTTCAATTATTTATTTTCACCAGTGAAACCAATATAACATCTCAACATTCACAAATATACATTTCTGACATTCAAAAACAAAACAAAAACAAATCAGTGACCAATATAGCCACCTGTCTTTGCAAGGACACTCAAAAGCCTGCCATCCATGATTCTGTCAGTGTTTTGATCTGTTTACCATCAACATTGCGTGCAGCAGCAACCACAGCCTCCCAGACACTGTTCAGAGAGGTGTACTGTTTTCCCTCCTTGTAACTCTCACATTTGATGATGGACCACAGGTTCTCTATGGGGTTCAAATCAGGTGAACAAGAAGGCCATGTCATTAGTTTTTCTTCTTTTAGACCTTTTCTTGCCAGCCACGCTGGCAGTAGGACTGGGAGTTGAGCTTGACTTTATCCTCAACCCGAAAAGGCCCCTAAAGCTTATCTTTAATGATACCAGCTCAAACCAGTACTCCACCTCCACCTTGCTGGCGTCTGAGATGGACTGGAGCTCTCTGCCCTTTACCGATCCTGCCACGGGCCCATCCATCTGGCCCATCAAGACTCACTCTTATTTCATTAGTCCATAAAACCTTAGAAAAATCAGTCTTGAGATATTTCTTGGCCCAGTCTTGACGTTTCAGCTTGTGTGTCTTGTTCAGTGGTGGTCGTTTTTCAGCCTTTATTACCTTGGCCATGTCTCTGAGTATTGCACACCTTGTGCTTTTGAGCACTCCAGTGATGTTGCAGCTCTGAAATATGGCAAAATTGGTGGCAAGTGGCATATTTATTTTGGCAGTTATTTTGCGTCTTGGTTTTTCCACACGCTTCTTGCGACCCTGTTGACTATTTTGAATGAAACGCTTGATTGTTTGATGATCACGCTTCAGAAGCTTGGCAATTTTAAGAGTGCTGCATCCCTCTGCAAGATATTTTTGACTTTTTTTTTTCATTATTTTTGACTTTTCGGAGCCTGTCAAGTCCTTATTTTGACCCATTTTGCCAAAGGAAAGGAAGTTGCCTAATAATTATGCACACCTGATATAGGGTGTTGATGTCATTAGACCACACCCCTTCTCATTACAGAGATGCACATCACCTAATATGCTTAATTAGGAGTAGGCTTTCAAGCCTATACAGCTTGGAGTAAGACAACATGCATAAAGATGATGATGTGGTCAAAATACTCATTTGCCTAATAATTCTGCACTCCCTGCCTGTGTGTGTGTGTGTGTATATATATATATATATATATATATATATATATATATATATATATATATAAGAGTAATAACATCACAGTTTTGATATTTTGAACACTTCTGAGAGGGGCGCTTTTTCTAAATTTAGATGCCTCCTGACTAGTCATCAACTGTTAGGATGTGAAAGGACAGGTTGTGCTTTAATGAGGAACGGCCAGAGGGTCGGTCAGTGCTGCTGTATACTGGCCAATAGGCTTTGTACCTCAGAGTAGGGCGGGATTAAAATCACAACAGAAGGAAGTGTAAACACAAGAAGTAATGCAAGAAAATATAAGTGTTAAGGAAAGAAAGTGAGCATTATTTATAACTTTGAAGTCAAGTTCAGGAGCAGAGGAGAACGTTAAAGGTAAGACAAATTATCTTTAGTTTAGTTAGCCAAGATTTGAGGGCTCGAAGTCAACTTTAAGGTTAAGTATGGTTTTATGAATAGGAATTACACTTGACCTTCTATTTTAACGAGTATAATATAAAGATGCCATTTTTTGTTATATGGTTTTACATAAAATCATACAACTAAAATTGTTTTTATAACCTGGTATAAAATAGTTATAACAAAATATACACATTTCAACTAAACTTTTACTAGTTGGCAAGGGAAACTTTATAGTTTTCATTTGGTTTTATTTTTAAATAAATTATAACTAAAATTCAACACATTTAAACTATATAGACATTTAAAAACAAAAATGTTTTAAACTATATATACAAAATTTAAGCTGTTACTACAAGGTAGAATAGTTAACGTGTGATCATGTTTTTTTGTTTTGTATTTTTAACTCTTTTCACTTAATACAGATTTCTATCGGTAATTAAAGGTAACACTACATAAAAGTCTGTTTCTTGATGTTAGTTAATACAAATGCACATCCAGTTCAAACAAACAAAAAACTATTATTGAATATTGAAGTTATCAAATGCAATTATTAATAAAGGCTGTAAATGTATCGTTAGCTCATTAACAAGTGTAGTTAGCCAATGCTAGCAAATTATATGAAGCCCCAACATCATCTACTATAAAAATATATTTCACATGTAATTAGTTTGGTTATAATTTAAGACAATCATTTGCCTGCAATATTTACTGAAGTTTGTATAGCGTTTTCTGCAGTTTATGGTTTACACATTATAGTCAGCCTTGTCACAATACATAAACAGGTAATATTTTACACACTGAACAAATTGCAAGAGAGAAGGCAGTCATTGGTTTAATAGCAGTTTTTTTTTTCCATATTATATGAAGTTTTATATGGAAGATTGGGATTGATGATTTCACGTGACCAAGTGAAGCATGTGGACACATGTTGTAGATCTGGGTGTACAGAATGTAACAGTCTGTTAGTCCTCAGACCACAACAAAGACAAAAGAGGCAAAGAGTTTTAACTCTGTCTGCCACGTGACCAACACTATAAATACCAGATCCGTTCTGGTGTTTCATGGAAAAACTGTTTTTTTCTGACCTATGTTGACAGTGTCGTGTTTCACAGTCGAGTTTTCTTGTTCACAGAATGGCTTGACATTCTGCCATATTAAAATATTACTGTCAATTGGATACCATGTGAATTGAATTGACTCTGACTCTTTATACAATATTTATGCCATTTATTAGATTTATTGGAAACACTGAGAGCCATAATTAGAATAATATAATGACAATAATTAAATTATGAAATGTGTCAATAATTGAATATAAGACATGGTTGAAATTTTATAGATTTTTTAAATAATCATTTATGTACTTCATTATTTATTTATTTTAGGATGAAAATGAGTTTCAATAGTGTAATAGAGCTTTAAATTATAATTAACAAATACATTCTTGAATTATAACATGTTGTTTGTGCGTTAAAACATGCCTTTATTTATTAATGTTTAATGGGGAAAAATCTACCATCACTTACCTTAATTTGCAGAAAATACCATTAAAATTTGAATGAATGTAACAACAGTTTATAGACCAAACAATCCTATCAGGCAGTGCAAAAATGTTTGACATGTTCAAAGACACAGAATACTATATATATAGCCGCATATATAGCCGCAACCCATCACTGGTATATATATATATATAATATTTATTCTTTGTTACCTTTTAAACCACTAGTATTTATCAATTTGTCTGTAATGTTTTTTAATAATTCAAATTAAAATACAATTTAGTGTGATCCCTTATCCTTCTTTTTTAAGTAGGCTACATGTTAGGGCATGGT
Organism: Danio tinwini; assembly: GCA_903798205.1. NCBI lineage: Eukaryota > Metazoa > Chordata > Actinopteri > Cypriniformes > Danionidae > Danio > Danio tinwini. The sequence continues at coordinate 4,294,460 of CAIGQZ010001345.1, forward strand.
GATTCATGTTTATGCAAATATACAGTATGTTACACAGAACGACAGTATCATTATTTCTCCCATATTTTTTACATTTTATTATCAAAAACATATTTGAAAAAAGGTAAACATCTTCCATTTAATCAAATTTCCATGTGTATAAAACCACTTTTATCCATTTAATTTGATCTGGACACCTAAAAGAGTAGGACATTTATCTTTTACTCATTTATATAACCAGCAGGGGGCGCCCAAACATAAATCAACATTCCCAGGGACCATATGCAGTAGTCAACTTTTAAAGCGGTTCAACATTTTTTTTTATCAAAGTTGTCTTAAAACGACAACACCCATTCATGTCTTAGGACAATTTCTAAAAACTATTTTGATCTACTTCAAATGTTAATTACTGTAGACTTACCTGTTTGTAGAATTAACATAAACAAATCTTTTTCATAAATTATAAGGACAGAAAATCAATTAATAAATGTAAAATACACCTATTCTCCAGTGCTAAATTTAGTTTTCATGTTTGTATTTTAGACATCCCGCGACTGTGATTCTTTTGCCAAAGCTTATCTGCTCTTCATTCAGATCATCTGCCTGGATTTTATGGTCATTTTTTGTCTCTTTACCCATGGATTGGTACCCCATCAAAACTCGGGTCTCTCACCTGGGCTCAAGAAAGCTTCGGTTACTGTCTAAAGTAAAGTATCTTCTCACAAACATTAGAAATGTGCCTCACTTTGTCAGGAGGCCTCATAGGTCATGTAGCATCTGCTCTTCACCACAGTCTATAAGAAGAATCTCTCTCAAATCTCACAGATCAATGAATACTGTCAGACTCTTAGGAGCCATAACTACTCATATGAAATACGAGAACATATTAGGTCCTCAGATGTACAGATTTTACTCAACCTCCAATAGAGAGACATTCAAATCAGAAGCACCCATTGGAGTTTACCAGAACGGCAGGACTGCTTTTCAGCTAGACTTACTTGGAGTGAGATTAGGAGAGTCTTATAATCGTCTCTCAAGGCACGTTAACTTGTATTTCAGGCAGAAACAGGTATCAGTGATGGATTATGAGCAGAATGAAACACTAACCAGACCACCGAGACGAGTTCAGAGAGACAGATGCTCTGGAGAGAGCATTGAGCAGGTTCAAGAAGCTTATCCTGGACTACAGTTATTCCACATCAGCTCCTTAGCCAACCGATTTGGGGAAAGTTACAGCTATGTGGCTAATCACATTAACTCTGTGTTTTCACCAAAGCAAATTCACATTAACGTATCGCCAGATGAAGGCTTCAAAAAGTCTAGAATCAGAATGCAAAGAGTTACAAGTGATATTTATGAGGGAACTACCCTGAGATTGAGACCAGAGATTGATGACAATATATGTAGTTCATGGGAAGAAGGATATCTTCACTTTGCCCGTCACATCAATCGATACTTCGGAGCAAAAGTAGCCGATAAAGGACATCAGATGTCACATACAGAGACAAACACTCAGAAGACTTCAGGTTCCAAAACGAAAGACCATACTTCACTTCTTCATCCAAAATCTCCAGGCTTGTTCCACATGAGCAGCCTCACCACTCACTTTGGGGAAAACTACACTCACATGGCCAAACACATCAACCAGTACTTCAAGGGATCTACTGCTTCAGAGAATGACCAGCTAGATGGAGAGCTTGACCGTTACAAACGTTCACCTGAGCTATTCCTGAGTAAAACAGTGTCCTTTTTTGACTGTCTTCTGAATCCTTCGACTATACCTGGCTTTGTGGGCAGCTACCTGGGAATGAGCTCTGGCCGGCGAATTGACCAAACCAAAACTATAAACAGAACCGCTGAGGAAATGCTGGATACAACAGTAAGTCATCTATGACAGAACAGACTGGTTTAAGGCATACACTCTTAAAAATAAAGGTTCTCAACTGGCATTGGGGGCTTCAAAATGGTTCTTGCATCTACAGCCACACTACAAAGACCTTCTTTTGGAACCTTTAATTTTAAGATTAAAGTTTGCCTATAAGAAGCAAAGTCAGTATAAAAGCATGTTACTTGCTCTCTTTGAAGTTATCTGTACATTTTGCAAGCAGTTTCTATGTGTCTATTCTTGTTTGCTTTTAAAAATAGAGCTTCTCAATTATCGCTGATGGTTCCATGAAGGGAAATTAACATCAATAGAACCGTTTAATTCCCCAAATTTTCTTTAAATGATTAAAAATTTACTCACACTAAGAAAAAATGCTTGATTTAAGACTTAACAGTTCATTAAAAGATTTTTGGGGGAACCAAAATGGTTCTTCTATTATTAGATCACTGCAGAAGTACTTTCTGGATTCTTTATTTTTAAAATGTGAATCTATACTTTCAAATCATTCATCATTCATCATTCATTCATTTTCTTTTTGGCTTAGTCCCTTTATTAATCAAGGGTCGCCACAGCGGAATGAACCGCAACTTTCAAATCAATTGGATTCATTTTAAGATCTCTTTTCTAGGTTTTGAGGAGGAGGAAAGCAGATGAGATGACTAAAGTTCTACTGAACAAGCTGGAAAAAGCTACGGTAACATCATACATCACTTCTTGCGTGGAGGAACTAAATTCTCACCTCATTCAGCACCCGGCAAGCAAAGCTGTGGTGTGGCAGGTAACACTCAAATCCATTTTTAAATATAAAACTATACAACTGATTTATGCTGTTCAGTTAATTGCTTTTATGAAATGCAGGAAAAAGCAGCACTACTGCTCCTTAGCCATCGGCGCATCTTTTGGATGAATGAAAACCTTCAAGAAGCCATTAGGGAAACTCTGGCTCTGATTGGTTATGTGGATCCTGTCAAAGGCTGCGGCGTCAAAGTACTTTCCATTGATGGAGGAGGAACCAAGTATGATCAATGCATTTAATAAACAACTAAAGAAATATGACTCCAAGATGGCTTTCACTTACAACAGTTTTCTGCATCACAGAGGGTTGGTTCCACTGCAAGTGTTAAAACATCTGGAGGCTCAAACAGGAAAACAAGTGTATCAGCTTTTTGACTATATATGTGGAGTCAGCACAGGTGATAATGCATAACACAACCTGCATCTGAAAGTAATACAGACCATATGAACGTATAATACTATTTAAAAATTGACAGTGATAGTTCATCCAAAAAAGAAAAGAAAATTCTGCCATCATCAATTCTGTCTAACACGTACAAAAAAAAAAAAGATATTTTGAGGAAACTGGTAACCACTGACTTTCATGGTATTTTTTATACCTTGGATTGCAATGGCGACTGGTCTTCAACATCATTCAGAAAATCTTCTTTTGTGTTTAACAGAAAAATGAAACTCATAAAGGTTTGATACCACTTGAGGATGAGTCTGTTTGAACGTTGTGCAATACTGAGTGTGCTTTATGTGGGTAAGTGGGCTTGACAAACCACCTGTAGGAGATCCTCTTTCCTCTCCATATGCACCAGATACACAAAAAAAGTTTGGATTAAATCTTTGGATTTACAAAAAAATTTTTTAAAGAAAGTGATTGTAAACAATTTATTTGGGCTGAATTTAAACAATTTAAGTTGAATATTACTAAATTTTATTTGTTTGTTTAAATCTAACCCATATAAATTGGGATGATATAATTTTTTTCAGTGCACTTACATATAAACACTTCATACTTCTGTGAAAACATTGTGCAATTCAGAGTGTACTTCACACAGGTGAGTGGGCTTGACAAACCGCCTGTAGGAGACACACTCTTTCCTTTTCCTCTATATATGCACTGGATACGTTCCTACAAACACTCTTGTTACATGATATATAATAATAATAAAAGTAATAATAATAATAAACTGCTAAACTAACTTAGACTTGTCATGGCATCACTATATAGCTACTCTCTGGTGATTTGACGTTTTCTTTTATCCTCATTTGTATGTCGCTTTGGATGTAAATGTAAAATAATACATATTATTTGTTGGATGGACTATTCCTTTAATGTTAGTAAGATTTATTCTATATTTGTGAAGAATTAATACTTTAATGGATCTCCATACTGTTTAAATGACCATTGTCTTAGCATAAAGATTTCCGCTTTGCTAATTTGTCATATTATACCATACTTTCAATATTTTGATACAACAAACAATCACTAGTGATTGTTTCTTTGTTTTTTTTTTATTGGTTTGCTACGTAGGACCCATCCACATCAAATTGAGCATCCTGTTTTTTTGGGTTTTTTTTTTTTTTGCGATAATGATTACATGAATTAATTTTATGTTGTACATACAGTTAAAGTCAGAGTTATTAGCCCCCCTGGACTATTAGCCCCCCTTTTTATTTTTTCTCCAATTTCTGTTTAACGGAGAGATTTTTTTTCAACACATTTCTAAACATAACTAAGGCTTAACTAGGTTAATTAGGTTAACTAGGCAGGTTAGGGTAATTAGGCAAGTTATTGTATAATGATGGTTTGTTCTGTAGACTATCGGAAAAAAAAATATCTTAAAGGCGCTAATAATTTGGTCTTTAAAATGGTGTTTAAAAAAACTGCTTTCATTCTAGCCAAAATAAAACAAATAAGACTTTCTCCAGAAAAAAAATATTATCAGACATACTGGGAAAATGTCCTTGCTTTGTTAAACATTATTTAGGAAATATTTAAAAATGAAAAAAAAATCAAAGGGGGGCTAATAATTGTGACTTCAACAATATATATAATTAGTATAATCTATTTAATTATTTATTGTACAGGAGCAGTTCTGGCTTTCTTGTTGGGTCTAGCTCGCATCTCGCTAGATGAATGCGAAGAGATGTATCATCGATTTGGGACAGATGTTTTTCGGCAAAACCCCCTGGTTGGTACAGTGAAAATGGGATGGACGCACTCCTACTACAACACTGAAACATGGGAGAGGATCTTAAGGTTGTATTTACACACTCTGTAGAAGTCGAAACTGAATACTGTATTAAAGCCTGTCATGATTTGATTTCTTAACTATTCATTTGTAAATCACAGAGAGAAGATGGGGGAAGACATTTTAATTAAAACTGCAAGAGATGAGCTGAGCCCAAAGGTGAGAAGCATTTGACTTTTTCTAACTTTGTTTTGTTATATTATATGAGTTATCAGAAATACTGGTTAATTAGTGAAATGTTGAGATAGTTTCTTGTTTACGGTCATAAATATGTCTGTAAAGTGAAACTACACAAACTGTATTTGTGTCAAAAGATTATGATGTTCAGGAATCATTTTTAGTCAATGTTTTGGGGTTAACTTGATGTACAGTTCTAGATTTTTTTAAGAGACCATTTAAAGTTTTTATTGGTTCAAATAATAAACAATAACAGTAAATGATCAATAAATTAGTATAAATAACATAACATATTGGTGACATGGTGGCTCAGTGGTTAGCATTGTCCCCTCACAGCAACAAGGTCGCTGGTTTAAGTCCCGGCTGGGTCAGTTGGCATTTCTGTGTGGAGTTTGCATGTTCTACCCATGTTGGTGTGGGTTTGCTCCGAGTGCTCCGGTTTCCCCCACAGTCCAAAGACATGCGCTATAGGAGAACTGAATAAACTAAATTGGACGTAGTGTTTGTGTGTGAATGAGTGTGTATGGATGTTTCCCAGTAATGGGTTGCAGCCGAAGACGAAGAAAAATGAATAAATTAATAAATGAATGAACATAACATACATAAAACATGTTTAAAGCTGTGTTTAGTATTTTGATAATGTATAAAAACTAAAGATTTACAAATTCACAACATTGTTTTTGTTTTGTTTTTTTACATAGTTTAATTTTAGTGAGTCTCCTAGTTTCTGTTTCTATGGTTACTGTTTATGTTCCACGCCTGTTTCTAGTTTTATTTTTAGTTCTATTTTTTTGCATTGATTTTCTACTGCATGTAGTTTCTTCAGTATTGCCCTTTTGGATAATTGCATTTAATATAATTATATTTGCTCAGCCATTACAATTGCATTGAAAATTAAGCTTTATGAAATTCACAACATTGAGGTTTAAACATACATTTAAATGCTGATATCATGATTTCCAGACTGCTGTTGTCTTCTTCCACAGGTCTCTGCTGTGAGCGCTGTAGTGAACTGGGGGAAAAGCCCAAAAGCGTTTATCTTCCGCAACTATAACCATGCTCCAGGAAGACTGAGCCGATATGCCGGAGGATCAGGATACCAGCTTTGGCAGGCCGTCCGGGCATCGTCTGCTGCTCCAGGATATTTCCAGGAGTTCCCTCTCCATGGTGACATACACCAGGTCAGAAAAGTCAGTTTTAGTCTATGTTTAAGACTAAACAGAACTTATGCAGAACTTTTTCTCTTGTCTTTTCTCCAGGATGGTGGTCTTATCCTTAATAACCCCTGTGCTCTGGCTGTCCATGAAAGCCGTCTGCTGTGGCCCCATCAGCCATTCCAGTGTGTGCTGTCACTGGGCACGGGACGTTATGATAACGCTAGAAGAGGACCTGCAACCTCCACCAGTCTGAGAGCCAAAATCAGCAACCTGATCTGCAGCGCCACCGATACTGAGGGTCAGTCTGTTGTACCATGAGGAACTTCAGTCAGATACTTATAATCGTTTAATACAATTGACAACTTACAACTATGTAAAACTTTTTTTTAAATAGTCTCTTTAGTGGTTCAGTTTTCTACAATTATAAGGAAACTTTGGTTACTTTTAACATTCATTCGCTAATTTTCAGATAGTTATTTGTATTATACACACACTGAAAAAAAAAGACTCAACTTAAAATTGTAACTTTCTGCACAGCTCTGTAACTTTTTTAAACTCTTAGCTCTGTTTGATTCTGGTACTACTAGTCCATGTTTTCAATTATTAATATAAAAGAGAAAAATTTTACAATTAATAATTGTGAACAATAGACTAATTACAATTATTTATGTATATGTAATGCAGTAATATATAATGTATTACATTTTGAAAGTAACTTGCCAAATTGTGTTCGTAAAATTGCTAATGTTTGTTAGCACCAGGATTAGATATTAACAGGGACTTGGAGCAAAATTGTCTAAGCACAATTTAGCTAACATAGCAGAAGTTGCATTATTCATTTATTAATTTTCTTTTTCGGCTTTGTCCCTTTATTAATCTGGGGTCACCACAGCAGAACGAACCGCCAATTTATCCAGCATATGTTTTTACGCAGCAGATGCCCTTCCAGCTGCAACCTACCACTGAAAAAATGTTGCATTAGAATTTGTGAATTTGTTTCAATTGTTAAAGAGGATAATCTGTAAAATATTTTAAATAATTAAATATTTTTTTTGTTATTGGTCTTTAATTTTTAAAGTTGTTTATTCAAATAAAAACAACTAATTGGAGATTTATATCCTCTGCTCCCTTTAGAGAAATTGTTACTCTTTACTTTTTACTTATGAGTACATTTTAAATGAGTTAATTTTTACTTTTATTTAAGTAGATTTATAGACATGTAACTTGTAAAAATGTTTTGGAAGTAACAGTACTTACGCTGACACTTCTGGCAATATACAATATAATATAGCACAATATGTAACTGAAGGACAATATACTGTCTATACTATAATACTTTTTGATGTTTTGTTTGTAGGTCTTGTAGAAGTAGAAGTTATGGCTTTAGAACATTCAATATTACACAGAATAACTAAAACTCAGAACACAGAACTAATTTACTTAAATTTGTCAAGAAAAACCTTTATGCAAACCGTTTTAAAAGATTATTATAATGTTTAATATGAAATGAAAAAAATAACTGTAAAGTAACATTTTATCACTGCATCACTGCAAAAACATCCTTTACTTAAAATGGTAAATGTAATTGAATAACAATGATACATTTAGCCAGTCAAAACTGTGTTCTTTTACACACATTTGCATACCGTGTATATATTATAGTGCTGATATTGTTTATCCGTCTATTTCTAGGAGTTCACACTCTACTGGATGACCTCTTACCACCGAATGTGTATTTCCGCTTTAACCCGATGCTGAGCTCAAACGTGACACTGGATGAGAGCAGACCAGAAGTGCTTCAGCAGCTCCAGAAAGACACACAGAGGTACCTGGACCGGAACCGAGACAAACTGGAATGTCTGGGTGAAGTGCTGATGGCAGAGCGCACGGCAATCTGGAAAACGCGGGACTGGATTAGTGAGAAAGCGTGGGAGCTGCAGCAGCGCTGGACCTGAGTGAATGAGTGAATGTCTTGACAGAAGAGAAGATGAAGGTTTCAATGAAAACTAGAATTACAAAAACATTTTAAATGGCCATATTCACACTAAGATGATTTATTTTAAAAACATGTGATTTCCCCTCTGTTTTCCCCCTCAGTCAACACTGAAACAGCATTTTTAGTCAACAAAACAAAAACATATCTTATGAAAATGCTCTCCAAACTGGATGAATTAGACATTTTAAAATGTATCATCCTTGTTGAAAGCCTCCATTTTAAAGGGATGGTTCACCCCAAAATGAAAATTCTGCCATCCTTTACTCACCCTTGACTTTTTCCATTTACTTTCATAGTTCTTGCTTTTCCTATTGTTGTGTTTGGGTGAACAATCCTTTTAATGTTGGAGTATGGACTATGAAAACAAAGACTTTCAAAAACTGCTAATGCATTTTTAGTCTAAGATGCAGAAAACATTGTACAGCAGTTGTTTTGGATGCTCTCCATTTTGACTGTCCTGTGTTACTTCACCTCACTGTTGGTCCATTTATAAAACTTTTCCCCAACATATAGCTACGATATTTCAAAGAGCCAGGCAGAAATATCTGAAATAGTTCAAGTGTTTTACGTCTTTACACATACGCAGTATTGAAACGCTTTCTGGCATTTAAGTGTGGATGATCAGATTTTGGGAAATTATTGAAAATGATAGTGTGGACATGGGACATTTTTAGGTGAATTTTTTTTACTTATCCCTCTTAGTGTAGACAAAGTCCCAAATTATATAAGATTGTGGAGGGCCTTGTTCTAAATCAAATACATAGTACCATAATGAAAATGAAACAGAAAACCAGGGTGCGAATCCAGGGTGCGAATTACAGAGGGGTTTAGGGGAAAATTGACCCCACTAATTAATGCTTGATCCTTGATGTCCATACATTTACATGGCAACAGTGTTTAGGGAGCCTGTAAAAGGAAACCAATTTCAAAATGCAAAACATCACTACAAAAATGTGTAAAAACTTGTAAAATATGACAATTTTTAAGTGCATTGCTTTGCAAAGTCAAACAGACTAAATGTATTAAGCACTTCTGCGACAAAACCATCATAAGCTTGTAAATGTATATCAATGTGAATATTTATTACTAAAATGTGTAATTTATCTCTTATATGTATTTATTTCTTGTATTAGTATGTCATTTTTCAAGATTCTGAAATTAAATAAAACATGCACTTTATTTAATTGATCTCAGAGAACTGATTGTTTGTCACTGAATGTTTACAGTTATTTCCGAAAGAAGAAAACACAAAAAAGGATTATGTAAGGTATAATAAAAAATTCTGATGTGTTTATTACCTTTAATATACTGACAATATAAATACTACAGTAACTGTGAAAAAATCCCAGATATAAAATGACAAAAACAATATCTCATATTATCCCTCATATCGTGCATTTTTCTTTTAAATATCTAGGATGTTAAAGTTCAAATTCAAGCACCTTCAATCAGTAGTTTAGTAACTAGTTTCACACATTTTCACGTTCACTTAATTTCCCTGCTCAAAATATTACTTGTTTGTAATACTACTTTTTTAGTAGGCCCAACCTGATTTCATTGTCCAATCAACAATACCCATTCTGAATGTGATGAGGTTTGAAAATAACCCTTCATTTAACATTTTTAAAGTGTATTGTTAGTGGAATTAAAATGATATCTCAAGCAAGCATAGACATTTTCACTCTTACAAAATTGTATGGTGTTTTTACAGTGCAAACGTGGTGATTTTAGTGTTGTTTTCAGTGCTTTATTAAATCAGTCACATAGTCTCTGCTCATGTGACTAGCGGTGACTGACATCAGTCAAGAGCTCTGTTTGTTATTGTGGACAGAATTTTCCCACTGAGAGGTTATTTTACTTCAGACTTTGCTTTGAAGAAACTGGTGGACTCCTTTTCTATTTGTATATTGATATTAAGGTTTTTGTGTTGTGGCGTAGGAGAGAAAACATGGACAAAGAGCACAATTATGATGCTTTTGTAAACTGAAAACAGACGAACACTGACTGAATCCACTGAAAAAGGGTAAGGAAGAAAATTTGTATTTTATTTCAAAAAAGAAGAAAGACAGAAAATAGACACTGTTACTTACATGATTTTTGCAGAATGCACTATTTTATTTCTACTTTAGCTTTAAATATTTTTACATTTATATAAAAAGTTTTATGACAAATCTGTCTTTGTTATCTGCAACGTTTTTCACCATGACTGGTTGTAAAAGCAGTGTGATGATGTCACTGTCAGAAACACAATGTATGTTTGATTATGGTGGCTGTTTTCTTAGGCTTGAGCTGAGAGTTGTGAGTCAGCTGCTTCTGAATTAGTCCTGTCATTGAAGAGTGTCAACAGCGAAGACTATCATGCTAAATAGTGTTCATTTTCACTTAGTTTAACTCAATGTATTTAACATGTGTGCATTAAGTACACTAAAATAGATTTTAAAATGATTACAAATTATTTAAAGTAAATATTATTTAAATAATGTTATTTAACGTAAATAGAAAATATAAATACAGCAATATTTCAATAACAATAAAATAACACTGGATGAAATGCGTATGAAAACCATGAACATAAAATGAATGTACTTGCTTTTGTTTTGAGGTAGCAATTATCATGCACCAGAAAAACTATTTTAAAAAATAAACAAATAATATATGCCATTTGAAACGTGCTATTCATGTTTTTGCTGCAATCTTTTACATAAAGGCTCTGAAAAGGAAGCATAAAAGAACAGTTCTGGGTTCCCCAAAGCTCATTTTATAATCAACTATTTTTTATGAATAAGATTTTCATAAACAGAATAACAATTTTCTACTATTAAGAGCCTTTTGAAATGGAAAGTTCCAAGTTAAATGCTTTTCATTGAATCATCAATGCCAATGAAGAACCTTTATTTTAAAGTGTGTCCAAACATTTGGGATAAAACAAACAAGCACAATTTTTAAATATCACTTTTGTTTTTGTGTTTTCAATTAATCTCTACTTTTTAGAAGTAGAAGTGACTTCCCAGTCGGCATCTTGATGGAAAAAATGCTAATTGATTGATTTATCTAATTGACTGTTAACATTAGTGTCAAAAACACACAGAATATGTCGTGTTTTTCAGATTTTTGACCCAATTTTTTACATCAATTTGATTTTGTTTGGACGTCAAGGTATAATTTACATGCAAGTAGGCACAGATACAAGCGTAAATCCATTGTAAATTTGGAATTGAAGCTTTCAGATTAATACAACTTTTAAAAGTTTTATTTAAAACTTCTTACAGGTATTTTTTTTTTATAAAATAATATTTTTATATATTATAGGTAAAGATAATATCACCTACTCGCCTAGCATACATTTGGTTTCAGCAGTAAAAAATACAACAATGTAATGCTACAGGGTAAAGTAATCAAACGTACTAAAATGTAGTGTGTCAGTTCTTGTAAGTATTGTTGGACTGGTTATCCAAGAAAAGTTCTCCAGGCAGTGAAGAGTTTTTCAATAGAATTCATAAAGCTTTTCTGATATAATACTTTTGGTGTCATCATTTTTGTCAAAAAGACATCATTGTGTGGATGTCAAATAGACATCTGGGTTTTGACATCAAATCGATTGCATTTCAAGAGTTCCCACTTAGATATGCTTAGCATTTATAGCAGGTTTGGCATGCTGTCCCGGGAGAGAACCCTGAGCTCGGAGATACTTGAGCCCAAGGCTCCCACCCAGTCAATAAGCATATCAGGGCATCCGAGATCAGGTAGGTCTCGAGAGCTCCCCCTTAGAAAAGGGAGGAAAAGGAGGAGATGGGGTGGATGGGGGGATTCTTCCAAAACGAAGATAGAGCAGTAGGGAGAAAACTATCCATTTATAGCAAGCTTGGATCACTCTGATTGGACTATTACTGATTACAGATGAACAGCCAGTCGTGCTCAATCATATCACGCGCTCCTCTCGAAATTAGTTTATGAAACTTCACTTATTTGACATGTTGTTTGACATGTTTGACAACTTTCCAGCTGAGTACTATTGATAGTTTAGTTTGCATCAATATTTTGTTTGTGCTGGACTAAATAGTAAACATTATAGTTGTCATTCTAAGTACACTACCTGTCAACAAATAATAAATTGACTTCTTATTGACCATTTGAAAAAATGGCAGATGGTAGATTTTTCCGATGAATCATCTGTTGAACTGCATCCCAATCATCACAAATACTGAAGACATCAAGAAATCAAGACATTTGTGCTGCCCATTATATTACAAACCACAGGAGAGGGCAGGATATTTCTCCTTCTCATACTTCAGCCTCCACATCAAAGTTTCTGAAAGTTCCTGAAAGCAAAGAAGGTCAAGGTGCTCCAGGATTGGCCAGCCCAGTCACCAGACATGAACATTATTGAGCATGTTTGGGGTAAGGTGAAAGTGAAGGCATTGAAGATGAATCCAAAAAATCTTGAAGAACTCTGGGAGTCCGGCAAGAACGCTTTCTTTGCCATTACAGATGACTTTATTAATAAGTTATCTGAGTCATTGCAGAGATGTATGGATGCAGTTCTCCAAGCTCATGGCCTTTGCCTTTCATATAAGCCACTTCTAATACCAAATGATTAACAAGAAGTCAAGTTATTATTTGTTGTTCCTAAAACTTAGATAGGCGACAAGACATTTGTCAGGTAGTGTATAAGTCAGACTTTATCCTCCACACTGTTGCTAATGCAGTTAATGTTCACACATTCAGATTCAGTATCTCATGACAAGTTAAGCAGCATCTGTTTCTTCCAACAAGCTGTCGTGGCACTTTAAGGCTGAACTGATAAAACCCAGTATGAACAGAGAAGCGTATGTGTCCACGAGCACAGAGCTGTCATTGTCCCGTCTCTGGAGGAAGAGCTTCATTCAGGCTCTGTACAGTTTGGTGCATGGCACTGCAGCACTGCCGATGGCACACAGACAGCTAGATACTGACCGCTATTAGATCATACTTATGAATCTTTTCACCTAGTGTGAGCTGACTCAAGAACTTTTTTGTTCCATCATGACTCTCGCTTTCGTATTAGCTCATCCATGGAGCGTGTATAGTATGACTGTATTTTATGTGTCTCTGTGTGCCTGAGCAGATGTGGGTTGGGAATGCATTTCAGTCACCGAGGTCCTGTTTCCACCCACATCTTTTCTCCTAAGTCAAGCTCGTCCCTCTTGGATGTCAATTCATTCACCTTCTGGTTCTGTCTTTGACCATGCAGCTTACGTGTACACATTTTAAACTCAAATTTGAGAAGCTGATATAATCTTTGGCCCTCACTTAGAGGTCACAAATGGCCTTTTTAAACCTGGATATGTAATTTTTTTATGTATTATTATTATTATTTAGAATTTTGAGGGGATTTTACTTGTGACCCCCTAAGTGAAGAGAGATCAATGTAAAATTTCAGATAAAAATTTGTAAGTGTGAGCTGCATGGTCAAAACCTAAATCAGAAAGTGAATGAACTTACATTGACATTGATATATATTTTTTACTTGTAAATATGTAGTTTTGGATTCGTATATATTTTAGGGCTTTATTTTTTACTTGCTTATTTTCTTAGTTTTATGAGATTTTCATTTTAGATACAGTTGAAATCAGAATTATTAGCCCCCCTTTGATTTTTTCCCCCCCTTTTTAAATATTTCCCAAATGATGTTTAACAGAGCAAGGACATTTTCACAGTATGTCTAATAATATTCTTTCTTCTAGAGAAAGTCTTATTTGTTTTTTTTCAGCTAGAATAAAAGCAGTTTTTAATTGTTTTAAAAACATTTTAAGGTAAAAATTATTAGCCCCTTTAAGCTATATATATTTTCAATAGTCTAGAACAATCCATCATTATAAAATAACTTGCCTAATTACCCTAACCTGCCTAGTTAAACTAATTAACCTAGTTAAGCCTTTAAATGTCACTTTAAGCTGAATAGAAGTGTCTTGAAAAATATCTTGTAAAATATTATTTATTGTCATCATGGCAAGATAAAATAAATCAGTTATGAAAAATGAGTTATTAAAACTATTATGTTTAGAAAAGTGTTTAAAAATATTCTCTCCGTCAAACAGGAATTGGGGAAAAATAAAAACATGTTTTTTTAGTCTGGATTTAATAAACAATCCTCAAAATAAGCAAAGATTCAATAGTAATAATTTATAACACTTTATGCAAACATTTAACAACTGATACAGTCTTACCACTTACATTCTTGCCTGTCTGTCTATTGTGTGTGTGGCACATCAAATTTGCACTCTTGCTATTTTAGAGTGACTTCATTGTTATGTACTTTGCGTAGTTTGTACATAGTTTGTACATTTTTTATGTATTTATATTGACATGGACATCACAATTACACTGGACAAGCAAATGCTAAAGTGTTTTAGCAGACTTGCTAAATCTCAACACCTGTTCATTGGAGGCTTGACCTAAAATGAAAATAAAAAAGGAACATATACACTATTATAAACATTAAAACACAGTATAAACACATAAACATTATAATTCTTTACATATAATTCTTTTCATATAAGTGTATAATTCTTTACACTTGTCTTTTTATTCTTGTTTATGTAAAGCACTTTGAATTGCCACTGTGTATGAAATGTGCTATATAAATAAACTTGCCTTGCCTTGCTTTGCCTTACAATAAAATTGCTGTAAGGCAAAAGCAAAGGTGGCATGATCAAACAAACTAATAGTAAAGTATTTGTGTAAACACTGCTGTATTGTATTTAGTACACTACTAAAAACATTTATATTACTTCCTAATTTTAGGCTAAGAGGTAAATCATTACACAATTTTATTCCCTTAACAGAGAAAACAGATTGACCAAAAAAGGTCCTACACTTTAGTACAAGACAGTCACCATTAGCAGTTGCTCGTTTCCATTAAACTTTCTAGATTGGTAATTTTTTCATTGGCCGCTTAACATTTCCAAAACATCGCTAATGTGACAAAAGTCACCAAGTGTCGTCCCATTCCGATAGAGCAAATGAGAAAACTATAATTTTTCAGTCATGTCTGTCTGACCAGAGAAGCCCAGAGGGCTGAATCTCTTTTATGTGCAGTCACTAATCACATGACCGCATTTAATTTTCACTGAGAAACAAACATTTCATTCACTGAGTTAGCTTAGTTTTTCAGGACCAAACAATGAGGCCCACATATTGATGTCATAATCAAAAAGAATGCAAAATATGACAACTGAATTTGGCTGTATTATGGCCTAAGGCAAAGTGCTAACATAAATATGACAAGATACTAATTATATAAAAGTCAGATAAGATAATAAATCTATTATTAATACAACAAAGCTTTGTTGATCAACCACCACATATGACCAATAAAACAGTAAAAAACATAAGTAGACACAGAGAGAGAGAGAGAGAGAGAGAGAGAGAGAGAGAGAGAGAGAG